>CP136068.1:51749669-52226325 GCA_032622095.1 Siphonodentalium dalli
TCTGGTCTTGAAACCAGTTTTACAAACGGCCCTTTTCAGGGCCAACTAAATTTTTCACAAAGAGAAACATTTAAAAAATGCTATAACCCTACTTTCAAACTGAAATTGTAAATTTTCAACCTGAAATCCCAAGTGGAAATGCATTTGAACCTGAAATCAGAAATACAAAGTTATCCCATTTGCCATATATACATGTCAAAGGCACGGACGGCCAGTGTACACATACAATACCAGGGCATGTGGGTGTATTGAAACCAAAATAAAAACAAGACATGGGGGGGGGGGGGGGGGTTGTACGATGATCAAATGGTGATAATTCACGAACGAACACATATATAGGACGATCGCGCTATAATTCATATGAACCCATTTCTATAAGTTATATAAATTTCCTTTGCAACATGGGGAATATATAAGACTTCATACTTATTAAGCAATAGAGACGCCAGAAAACACGGGAGGAAATTGAAATAGAAAATTGTTAACCCCTCTCCCCCCCCCCCCCCCCATCCATTCCCAGTGGCCCAGAAACACGCAATGTCAAATTATTGAAAACTAACATGGTTAACGATATCGCCAAAACAAATATCTGGTTCAGATTAAAACATAAAAAAAAAACAATGCTTGGTAATGTATTTGTGTTCTCTCACAGTCAATTTATTCGCTAAAAGAAAACTTTTTGTGATAAATTTTTCCCGAAAGGTATCTTTTCTATCGTGTCCAGTTCTTTTGTTTTTACGAACAATAAATAAAATAATGAATAAACAAAAGCCGAAGGCAAAATCACACTTAATCTATACACCTTTTACTCGCATTTCCTCGCTACAAGATTCTCCAAATCACGAGGATCAAGGTAACATTTCCTTCGCGCCGCCGAGCTCACTGACAGCCAATCAGATTGCGGATGTTAATTGCAGTCGGGACAACCAATCGCTGAGTGTTGTTCTCACAATGCTTCTCGCGAGATATAGGGACGCTGTTTTCGAAAAATTTCACAAATCGACTTTGACAGCAAAACACGATGGCTCGTACCAAGCAAACTGCTCGAAAATCAACTGGAGGCAAAGCCCCAAGAAAGCAACTGGCAACTAAGGCTGCTCGTAAGAGTGCCCCTGCCACGGGTGGTGTCAAGAAACCGCACAGATATAGACCAGGAACAGTCGCCTTGAGAGAAATCCGTAGATACCAGAAAAGCACTGAACTTCTTATCAGAAAGCTTCCATTCCAACGTCTGGTTCGTGAAATCGCTCAGGACTTCAAGACTGATCTTCGATTCCAGAGTTCCGCCGTCATGGCTCTTCAGGAAGCCAGCGAAGCATATCTTGTCGGTCTTTTTGAGGACACCAACTTATGCGCCATCCACGCTAAGAGAGTCACCATTATGCCGAAAGACATTCAGCTTGCCCGTCGTATTCGAGGCGAGCGAGCTTAATTCTTACGACTCAGTGTCGTATAGAAAGACAAACGGCCCTTTTCAGGGCCACCAAAATTTCACTAAAGATAAACTCTAAAAATTGCTAATTATACCAGTAAACCGAGCATATAATGAATGAATAGTTGGGGTAATTGAACCATCCCTAAAATTTGGGCGTACGTTCCTTTAATTGGCAAACTCATTCATATTTCTCAGACATACACTGTTGTGGAAATGGCCACCGCGTCCGCGAATGCACACATGTGCACAAACCGATTTATAAATAAGTTTGTAATGATGCATTCCAAGAAAATCTTTTCTTTTGTTTTCATTAATGGAGGAAATAAAGATATATATTATTAGTAATCAACAATAAAATGAGTGTCAACTCAACTAATACAAGCACGTTAGTCATTTGAATGAGTAGTAATACTCACTTCTTCGACCCTGGTGACAACATGTTCAGTTGATTTTCGAGTATCGTTCAAGCATTAGATCCCATATAAAGATAATAGACAATCTTCAATGCAAACGGAGCATGCCTGTAACGAGAACGCGAGAACCCCTCAGTCAAAATGATAAGGCCATAACTGTGCATGTAGACACATACTGCAGATCATTAACCCCATGTTTGTTCAGCCCGGTGTGAGAAAATTTGTAAAACTATGCAAGAAAATCGCAAATCCTAGCATCTAGACTGGCCTCAACTGAAGCTTCACTAGTGTTGGAAATTTCAAACCTCATACTCCCTCTTAGGTTGGAAAATTCTTCAACTGATGACCATTTCAGTCCACAAGTTTGACCGAATGTACTAAACTATTGTTTTGTTAAACTAATTAGCAGTTTTGTATTGGTCACGGGGGAGGGACAGTGACACACCGGGCCGACCATGGTTCGGCCCGGTGTTCGAAAATTTTGAAATCTGAACAAGAAAATCGCAAAATCCTAGCATCTAGACTAGCCTCAAGTCTTCTTAGAGTTGGAAATTTCAAACCTGACATCCCCCACTTAGATTGGAAAATTTCCAAATGATGACAATTCCAACTAAAGTTTTGGCAGGTAGCCTATTGGGAGCCGGTATCGAGCGACCTTAATTGTTGTATCGGCGTCGATACCGACTTGACACACCTTTACACGCCTGGCTAAGCTGATTGCTGTTCACCTCAGAAATACTTAGTGCGCGAAGCCTTAATTGTTGATTGGTGAACCATCAGACGTCAATATTTCATTTCCGAAAAACGCGTCCGAATTGATCAGTGTTTCGCACTTTATAATGGTGGCAGATTTTGTTTGTGAGTTCTGTAGTGGATATATCATTATGTGAGTAGATATTTATCATTAGGTATACATATATATGTGATATTGTATAACATCTAATATTGATTGTCATGTTATACCATTCATGACCCCCATTCAAAATTTCCCAAGTGGGGTGTAGGGAAAGGGTGCCGCCCCTTCCAAATCCTCCCTGGCTTTGGCCTAAAAAAAAAAATAAAAAAAAAAAAAAAAAAAAAAAAAAAATATTGATTGTACACTTATACTTTAAGTTATAAATTAATGTTCCATTAGCACGCTCATTTTCACAAGCAACTCTCTAAAAAGACGGAAAACGCGCCAAAGCTTCCCCCACGATCCGGTGTTCATATCTAACCAATTACACATGCTCGTTTTTTTCCACCTTCCCAAACAACACTTTGCTGACAAATTTCGACTTTTAATTGTCTACTCCCAGACGCATACCAACACGCGGCAGTTTGATCTTTTGAAGTGTGTGGTGTGCAGGCGGAATTCGCGAATATGGCTGATCGAAAAATCTTAGTTGAAAATTTGACTGCCAAAAACATATTGATCTCTCGCCTAAAGTTTCCAGAAAATGAACAAACCATATAGAAAAATATATCACGCAACAGATGGTGAATTCCTTTTAGCAAAATTGCAATAAGTTTTTGTAAAATATGGCGATAACTGAACATACACAAACACACATTAACAAAATGCGCGCAGGCCTTTGTCGGAAGCCGGGTGTTTTCATTTTCGCCCGCGCTCTATCACAATTAGGCCAGCTTATTTCCGCGGTCGTCATTTTCAAACAGACATTCGTCAACCTCAACCTCACAATCTCTTTACAGTTCACTCGAAAAATAATTATGGCTGAAACTGCAACCGCAACTCCAAAGAAGAAGGCTGCACCGAAGAAAACAACCGATCATCCAAAATACAGCGAGATGGTCATAGCTGCCGTTAAAGAATTAAAAGAACGAGGAGGGTCTTCGCGACAAGCTATTTTGAAGTACATCATGGCCAACTTCACCCTTGGAAATGATGCAAAGGCAGTCAACAACAGACTGAAGGTGGCTCTAAAGGCTGGAGTTAAAAATGACTCACTGAAGCAGGCCAAGGGAACTGGAGCCTCAGGGTCCTTTGGAATTGGCACAGCAAAAGTTGAGAAGCCAAAGCCAAAGAAACCAGCAGCTGCTAAACCAAACCCGAAGGCAAAGTCACCAGTTAAGAAAGGTGCTACCAAGCCTAAGAAAGCTGCAGAAAAGAAAGACGCGAAGAAGGTTGCGAAACCAAAGAAATCACCAGCTAAAAAGAAGCCGGCTGCAAAACCAAAAAAATCCCCGGCTAAATCCCCGGCGAAGAAAGCAGCAAAACCACCGAAAGCCAAGGCTACTCCCAAAAAGAAGCCAGCTACCAAGAAAGCGGCGAAATAATTTCGCTATCCATTCTGGTCTTGAAACCAGTTTTACAAACGGCCCTTTTCAGGGCCAACTAAATTTTTCACAAAGAGAAACATTTAAAAAATGCTATAACCCTACTTTCAAACTGAAATTGTAAATTTTCAACCTGAAATCCCAAGTGGAAATGCATTTGAACCTGAAATCAGAAATACAAAGTTATCCCATTTGCCATATATACATGTCAAAGGCACGGACGGCCAGTGTACACATACAATACCAGGGCATGTGGGTGTATTGAAACCAAAATAAAAACAAGACATGGGGGGGGGGGGGGGGGTTGTACGATGATCAAATGGTGATAATTCACGAACGAACACATATATAGGACGATCGCGCTATAATTCATATGAACCCATTTCTATAAGTTATATAAATTTCCTTTGCAACATGGGGAATATATAAGACTTCATACTTATTAAGCAATAGAGACGCCAGAAAACACGGGAGGAAATTGAAATAGAAAATTGTTAACCCCTCTCCCCCCCCCCCCCCCCATCCATTCCCAGTGGCCCAGAAACACGCAATGTCAAATTATTGAAAACTAACATGGTTAACGATATCGCCAAAACAAATATCTGGTTCAGATTAAAACATAAAAAAAAAACAATGCTTGGTAATGTATTTGTGTTCTCTCACAGTCAATTTATTCGCTAAAAGAAAACTTTTTGTGATAAATTTTTCCCGAAAGGTATCTTTTCTATCGTGTCCAGTTCTTTTGTTTTTACGAACAATAAATAAAATAATGAATAAACAAAAGCCGAAGGCAAAATCACACTTAATCTATACACCTTTTACTCGCATTTCCTCGCTACAAGATTCTCCAAATCACGAGGATCAAGGTAACATTTCCTTCGCGCCGCCGAGCTCACTGACAGCCAATCAGATTGCGGATGTTAATTGCAGTCGGGACAACCAATCGCTGAGTGTTGTTCTCACAATGCTTCTCGCGAGATATAGGGACGCTGTTTTCGAAAAATTTCACAAATCGACTTTGACAGCAAAACACGATGGCTCGTACCAAGCAAACTGCTCGAAAATCAACTGGAGGCAAAGCCCCAAGAAAGCAACTGGCAACTAAGGCTGCTCGTAAGAGTGCCCCTGCCACGGGTGGTGTCAAGAAACCGCACAGATATAGACCAGGAACAGTCGCCTTGAGAGAAATCCGTAGATACCAGAAAAGCACTGAACTTCTTATCAGAAAGCTTCCATTCCAACGTCTGGTTCGTGAAATCGCTCAGGACTTCAAGACTGATCTTCGATTCCAGAGTTCCGCCGTCATGGCTCTTCAGGAAGCCAGCGAAGCATATCTTGTCGGTCTTTTTGAGGACACCAACTTATGCGCCATCCACGCTAAGAGAGTCACCATTATGCCGAAAGACATTCAGCTTGCCCGTCGTATTCGAGGCGAGCGAGCTTAATTCTTACGACTCAGTGTCGTATAGAAAGACAAACGGCCCTTTTCAGGGCCACCAAAATTTCACTAAAGATAAACTCTAAAAATTGCTAATTATACCAGTAAACCGAGCATATAATGAATGAATAGTTGGGGTAATTGAACCATCCCTAAAATTTGGGCGTACGTTCCTTTAATTGGCAAACTCATTCATATTTCTCAGACATACACTGTTGTGGAAATGGCCACCGCGTCCGCGAATGCACACATGTGCACAAACCGATTTATAAATAAGTTTGTAATGATGCATTCCAAGAAAATCTTTTCTTTTGTTTTCATTAATGGAGGAAATAAAGATATATATTATTAGTAATCAACAATAAAATGAGTGTCAACTCAACTAATACAAGCACGTTAGTCATTTGAATGAGTAGTAATACTCACTTCTTCGACCCTGGTGACAACATGTTCAGTTGATTTTCGAGTATCGTTCAAGCATTAGATCCCATATAAAGATAATAGACAATCTTCAATGCAAACGGAGCATGCCTGTAACGAGAACGCGAGAACCCCTCAGTCAAAATGATAAGGCCATAACTGTGCATGTAGACACATACTGCAGATCATTAACCCCATGTTTGTTCAGCCCGGTGTGAGAAAATTTGTAAAACTATGCAAGAAAATCGCAAATCCTAGCATCTAGACTGGCCTCAACTGAAGCTTCACTAGTGTTGGAAATTTCAAACCTCATACTCCCTCTTAGGTTGGAAAATTCTTCAACTGATGACCATTTCAGTCCACAAGTTTGACCGAATGTACTAAACTATTGTTTTGTTAAACTAATTAGCAGTTTTGTATTGGTCACGGGGGAGGGACAGTGACACACCGGGCCGACCATGGTTCGGCCCGGTGTTCGAAAATTTTGAAATCTGAACAAGAAAATCGCAAAATCCTAGCATCTAGACTAGCCTCAAGTCTTCTTAGAGTTGGAAATTTCAAACCTGACATCCCCCACTTAGATTGGAAAATTTCCAAATGATGACAATTCCAACTAAAGTTTTGGCAGGTAGCCTATTGGGAGCCGGTATCGAGCGACCTTAATTGTTGTATCGGCGTCGATACCGACTTGACACACCTTTACACGCCTGGCTAAGCTGATTGCTGTTCACCTCAGAAATACTTAGTGCGCGAAGCCTTAATTGTTGATTGGTGAACCATCAGACGTCAATATTTCATTTCCGAAAAACGCGTCCGAATTGATCAGTGTTTCGCACTTTATAATGGTGGCAGATTTTGTTTGTGAGTTCTGTAGTGGATATATCATTATGTGAGTAGATATTTATCATTAGGTATACATATATATGTGATATTGTATAACATCTAATATTGATTGTCATGTTATACCATTCATGACCCCCATTCAAAATTTCCCAAGTGGGGTGTAGGGAAAGGGTGCCGCCCCTTCCAAATCCTCCCTGGCTTTGGCCTAAAAAAAAAAATAAAAAAAAAAAAAAAAAAAAAAAAAAAATATTGATTGTACACTTATACTTTAAGTTATAAATTAATGTTCCATTAGCACGCTCATTTTCACAAGCAACTCTCTAAAAAGACGGAAAACGCGCCAAAGCTTCCCCCACGATCCGGTGTTCATATCTAACCAATTACACATGCTCGTTTTTTTCCACCTTCCCAAACAACACTTTGCTGACAAATTTCGACTTTTAATTGTCTACTCCCAGACGCATACCAACACGCGGCAGTTTGATCTTTTGAAGTGTGTGGTGTGCAGGCGGAATTCGCGAATATGGCTGATCGAAAAATCTTAGTTGAAAATTTGACTGCCAAAAACATATTGATCTCTCGCCTAAAGTTTCCAGAAAATGAACAAACCATATAGAAAAATATATCACGCAACAGATGGTGAATTCCTTTTAGCAAAATTGCAATAAGTTTTTGTAAAATATGGCGATAACTGAACATACACAAACACACATTAACAAAATGCGCGCAGGCCTTTGTCGGAAGCCGGGTGTTTTCATTTTCGCCCGCGCTCTATCACAATTAGGCCAGCTTATTTCCGCGGTCGTCATTTTCAAACAGACATTCGTCAACCTCAACCTCACAATCTCTTTACAGTTCACTCGAAAAATAATTATGGCTGAAACTGCAACCGCAACTCCAAAGAAGAAGGCTGCACCGAAGAAAACAACCGATCATCCAAAATACAGCGAGATGGTCATAGCTGCCGTTAAAGAATTAAAAGAACGAGGAGGGTCTTCGCGACAAGCTATTTTGAAGTACATCATGGCCAACTTCACCCTTGGAAATGATGCAAAGGCAGTCAACAACAGACTGAAGGTGGCTCTAAAGGCTGGAGTTAAAAATGACTCACTGAAGCAGGCCAAGGGAACTGGAGCCTCAGGGTCCTTTGGAATTGGCACAGCAAAAGTTGAGAAGCCAAAGCCAAAGAAACCAGCAGCTGCTAAACCAAACCCGAAGGCAAAGTCACCAGTTAAGAAAGGTGCTACCAAGCCTAAGAAAGCTGCAGAAAAGAAAGACGCGAAGAAGGTTGCGAAACCAAAGAAATCACCAGCTAAAAAGAAGCCGGCTGCAAAACCAAAAAAATCCCCGGCTAAATCCCCGGCGAAGAAAGCAGCAAAACCACCGAAAGCCAAGGCTACTCCCAAAAAGAAGCCAGCTACCAAGAAAGCGGCGAAATAATTTCGCTATCCATTCTGGTCTTGAAACCAGTTTTACAAACGGCCCTTTTCAGGGCCAACTAAATTTTTCACAAAGAGAAACATTTAAAAAATGCTATAACCCTACTTTCAAACTGAAATTGTAAATTTTCAACCTGAAATCCCAAGTGGAAATGCATTTGAACCTGAAATCAGAAATACAAAGTTATCCCATTTGCCATATATACATGTCAAAGGCACGGACGGCCAGTGTACACATACAATACCAGGGCATGTGGGTGTATTGAAACCAAAATAAAAACAAGACATGGGGGGGGGGGGGGGGGTTGTACGATGATCAAATGGTGATAATTCACGAACGAACACATATATAGGACGATCGCGCTATAATTCATATGAACCCATTTCTATAAGTTATATAAATTTCCTTTGCAACATGGGGAATATATAAGACTTCATACTTATTAAGCAATAGAGACGCCAGAAAACACGGGAGGAAATTGAAATAGAAAATTGTTAACCCCTCTCCCCCCCCCCCCCCCCATCCATTCCCAGTGGCCCAGAAACACGCAATGTCAAATTATTGAAAACTAACATGGTTAACGATATCGCCAAAACAAATATCTGGTTCAGATTAAAACATAAAAAAAAAACAATGCTTGGTAATGTATTTGTGTTCTCTCACAGTCAATTTATTCGCTAAAAGAAAACTTTTTGTGATAAATTTTTCCCGAAAGGTATCTTTTCTATCGTGTCCAGTTCTTTTGTTTTTACGAACAATAAATAAAATAATGAATAAACAAAAGCCGAAGGCAAAATCACACTTAATCTATACACCTTTTACTCGCATTTCCTCGCTACAAGATTCTCCAAATCACGAGGATCAAGGTAACATTTCCTTCGCGCCGCCGAGCTCACTGACAGCCAATCAGATTGCGGATGTTAATTGCAGTCGGGACAACCAATCGCTGAGTGTTGTTCTCACAATGCTTCTCGCGAGATATAGGGACGCTGTTTTCGAAAAATTTCACAAATCGACTTTGACAGCAAAACACGATGGCTCGTACCAAGCAAACTGCTCGAAAATCAACTGGAGGCAAAGCCCCAAGAAAGCAACTGGCAACTAAGGCTGCTCGTAAGAGTGCCCCTGCCACGGGTGGTGTCAAGAAACCGCACAGATATAGACCAGGAACAGTCGCCTTGAGAGAAATCCGTAGATACCAGAAAAGCACTGAACTTCTTATCAGAAAGCTTCCATTCCAACGTCTGGTTCGTGAAATCGCTCAGGACTTCAAGACTGATCTTCGATTCCAGAGTTCCGCCGTCATGGCTCTTCAGGAAGCCAGCGAAGCATATCTTGTCGGTCTTTTTGAGGACACCAACTTATGCGCCATCCACGCTAAGAGAGTCACCATTATGCCGAAAGACATTCAGCTTGCCCGTCGTATTCGAGGCGAGCGAGCTTAATTCTTACGACTCAGTGTCGTATAGAAAGACAAACGGCCCTTTTCAGGGCCACCAAAATTTCACTAAAGATAAACTCTAAAAATTGCTAATTATACCAGTAAACCGAGCATATAATGAATGAATAGTTGGGGTAATTGAACCATCCCTAAAATTTGGGCGTACGTTCCTTTAATTGGCAAACTCATTCATATTTCTCAGACATACACTGTTGTGGAAATGGCCACCGCGTCCGCGAATGCACACATGTGCACAAACCGATTTATAAATAAGTTTGTAATGATGCATTCCAAGAAAATCTTTTCTTTTGTTTTCATTAATGGAGGAAATAAAGATATATATTATTAGTAATCAACAATAAAATGAGTGTCAACTCAACTAATACAAGCACGTTAGTCATTTGAATGAGTAGTAATACTCACTTCTTCGACCCTGGTGACAACATGTTCAGTTGATTTTCGAGTATCGTTCAAGCATTAGATCCCATATAAAGATAATAGACAATCTTCAATGCAAACGGAGCATGCCTGTAACGAGAACGCGAGAACCCCTCAGTCAAAATGATAAGGCCATAACTGTGCATGTAGACACATACTGCAGATCATTAACCCCATGTTTGTTCAGCCCGGTGTGAGAAAATTTGTAAAACTATGCAAGAAAATCGCAAATCCTAGCATCTAGACTGGCCTCAACTGAAGCTTCACTAGTGTTGGAAATTTCAAACCTCATACTCCCTCTTAGGTTGGAAAATTCTTCAACTGATGACCATTTCAGTCCACAAGTTTGACCGAATGTACTAAACTATTGTTTTGTTAAACTAATTAGCAGTTTTGTATTGGTCACGGGGGAGGGACAGTGACACACCGGGCCGACCATGGTTCGGCCCGGTGTTCGAAAATTTTGAAATCTGAACAAGAAAATCGCAAAATCCTAGCATCTAGACTAGCCTCAAGTCTTCTTAGAGTTGGAAATTTCAAACCTGACATCCCCCACTTAGATTGGAAAATTTCCAAATGATGACAATTCCAACTAAAGTTTTGGCAGGTAGCCTATTGGGAGCCGGTATCGAGCGACCTTAATTGTTGTATCGGCGTCGATACCGACTTGACACACCTTTACACGCCTGGCTAAGCTGATTGCTGTTCACCTCAGAAATACTTAGTGCGCGAAGCCTTAATTGTTGATTGGTGAACCATCAGACGTCAATATTTCATTTCCGAAAAACGCGTCCGAATTGATCAGTGTTTCGCACTTTATAATGGTGGCAGATTTTGTTTGTGAGTTCTGTAGTGGATATATCATTATGTGAGTAGATATTTATCATTAGGTATACATATATATGTGATATTGTATAACATCTAATATTGATTGTCATGTTATACCATTCATGACCCCCATTCAAAATTTCCCAAGTGGGGTGTAGGGAAAGGGTGCCGCCCCTTCCAAATCCTCCCTGGCTTTGGCCTAAAAAAAAAAATAAAAAAAAAAAAAAAAAAAAAAAAAAAATATTGATTGTACACTTATACTTTAAGTTATAAATTAATGTTCCATTAGCACGCTCATTTTCACAAGCAACTCTCTAAAAAGACGGAAAACGCGCCAAAGCTTCCCCCACGATCCGGTGTTCATATCTAACCAATTACACATGCTCGTTTTTTTCCACCTTCCCAAACAACACTTTGCTGACAAATTTCGACTTTTAATTGTCTACTCCCAGACGCATACCAACACGCGGCAGTTTGATCTTTTGAAGTGTGTGGTGTGCAGGCGGAATTCGCGAATATGGCTGATCGAAAAATCTTAGTTGAAAATTTGACTGCCAAAAACATATTGATCTCTCGCCTAAAGTTTCCAGAAAATGAACAAACCATATAGAAAAATATATCACGCAACAGATGGTGAATTCCTTTTAGCAAAATTGCAATAAGTTTTTGTAAAATATGGCGATAACTGAACATACACAAACACACATTAACAAAATGCGCGCAGGCCTTTGTCGGAAGCCGGGTGTTTTCATTTTCGCCCGCGCTCTATCACAATTAGGCCAGCTTATTTCCGCGGTCGTCATTTTCAAACAGACATTCGTCAACCTCAACCTCACAATCTCTTTACAGTTCACTCGAAAAATAATTATGGCTGAAACTGCAACCGCAACTCCAAAGAAGAAGGCTGCACCGAAGAAAACAACCGATCATCCAAAATACAGCGAGATGGTCATAGCTGCCGTTAAAGAATTAAAAGAACGAGGAGGGTCTTCGCGACAAGCTATTTTGAAGTACATCATGGCCAACTTCACCCTTGGAAATGATGCAAAGGCAGTCAACAACAGACTGAAGGTGGCTCTAAAGGCTGGAGTTAAAAATGACTCACTGAAGCAGGCCAAGGGAACTGGAGCCTCAGGGTCCTTTGGAATTGGCACAGCAAAAGTTGAGAAGCCAAAGCCAAAGAAACCAGCAGCTGCTAAACCAAACCCGAAGGCAAAGTCACCAGTTAAGAAAGGTGCTACCAAGCCTAAGAAAGCTGCAGAAAAGAAAGACGCGAAGAAGGTTGCGAAACCAAAGAAATCACCAGCTAAAAAGAAGCCGGCTGCAAAACCAAAAAAATCCCCGGCTAAATCCCCGGCGAAGAAAGCAGCAAAACCACCGAAAGCCAAGGCTACTCCCAAAAAGAAGCCAGCTACCAAGAAAGCGGCGAAATAATTTCGCTATCCATTCTGGTCTTGAAACCAGTTTTACAAACGGCCCTTTTCAGGGCCAACTAAATTTTTCACAAAGAGAAACATTTAAAAAATGCTATAACCCTACTTTCAAACTGAAATTGTAAATTTTCAACCTGAAATCCCAAGTGGAAATGCATTTGAACCTGAAATCAGAAATACAAAGTTATCCCATTTGCCATATATACATGTCAAAGGCACGGACGGCCAGTGTACACATACAATACCAGGGCATGTGGGTGTATTGAAACCAAAATAAAAACAAGACATGGGGGGGGGGGGGGGGGTTGTACGATGATCAAATGGTGATAATTCACGAACGAACACATATATAGGACGATCGCGCTATAATTCATATGAACCCATTTCTATAAGTTATATAAATTTCCTTTGCAACATGGGGAATATATAAGACTTCATACTTATTAAGCAATAGAGACGCCAGAAAACACGGGAGGAAATTGAAATAGAAAATTGTTAACCCCTCTCCCCCCCCCCCCCCCCATCCATTCCCAGTGGCCCAGAAACACGCAATGTCAAATTATTGAAAACTAACATGGTTAACGATATCGCCAAAACAAATATCTGGTTCAGATTAAAACATAAAAAAAAAACAATGCTTGGTAATGTATTTGTGTTCTCTCACAGTCAATTTATTCGCTAAAAGAAAACTTTTTGTGATAAATTTTTCCCGAAAGGTATCTTTTCTATCGTGTCCAGTTCTTTTGTTTTTACGAACAATAAATAAAATAATGAATAAACAAAAGCCGAAGGCAAAATCACACTTAATCTATACACCTTTTACTCGCATTTCCTCGCTACAAGATTCTCCAAATCACGAGGATCAAGGTAACATTTCCTTCGCGCCGCCGAGCTCACTGACAGCCAATCAGATTGCGGATGTTAATTGCAGTCGGGACAACCAATCGCTGAGTGTTGTTCTCACAATGCTTCTCGCGAGATATAGGGACGCTGTTTTCGAAAAATTTCACAAATCGACTTTGACAGCAAAACACGATGGCTCGTACCAAGCAAACTGCTCGAAAATCAACTGGAGGCAAAGCCCCAAGAAAGCAACTGGCAACTAAGGCTGCTCGTAAGAGTGCCCCTGCCACGGGTGGTGTCAAGAAACCGCACAGATATAGACCAGGAACAGTCGCCTTGAGAGAAATCCGTAGATACCAGAAAAGCACTGAACTTCTTATCAGAAAGCTTCCATTCCAACGTCTGGTTCGTGAAATCGCTCAGGACTTCAAGACTGATCTTCGATTCCAGAGTTCCGCCGTCATGGCTCTTCAGGAAGCCAGCGAAGCATATCTTGTCGGTCTTTTTGAGGACACCAACTTATGCGCCATCCACGCTAAGAGAGTCACCATTATGCCGAAAGACATTCAGCTTGCCCGTCGTATTCGAGGCGAGCGAGCTTAATTCTTACGACTCAGTGTCGTATAGAAAGACAAACGGCCCTTTTCAGGGCCACCAAAATTTCACTAAAGATAAACTCTAAAAATTGCTAATTATACCAGTAAACCGAGCATATAATGAATGAATAGTTGGGGTAATTGAACCATCCCTAAAATTTGGGCGTACGTTCCTTTAATTGGCAAACTCATTCATATTTCTCAGACATACACTGTTGTGGAAATGGCCACCGCGTCCGCGAATGCACACATGTGCACAAACCGATTTATAAATAAGTTTGTAATGATGCATTCCAAGAAAATCTTTTCTTTTGTTTTCATTAATGGAGGAAATAAAGATATATATTATTAGTAATCAACAATAAAATGAGTGTCAACTCAACTAATACAAGCACGTTAGTCATTTGAATGAGTAGTAATACTCACTTCTTCGACCCTGGTGACAACATGTTCAGTTGATTTTCGAGTATCGTTCAAGCATTAGATCCCATATAAAGATAATAGACAATCTTCAATGCAAACGGAGCATGCCTGTAACGAGAACGCGAGAACCCCTCAGTCAAAATGATAAGGCCATAACTGTGCATGTAGACACATACTGCAGATCATTAACCCCATGTTTGTTCAGCCCGGTGTGAGAAAATTTGTAAAACTATGCAAGAAAATCGCAAATCCTAGCATCTAGACTGGCCTCAACTGAAGCTTCACTAGTGTTGGAAATTTCAAACCTCATACTCCCTCTTAGGTTGGAAAATTCTTCAACTGATGACCATTTCAGTCCACAAGTTTGACCGAATGTACTAAACTATTGTTTTGTTAAACTAATTAGCAGTTTTGTATTGGTCACGGGGGAGGGACAGTGACACACCGGGCCGACCATGGTTCGGCCCGGTGTTCGAAAATTTTGAAATCTGAACAAGAAAATCGCAAAATCCTAGCATCTAGACTAGCCTCAAGTCTTCTTAGAGTTGGAAATTTCAAACCTGACATCCCCCACTTAGATTGGAAAATTTCCAAATGATGACAATTCCAACTAAAGTTTTGGCAGGTAGCCTATTGGGAGCCGGTATCGAGCGACCTTAATTGTTGTATCGGCGTCGATACCGACTTGACACACCTTTACACGCCTGGCTAAGCTGATTGCTGTTCACCTCAGAAATACTTAGTGCGCGAAGCCTTAATTGTTGATTGGTGAACCATCAGACGTCAATATTTCATTTCCGAAAAACGCGTCCGAATTGATCAGTGTTTCGCACTTTATAATGGTGGCAGATTTTGTTTGTGAGTTCTGTAGTGGATATATCATTATGTGAGTAGATATTTATCATTAGGTATACATATATATGTGATATTGTATAACATCTAATATTGATTGTCATGTTATACCATTCATGACCCCCATTCAAAATTTCCCAAGTGGGGTGTAGGGAAAGGGTGCCGCCCCTTCCAAATCCTCCCTGGCTTTGGCCTAAAAAAAAAAATAAAAAAAAAAAAAAAAAAAAAAAAAAAATATTGATTGTACACTTATACTTTAAGTTATAAATTAATGTTCCATTAGCACGCTCATTTTCACAAGCAACTCTCTAAAAAGACGGAAAACGCGCCAAAGCTTCCCCCACGATCCGGTGTTCATATCTAACCAATTACACATGCTCGTTTTTTTCCACCTTCCCAAACAACACTTTGCTGACAAATTTCGACTTTTAATTGTCTACTCCCAGACGCATACCAACACGCGGCAGTTTGATCTTTTGAAGTGTGTGGTGTGCAGGCGGAATTCGCGAATATGGCTGATCGAAAAATCTTAGTTGAAAATTTGACTGCCAAAAACATATTGATCTCTCGCCTAAAGTTTCCAGAAAATGAACAAACCATATAGAAAAATATATCACGCAACAGATGGTGAATTCCTTTTAGCAAAATTGCAATAAGTTTTTGTAAAATATGGCGATAACTGAACATACACAAACACACATTAACAAAATGCGCGCAGGCCTTTGTCGGAAGCCGGGTGTTTTCATTTTCGCCCGCGCTCTATCACAATTAGGCCAGCTTATTTCCGCGGTCGTCATTTTCAAACAGACATTCGTCAACCTCAACCTCACAATCTCTTTACAGTTCACTCGAAAAATAATTATGGCTGAAACTGCAACCGCAACTCCAAAGAAGAAGGCTGCACCGAAGAAAACAACCGATCATCCAAAATACAGCGAGATGGTCATAGCTGCCGTTAAAGAATTAAAAGAACGAGGAGGGTCTTCGCGACAAGCTATTTTGAAGTACATCATGGCCAACTTCACCCTTGGAAATGATGCAAAGGCAGTCAACAACAGACTGAAGGTGGCTCTAAAGGCTGGAGTTAAAAATGACTCACTGAAGCAGGCCAAGGGAACTGGAGCCTCAGGGTCCTTTGGAATTGGCACAGCAAAAGTTGAGAAGCCAAAGCCAAAGAAACCAGCAGCTGCTAAACCAAACCCGAAGGCAAAGTCACCAGTTAAGAAAGGTGCTACCAAGCCTAAGAAAGCTGCAGAAAAGAAAGACGCGAAGAAGGTTGCGAAACCAAAGAAATCACCAGCTAAAAAGAAGCCGGCTGCAAAACCAAAAAAATCCCCGGCTAAATCCCCGGCGAAGAAAGCAGCAAAACCACCGAAAGCCAAGGCTACTCCCAAAAAGAAGCCAGCTACCAAGAAAGCGGCGAAATAATTTCGCTATCCATTCTGGTCTTGAAACCAGTTTTACAAACGGCCCTTTTCAGGGCCAACTAAATTTTTCACAAAGAGAAACATTTAAAAAATGCTATAACCCTACTTTCAAACTGAAATTGTAAATTTTCAACCTGAAATCCCAAGTGGAAATGCATTTGAACCTGAAATCAGAAATACAAAGTTATCCCATTTGCCATATATACATGTCAAAGGCACGGACGGCCAGTGTACACATACAATACCAGGGCATGTGGGTGTATTGAAACCAAAATAAAAACAAGACATGGGGGGGGGGGGGGGGGTTGTACGATGATCAAATGGTGATAATTCACGAACGAACACATATATAGGACGATCGCGCTATAATTCATATGAACCCATTTCTATAAGTTATATAAATTTCCTTTGCAACATGGGGAATATATAAGACTTCATACTTATTAAGCAATAGAGACGCCAGAAAACACGGGAGGAAATTGAAATAGAAAATTGTTAACCCCTCTCCCCCCCCCCCCCCCCATCCATTCCCAGTGGCCCAGAAACACGCAATGTCAAATTATTGAAAACTAACATGGTTAACGATATCGCCAAAACAAATATCTGGTTCAGATTAAAACATAAAAAAAAAACAATGCTTGGTAATGTATTTGTGTTCTCTCACAGTCAATTTATTCGCTAAAAGAAAACTTTTTGTGATAAATTTTTCCCGAAAGGTATCTTTTCTATCGTGTCCAGTTCTTTTGTTTTTACGAACAATAAATAAAATAATGAATAAACAAAAGCCGAAGGCAAAATCACACTTAATCTATACACCTTTTACTCGCATTTCCTCGCTACAAGATTCTCCAAATCACGAGGATCAAGGTAACATTTCCTTCGCGCCGCCGAGCTCACTGACAGCCAATCAGATTGCGGATGTTAATTGCAGTCGGGACAACCAATCGCTGAGTGTTGTTCTCACAATGCTTCTCGCGAGATATAGGGACGCTGTTTTCGAAAAATTTCACAAATCGACTTTGACAGCAAAACACGATGGCTCGTACCAAGCAAACTGCTCGAAAATCAACTGGAGGCAAAGCCCCAAGAAAGCAACTGGCAACTAAGGCTGCTCGTAAGAGTGCCCCTGCCACGGGTGGTGTCAAGAAACCGCACAGATATAGACCAGGAACAGTCGCCTTGAGAGAAATCCGTAGATACCAGAAAAGCACTGAACTTCTTATCAGAAAGCTTCCATTCCAACGTCTGGTTCGTGAAATCGCTCAGGACTTCAAGACTGATCTTCGATTCCAGAGTTCCGCCGTCATGGCTCTTCAGGAAGCCAGCGAAGCATATCTTGTCGGTCTTTTTGAGGACACCAACTTATGCGCCATCCACGCTAAGAGAGTCACCATTATGCCGAAAGACATTCAGCTTGCCCGTCGTATTCGAGGCGAGCGAGCTTAATTCTTACGACTCAGTGTCGTATAGAAAGACAAACGGCCCTTTTCAGGGCCACCAAAATTTCACTAAAGATAAACTCTAAAAATTGCTAATTATACCAGTAAACCGAGCATATAATGAATGAATAGTTGGGGTAATTGAACCATCCCTAAAATTTGGGCGTACGTTCCTTTAATTGGCAAACTCATTCATATTTCTCAGACATACACTGTTGTGGAAATGGCCACCGCGTCCGCGAATGCACACATGTGCACAAACCGATTTATAAATAAGTTTGTAATGATGCATTCCAAGAAAATCTTTTCTTTTGTTTTCATTAATGGAGGAAATAAAGATATATATTATTAGTAATCAACAATAAAATGAGTGTCAACTCAACTAATACAAGCACGTTAGTCATTTGAATGAGTAGTAATACTCACTTCTTCGACCCTGGTGACAACATGTTCAGTTGATTTTCGAGTATCGTTCAAGCATTAGATCCCATATAAAGATAATAGACAATCTTCAATGCAAACGGAGCATGCCTGTAACGAGAACGCGAGAACCCCTCAGTCAAAATGATAAGGCCATAACTGTGCATGTAGACACATACTGCAGATCATTAACCCCATGTTTGTTCAGCCCGGTGTGAGAAAATTTGTAAAACTATGCAAGAAAATCGCAAATCCTAGCATCTAGACTGGCCTCAACTGAAGCTTCACTAGTGTTGGAAATTTCAAACCTCATACTCCCTCTTAGGTTGGAAAATTCTTCAACTGAGACCATTTCAGTCCACAAGTTTGACCGAATGTACTAAACTATTGTTTTGTTAAACTAATTAGCAGTTTTGTATTGGTCACGGGGGAGGGGACAGTGACACACACGGGCCGACCATGGTTCGGCCCGGTGTTCGAAAATTTTGAAATCTGAACAAGAAAATCGCAAAATCCTAGCATCTAGACTAGCCTCAAGTCTTCTTAGAGTTGGAAATTTCAAACCTGACATCCCCCACTTAGATTGGAAAATTTCCAAATGATGACAATTCCAACTAAAGTTTTGGCAGGTAGCCTATTGGGAGCCGGTATCGAGCGACCTTAATTGTTGTATCGGCGTCGATACCGACTTGACACACCTTTACACGCCTGGCTAAGCTGATTGCTGTTCACCTCAGAAATACTTAGTGCGCGAAGCCTTAATTGTTGATTGGTGAACCATCAGACGTCAATATTTCATTTCCGAAAAACGCGTCCGAATTGATCAGTGTTTCGCACTTTATAATGGTGGCAGATTTTGTTTGTGAGTTCTGTAGTGGATATATCATTATGTGAGTAGATATTTATCATTAGGTATACATATATATGTGATATTGTATAACATCTAATATTGATTGTCATGTTATACCATTCATGACCCCCATTCAAAATTTCCCAAGTGGGGTGTAGGGAAAGGGTGCCGCCCCTTCCAAATCCTCCCTGGCTTTGGCCTAAAAAAAAAAAATAAAAAAAAAAAAAAAAAAAAAAAAAAAAATATTGATTGTACACTTATACTTTAAGTTATAAATTAATGTTCCATTAGCACGCTCATTTTCACAAGCAACTCTCTAAAAAGACGGAAAACGCGCCAAAGCTTCCCCCACGATCCGGTGTTCATATCTAACCAATTACACATGCTCGTTTTTTTCCACCTTCCCAAACAACACTTTGCTGACAAATTTCGACTTTTAATTGTCTACTCCCAGACGCATACCAACACGCGGCAGTTTGATCTTTTGTCGGTAATGGTAGTTATAATAATCTGTTTTGGAAATATAGGCGGAACGTTCTTGAACAGTTTCTTGATTTTGTCGCTTTTATAAAGTAATGTAACAGTATTTTGCTTATAATCTCGTCTTTTTTATTATTACTATAGGAAACACAAAATAATTTCAAGCATGCTATTAATATGCTGAACTATGCGACCGGTTTAATTTCAATTTTAAATTCGCCTCCCGATTTTACTTTTTAGTTTATCAGCAATGACCTTGGCCTGTCGTGTCATTGGCAGTTCACGGGATTTTTTTTGCAAACAAGGCCCCTTCCAGCCTCCAGGTGCATTAATTGACATTAATGTTGAATGTATGTACTTATAGAACAACAATTATTGTGTCAGTGTCAGTGGGGGATGTGTCCGTGACTACCCGCCCCCGAGACAACCCGCCCCCTTTCACTTTGAGACAACCCGCCCCCGGACAGTGCGGACACCCCGCCCCCCCAAAATCAAGTGGCTAATTAGGAGGTGTCACAGCTAGTGATGGGATTATGAGATGTTTGTTTAACGAAACTGGGTTGTTTTTTTATATATTTTTATTTGATTTAATGAAAGAAATTTTAAAAACGGAATGAATGAATATGAACGAAGATTAAAAACAGGTCTCTAGGTTGATGTCTGCTATAAGGAATTCGTCGATGTTGATCGAGATAGTTGGTGTCGATCTGGAAGTGGATGTTCTCAGGCGGTGATGGCTTGTTCTTTGATCGGTATCTGCAAATGAAATTAAGGGCGACAGTCCCTCGTTTGGCATGAAAGTACTGCACGTGGTCGATTCCAGTGTCACATAGTCGGTGTTGCCAGCGCCCACAAACTTCACAAAAAGCACCCCTTTTAATTAGTCTTCACTTACCTTAAGTGTCGTTCAGTTGTCAAAACATCGTGTCATTCTTTATCCCAGTCCCATGTTTTGTTGATCAAAATCTTTAATAATATATCATCAAAGAACATAAAAGAACATATGACAACCCACCCTCATTTATCGGGACAACCCGCCCCCAAACATAGCATAGGGGCGGGTTGTCTCGGGGGCGGGTAGTCCCGTTCCCCTGTTGATTGGCATATTAAACCAATGTAATCATATTTTTTCCAACAATAAGTGTTTTAGGAGGAACGTTCAAATGATTTTACACATTAAACACTAATTGTATTCATTGCTGTTTACTATTTGTGGACCAAAAAAACTTTTAAATGGACAAAAACACCACAAAACAGTCCAAAATGGCATTTTTGAAAAAGAGTCAATACAAAGGATTCATAACTTCATAACTGACATAAGGCCATAAGTTAATGGCACAGATGTGTTTAGCAATTCCAGCACAGTGTATTTAACCTAGTATACGTAAGAGGTTATGAGAAATCCAGGGCATATGGATATCAATTTATTGAGTTGTATGACCTCAAATATGGTATTTCATCACGCCAGTTCTGTGTCACAATGCAAATTTGGCTACTAAAGTCCATACAATGGAACACACATTTTGTTTAAGAATATTTTTGTCTTCTCGATCATAGATGCATAAAGATATTTTTGTACCCATTATAGTGAGGCAACTAATACAACAGTAAGATATCCCTTCATTGTTCTCTAGTTTTTAAAATACTAGACCCTAAAATATGGATTTTAGCTAATTCTTCTGATGGCGAAATCGTTTTTCGTTAGTATATCGCTAATAGTTGCATCCCGAATCGAGATGTAAATATTTACAATTGAGCGTAGTTACGACAATGTTTTCTATGGAGTGGTATGATCGATTTGCTTGAGATCTTCGGCGTTGTTAGTAGAATACTATATTCCTCCAGTTGGCATTGCACCTGAATACTAACTTATACATTTACACGCACCCGAACAAATCAATAATATACCTTTAATTTTAAAGTGTTCTACATTTCACGACCGTGCTATCTCACTATTTAATAACTGTCAATGCTTGTATCTCGGTATTGAATTTTGACAACTCAACTTCGAAATAAAACATACTTTGGAATTATGCCAAACTGAAAATAACTAAAAGCCACTCAACATTAATATGGTATTATCATGCACATTTATAGTCCTATGACTCTTTCATTAACTCATGTTCACTTCCAATTTCATACTCTCTGTCGAATACGTCACTACTTGCCATCTTCGTACTCACTTTTTGACTCTTCACTTTCTGAATAAAAATTGCATTTATTATCAGCCGCACTATACCATGTTCACAGATGTCACTACCATGTGACTTCTCACTATCGTCAAATTCACTGCCACGCCCAACAACATACTCCACTTCAGTGACTTCACCATCATCTCTCTTCATCTTTTCACAACCTTCATATCTTCACTTTCAATTAAGTTAATTAGTTTCGGTACCACTTTGTTGATTATCACCATTTGGTTTTCCAATTTATTCGATTGTGGCACGTACTCCACTTCATCATCATCTAACTTCATCATTTCACAACTTTCACTTTAAATTACAGGAGGACTTGAGACATGTGCATCAATATGGAACCGAACATTTCTTTGACCATTATATTTGAACTTTCAGGATCTCTAGTTACATCTAGACGGTGAACATATGTCTGCAGCTTATGGTTTTGAATACATATATTTAGGACCCCATATCAGTTCGTTTGCAGCCCTTGCCATATGGTCCAATTTACAACCAGCTTCAACCAAGGTGAGTAATACTATATAGCACGTAAGCCACATACAGCTCCAGATAGCTTAAATTCACGGTCTGTTGGATCTATACCCATGATAATAGGATGCATAGGCCAAACAATGGTTGATTCATCATGTAAAATAAATTTATTGTTTACAGTTAACAGTTAGCTGGTATTAGGATATTACTCCCTGAATATTGGGGGCAAAACCTGCTAACTGTTAAGAAAATTCAGTATGCAAAAAGAGGAGAGTGATTGGGAGCGATGTGCCTGGGATGGTCGAAATGATCGAGTGATCGTCTCCTTCACCCCATTATTTGTTGTTTTGAGGATATCTTAACATAGAAAATCATCATGTCCGAACATGGCAAAGTGTATGGGTTAGAACCTGCAAGCTTTAATATGGGGTGGGAGGGGATGCCCCAGGTGTCCCTTGATTGTTATGTTGTAGTTTGTAGTTGCTGAACGAGCCATGTTGGTGTGCTGGAATGAAGAACAGGGCCCATGTTAAAATGTTCAAGTATTGTTGGTTGTGTTAGTTGAGAACATCCTCAACCACGCAGGGCCCACAGATATGTTTTATTTATTTATTTATTTTTAAATTGAGAAAGGTTTTGCATTTTCTATAACATGTTACAATTTCTCTCTAGCGCCCATCCTCCCCCGGGCACGGGCGCAGATGAAAGCATGTTTTGATAAATTGTATATACAGTATTTGGCAGACTTTAATAGCTGACAATATATGTGAATGGTACAGTAATTCCCTAAATAATCGACTTCTTAACTAACCACAGCAGAATAATTGGTAATTTTTCAGGATTTAGTCAGAAATATGGTTTGTTGCCATTCATCGGAAAGCGAGAGTCGAATGATCAGAGGGCTACTGTCCTACTACTTTGAAGAACAGTACCTTGCTGATCATTCGGCAACTGGAGCCAAGCAAGCACCAGAAAGGGACTTCCTGGCGAAATTATAGAGCCAATACGAGGTGCGTACATAGTCTGATATCTACATTGTTTCTTGCACACAATTCTCTGATTGAATGAACTAATATGTACTTATGTTGTTGGTTATAAAAAAAGGCAGTGTCTTCCAAGGGTGTTACGAACAAATATGTCTAAATTCTGATGTCAGATATTTCATTGGAAGGCTTATTAATAAGTAGCTACATTCGATATGATAGATAAAAATGTGCACAATTACCATATACATGTAGCATATAAAGACTTATTTTAGTTTGGAGCTGTTGATATTTATGTCGGCTGGTCATTTATATGGTTCTGACAAAAATACATGACGGAATTAGAGCCTGAGATAGATTGGATACCACAATAATTTTACTGATAAGAGCTTGAACCATTTTGAAAAATGTACAAAAGAAAGAAACATGTTCAACAACTGTCCATTCAGAATTGTCTTGATCATATATGCATTACATGTATGTATAAATATATATATATTATATTGTTGAAACAAAAGGTTATTTGACATGTCGGCATACTACCAAAATGTGGTGTTTTATGTAATTAATAAATCTTACCTTATCTTATGTACTGACAAAACAAATCAGACAGTCAATTTAATCACTATTTTTAAATCTCTGTATCCAGCTATTTCAAGTCATGTCAGATGTCAAAAGTAAACAATACCATTCCAGCAGCACTGTAGATTATTAATGCATCATGCCTAACACACCAGTAATAAATAGTTAATTTTAAACTGCCAAGAGGGCTTACAGTGGATACTGTGCTTAAATTGAGTACTGGAATGTAATGCATAGTTATAGTGCGATGCAATTAATACTGGTGTGTGGAATTTCCGATTATTTTATGTGTTGTTTTTTCATCTGTCATATCTGCTTGTTTCGTACATTATTCGCAGAAAATGTGTATCTCATTCTTTCGTGAACACAACGTATTAGATATAGACTGTTTTAACCCGTTTGGATGTTAGAAATACCGCTTAATTATCAGAAAATATCATGTGAAGTGACTGGACCAATCCGAATATCCCACACTGGACTGGTCATAGACTGACACTGTGAGTCACTGTCAGAGTGTGGCAGATCAGGCTACTCAGTATTTAACTGTTATTATCATGGACATTGACTCGAATAAGTGAATAGCACTGATTGACAATGGAAGAATGCAAACAATGTAATGATTATTGCAAAATATGATGATTATAGTTCTATTCTGGACTCCTCAGCCCTTCAACTCTGAAATGCAGTCAACGCTGATGCCGTAAAAGGTCATTGAATGTTGATTCAGATTCTGAATAGTAATTAGACTGATTAGAAGTACGGTAGCTACATGTGTGTGAACTTGTGAAGGTAGTACATGATATGGAGAATCAGCATGGCAATGGCACTACTCAGCAGTGTCAGTGAGTCGAGTGAGGATGTTTACCAAACATGCAGACATGGACAATGCCGTGAAATGGATTAATTATAATTCATCAGACTCTGGGATCATGATCATAAGTTACCGGTACATAACATTCCACCTTTGACCAAGACTAAACCAGACTTGGATAATGACTAATTGACAAAGACAGTTACATATGTTACACATGTAGCTGCACATGGTTTTGATTCATTAAAATTATTTTGTAAAAATCATGAACTTACGGTATGTTATCAAAATCAATGACTAACAGTAACACCGAAGTCACTTTATTTTTGTATGCCAAAAAACAGGTATGACACAACTTGAATTCCATTGTTTTAATTATACAGGTACATGTACCTTATATATTCAACTATTTTGAAGCGGTGAAAATATCTCATGTACGGTACCTACTACATGTAGTACAGTATATATATAGGTGCTGGCATTTTCGATTATTTAACTGATTTACTTGTACTATAGTAGTTAGAATATAGAAATACATATATATACCGTACCAGTATACATTGTGTATGGTAGTAAAATTATGCTATAATACATGTAGTTGAATATCACTATGATAGTTTAATTCAAGAAGAGTCAGACTTGATTAATGACCTACTCATATTAGCATCTACATGTACTAGTACCGGTACTCTCATGTGCAATAATAGTGTCAATAATATGATAGTGTCAACACTGTTATTATATTTGGAGAACACTTCCCATGATCAGATCACTAAGAGACATAGAGTGAAATTGCTGTGGTTACTATTATTAATTTTAGCTAAAAATTCCACCATCACTATTATTAGTTTGTCAATATTTTTAGGCAACTTAGAGGATGTTGTCTGAATGAACTATCATCTTATTATAAGTACCTGATGTATCAGAACAAATTAAAAAGGCAATAAACAGGCCAGACACCTACAGTATGGTCGGTTCCAGTACTGCTAGTGTTATTGTACCAGTACTGTTTATATTCAGTACTAGAAAAATTGTGTAGGCCTACTGATGTTAAAAGGAGTATAAATTTAAAATGAGCATGCCACTTTAACAAACACATCGCTATTGATATAATACTCAATAATGAGTTTGTTAAAGTGGTGCGCTCGTTTTAAATTAATATGGAGAATATAGCAATTCATGTGGGTCCAATATGTGTGCATATACATGTACATGTATACCGGTACATGCAGAGCTGATTGATTACAATTATGGCTTTCATTATATCGTAGACAAGTTGTGGGATGTTTCTTTCATTTTCAGACTTAAGATGAGCACTGTTAAAAATTATTCATCAGGTTCACTGATTGTAGTGTGGTTGAGATATGGTTGCTGTTAGATCTTAAAGGTACTAAATCCGAATTAACGGTCACAAATTACTATTTGTTTGGCTTCGGGGGTAAAAAATATTTGATTGGAGTCGAGGAACCCACCCACCACAGCTCAGTGATCAGATATCGATGTTTTAAATCTATTATTTTAATTTTAAGTGGCCAATAGACAGTCAACGAGAAGAATTTCATTGACCAAATTGCGGGCAAAGATGGATAACTCTAAAATCAAGTGGCTTTTTGTATCAGATATTTGACAAACCGGCAAAATTTCGTTGAACAAAATGTTGATAAATAACAGGTTTTGTGCAATTTTATACTATAGTTGATGGTGCTTTTCATTATTTTTGGGCAATTCTTAGATTCTGATAACTGAAGCGGCATTTCAAAAAATGTTGTTGTTGTTGTTGTTGTTGGAATGTGATTATATGGGGACCCTTTGATCGGATTAAGTACCTTCAAGAGATTTTATGGTATCTGGAACATTTCATATTTAGTTAGCATGGCATTCAGAAATATGATATGTCGCCTTGAGGCAAAAATTTATATTACCATATTTATGGTAGTGATCGCCTATTGACCAAAATGGACAGAATTACATTTTTCTCTTGTCATGTCTATTTCATTCCTAACTTAGAAGTATATCGATCTGGTAAATAATTGACTGGAGAGAATGCTTACACGTATAGCATTTATGTCTTGGCCACTAACTGAGAGCTGTGATAATAATAGTAAGTTATCGTTGGAGACCACCCCCCCCCCCCCCCCCCCCCCCCCCAACAATGGAGATCCTCTAGTCACATCCATGTAGCCAATGTGTTCTTATACCTTATAACCGGGGAGGTGGCTAGATGGTCCCCATTGGTGACTGGTGAGTGGTTGGGAAACTTGGGTACCTTGAACCAGACCAACGTCAAATGTTCTCGAAATACTACTTTGCACCCCCCCCCCCCCCCAGTTGAACTTTCCAAATGGTACCTCAAACTTACTATAATTACTGGTTGTAAAATCAAACAATCAATAATATATATTGTTTGCATGCCATGCATGCAGTAAATGTTTTTGTATCTCAGAATGTCTGCTGTTCACATTTCTAGCTGGGACTAATATTTTATTATATATTATACTAGCAGGTTAGCCCGCCACCGGCGGCTTGTCCGAAACATGACATTTTTTTAATATTTTTTTTTAATTTTTAGCTCCACGCGTTTCAATAAGAAAATTTGTACCCGGTAGCTACACCCGTTTCCGAGATCTGGTCTGCGCATGCGCGAAGCTGGCGTCGCACGGACTCGGCGACCCGATAAAATTTGTACCCGGCGCAAGATACATTCACATAGCAAATTTCAAGTCGATAGCTCCACCCGTTTCCGAGATCTCGTCTGCGCATGCGCTGCACGGGCGTCGCACGGGCTCGGCGACCCGATAAAATTTGTACCCGGCGCAAGATACATTCACATACCAAATTTCAAGTCGATAGCTCCACCCGTTTCCGATATCTCGTCTGCGCATGCGCTGCACGGGCGTCGCACGGGCTCGCCAATACGACAGCGACGACCACCTGGTCAAACTACACTCACGTACCAAGTTTCGTCCTGATCGGTCGAGGTGTTGGTATCTGATGCAAAAGACGAAATTGTGAGTGTTGGTCAATAGTCCCCGCCGTGAACCTCATCGTCGCAAAGAGCGGACAGTCAATTAACCCCGTTGTGAACCTCAATCACCAACGCGACGTAAACATGTGTTGCGTTCTAAAAATAGGAAAGCACTTTCTCTCTGCATAATTCTGCAGATGCTAATAACGTTGCTCCCCGTAGGTAGCAATATCGTTGTTGTTGATATTTACGGCTTGGGGGCTATTTTCTTATTTAGCAAGTTTGAGCTCAATCGGTTCGAGTCTATAAAGGACACACTCATATATATATGACACTTCCCGTGGGTAGCAAGTTTGAGCTCAATCGGCATTCCCTGGAATTTCCCGTAGATTGGCAGATTCCAGTAGCTTTTTATAACGGTATATCTGGGGAGAAATCTGATGCTATATTCGTGATTATCTGGGATGATTTCGGTATATAAGTATATACTGTAAAAACAAAGCGCGCCATCCGTGCTCGCAGGGTTGGTCAGAAACAAATGTTTTTTAAATTTAATGTATGTTCCGTATATCTCTCTGCAGATGCAAATAGCGTTGAATGGCAAACAGACGCTCTTTATAGAGATGCGTCAAAAACAAACGCTCATTAAATAATCACTTGATTAACCCACGCCGTGCCTTTGCGGTGATTTGAGATTGGAGAACGGGTGCTCTGAGCTTTTCTAAACTGCGACCACGGTCGTGTCGGTGTGATTTGACACTTACATAGGAAGTTTGAGCTCAATCTGTACACGCGTTTTGGATTCTATGAAGTACACACACACACACACACATACACACATATATACGAAGTCTCAAAATATATAGTATAGATGAGTCCCAGTCTCTAGTAAGCCATTATATGTTTTGGGTTGGGAGGTACCACTCGGGGGTGATGGGTGGGGGGGGGTCGGGGTGTTTCTAGGTGGTATTTGGGGCGGGCCACCCACCCATGTCGTCAAATCGGTCGAAATCCATACCGTTCTCGAAAATGGTCCATACCCCATTTTCAACCCTCGGGTGGTACCACCCGGGGGTGATGGGTGGGGGTCGAGATGTTTCTGGTGGTATTTGGGGCGGGCCACCCACCCATGCCGTCAAGTCGGTCATGTTCGTAGTGATAGCGCCATATACAAATGTCTGCCATTAGAATGAATGTAATTCACCATGCAGACACAAAGAATGATGAGGCGATCAGTATAATAATTGCATTAGAATATCAATTGTATGGAATACTATTAGGGCCACTTCCTAATGGTGCTTTCGTCGCGCGCCGAAAGCGACAAAAAGTGCGCCATTAGTAACGCGCCGGAAGCGACAAAATGTGCGACGTTACGGCGCACTTTTTGTCGCTTTCGGCACGCCGAAACATGAGTTATAATATCGCACATTTTGTCGCTTTCAGTGGCGGCATCTAGCCCGTGTACTATATATAGATTGAAATTTGAGATATATGATGCATGTTTTTTGCCGACTGGCCCACAAAATGACTCGTTCCCAATCTACATGTTACCAATGTCAACAGTCATGGCAAATTTCATAAAGATCCGACCAAAGTTACAACCTGTAGCCTATGCCAATGGAAATTGTCGACGTACTTATGTTCGGAAACCACTGGCAATGGATACCAACCCATGGCAAATTGGCAATATCTCAACTTGAATTTTCATGTTCAGCAGCTTGAGCTAAAAAGCATTCTGAAATAGCGTCTTTCACATATAAAATTATGCATCTTCTCATGTATCAGCCACAAATAATGATAATCCTATTTATTCGAACAACGTATTCAGAAACACACATGAATAGTACAACCACCGGCCTCTGGCACAAATTGGTCATAATACTAAAAGTACATATATATAAGACACAGGGGTCCGGGATTTTTTTTTTATTATATTATTTTTAGGGTCACAGTCCCCATTTTAAAGAAATAACACCAAGCTTCGTGCAAATGGCTTCAAAATCACTATTTTCCATAAATATTATAATAGTCTTCAAAACTAACATCCATAAAATAGGATAAAGCAAAACAAGTTTTAAAATTCTATTCCCAAATTCCAAAAAATGATCGATTTTTTAAAAAATCTGCCGATCTGCCCCTCCGTTTGATCGCCTATATATAGCCAAAGTTTTAAACATTATTAGCACCCTTAATCCCCGGGTTACGTGCATGATATGACCCCATGTACACATTTTCAGAGGGGTTCAGTTGTTTTGTTGCCTTTTGCCGGACAGACACACGAACTCAATTTATTTTTATTAGTAACGGTTAATGTCACTATATATATTTGCACGCGTGACACCCCCGTCAACAACCCTGCCATCGCCAGTGTACGCCCCTGGCCTCGGCATAGAAACTGGCCAACATCCCGCGACTGGACGTTGCCTTGATATGAATCAAGCATAATTCCGAGTTTTACTATATGAGTAGGCTGCACTTTCAAGAATGAACAGTCCGTAGGTAAAATAAAGTCCATCCTGATTACGATACGGCAAACTAACTTCATTTTTATTATTCGATTAATACAAGTCGATACTCTTTTCATCATTACTATCAATAAAACACGAATTATGCATGCACGCAAGAAACAGGTCTGTTGTGACAAACTCATGGCCAAATAGCCTGTCTCTTTGAAAAGCCGACGAAATTCCGAACAGATGTACATCGTTTATGAATTTCGTCTGCTTTTCAAAAAGACTGCTATATACACATCGTACTCCGGTACCAGGCGATAGGAAGGCAATGCAGTTAGCCCGTACTGTGATAAACACACTCGATTAATTATCTTCATCCGGGCACTCTGAACCAACAGGGCCCGCATCTTCGTTATGTCGCAATAATCAAAGCGTCCCTTTAAATTGATATTTAAAGAAAGTCATAAAAATGTTTAATAGTTGAGCCACTGACATAGTTAACATGTTCTTCAAAATAGTTCAGTCAAAGAGGTTCAGATAATCAAATATTCTGTAGAACACATATATTTATATTTTAACTGCTTTTAACAAGGTAGTAATATTGCAGTAACTGCTGTTCTGCATTTGAATTTTGAATTTTGCATATTTTTTTTCTTATGCGGCATACATAGACCTGTAAAAGTATGATGTGGTAATTGAATGCAACACAATGTTATTGGCCATATTTCAGTTGTGAATGTATTTCCCAATGTACAACTTAATAATTTTAAATGTGCCAGATTGATTTTAAAGGTTCCAGGAGATTTTGTGTACAGTACCATAATATTTAAACAAAGGTTATGCATAGCTCGTGTAAAATTGACAGACATGCTCCTTGCATTAAATATGAAGATCTTGTTTTAAAATGCAGGAACCAAAGCTATAATGCAGCAACAAATTAAATATTGTCATATGATTCACTGTTTTGAAAAATAAATAAAATGTTGTCTGTAAATGTTTTACAGTATGTATAGGCCTTTTAAATGTTGCCTTTGCTATCTTCTTAAAAGGGCACTATGCATGACCTTGTAACTAAATGTTTTAATAATTATGTAGATATACTGGTACTGGTTTCAGCATATTCTGGCTTAATCAATCAAGGGCACAACCTCATACTCAATTAGATCAAACTTCTCAGATGTCACAGCATTCAATAACACGTACAAAATCTAACTGTTGCTAATAGTCCACACAGAAGTCCAGGAAACATTGGTCTACATGCTTGAGACTCAATGATGAATGACTTCTCTATGACATCATTTGCAGGTATATAATTAAAGGTGGATTTCTTCCGCAACATGATTTATATAGTTTCCTGGGTGTTAAATAATAAACATGAATCGAAGACCCCTGTCCGGAAACGTATCTATCAATTAATATTGATTTTATTGTGCCATTCAATAATGGTCCCTAATATTCACGGCTGTCTAATATTTGCGTTTTTTAGTTATTTTAATTATTGAAAATAAGCATATACTACATTCTAGGTCTCGTCTACTTGATTCGCACTTAATATTACAATAGATTCCGGCTCGCATTCATTCGAAGCACCATGCTGGAGGCCTCTATCTAAAAGTTCTAAATATAGTAACAAATATATTCCTAATAATTGTTTTTATATTTGTCGCATTATAATAAAATATCGAAAAAAATCTATCAATTTATAGAATCGTATCCAGGCAGGGATTTCCAACTCATGTATTATTTTATATTCAGGAAACTATCTAAAATTTGTTATATAAAGAGATATTAATCCAACTTATGGGGTTCATAGGTAATGGGGTTCATAGACAAAGGGTTCGTAGGTAATGGGTTCATAGATGATGAGTTCATATATAACGGGTTGATAGATAAAGGGGATCATAGATAAAGGGTTCATGGATAACAGGTTCATAGATAAAGGGTTCATAGAAACGGGTTCACATATAGCAGGTTAATAGATAACGGGTTCTTAGATAACATGTTTTGTCCATTCATTTCTTTAATGCTGCACCAGCACAATGCAAAGGGTTAAGCCATCTCAGCGTAAAGCCACCTTTGTGGTGTATACTCTACTGTTCACTTGTTTAGTGTGCGTTGTATGAACAAACTACCAGAGCTAGGTCTGATGTTCAAGGTTTCAAATTCAATCAACATTAATGATGAATTCAGGGTTCCAGACATCAGCTGACAACAACATTTAAATACAAATTTGATTTTTGAGACAATGCAAATTTTTTGAGATTGGGTGGGATACGAACCCCGGCCCGACGGCGAGCGCGCCTTGCGACTCAAAGTCCGACGTCAATACCACACGGCCACCGAAGCAACCCCAAAAAAGGAAGCTCGAATGGCCACTGTATTCCGACGTCGCACTTAGGACACTATATTCACATTTTAAGGTCTCTTATATATATATATGTATATAGGAGGTATGTCTCTTATATATATATATGTATATAGGAGGTATGACACATATTGTCTCAAAAATCAAATTTGCTTCTAAAAATAGGCGCCTGGTGTGTTGTATAGTCCCAAGCATGTTCTAAGAGCAATGCTCGCCATGTTTCGGAGGCATAAAACATTTAAATAGTTTGTAATAAAATTACAATTTTACAACACAATTGGCTTCTTAAACCTATTGTGAAACCAACACATGAATACAAAGAGATTTATAGAAGCAGAACAATCAATTTGCAAATATAGTGCTATACTTTCTTATTTCCTTTCCAATAATTGAAGGTATAAAATATATTTCAAAATCTAACAGTGATCATTTATCTCATATTTAAAATCTTTCGAATTCCTATTCAAATTTTACATGATAGCAAAATTTTCTTAGTGCCATTTAAATATTTGTATATATATGTGGTATAAACCACTCTCCATATGGATATTGTTCTTGATTCTGATTCATGTGTTATTGTCCATGTACATTATTTTACACTGAAGCTTTCTCTCAAGTATTGATTTATATCAACCTTATTTCTATAGGAAAATTTCGAGGATCGTGAATGTGACTTTGTAAGTTGATAGTTTGTTGTGCACTGATTTTAAATGTAATCCTGATTTTAAACGTAATCCTGATTTTAAACGTAATCCTGATTTTAAACGTAATCCTGATTTTAAATGTAATCCTGATTTTAAACGTAATCCTGATTTTAAATGTAATCCTGATTTTGTAGCTGTAAGTAGTACTCACATAACATTGTCCCTCTGATTTCAAACCAAGGATGAAAATTCTATAAATATTACATTTAGAGAGAGTGGTGTATGTATAAATCAAGTACATATCTCTCCAGGAACACAAATCTTTAACTCACTAAATTTTCAGCATCCAGTTTTTCAACTACTCATTAAATCATAATCGTTTGAAATGGAAATTTAATTTTTTTTAAATTTAATTTTGGAAATAAATATATGTCATTAGATAGTTACTGTATTGTGATATGACACCGAGTCTTTTATTATTATTGACCTAATTTATGGAAATTAGATTCAATTTTAAGGGAAACAATGCTTCAATGTGGATAGTATGGGTTTCAACGTTTAATCCTTTCATGACTGGAACTTCCTGAAATTTTGCGAAAAACCCGTGCCATTGCATTCTCTTATATATGCGAGTTGACCATAGGGAGCCCCACATATAAAAAAGAATACATTGGCCTAACAATATTTACCTTGACCTTGTAATCCAAATAATTCTCTATATGTGAGTCTCTCATTATGAGCCTTGCACGCATAAGAGAATATATTGGCATAACAATATTTACCTTGACCTTGTAAGCCATTGCATTCTCTTATATATAGGGATCTGCGAATCGGGGATTTTGCATCGAATCGAATCTCCTTCCTGATATTGATAACGAATCGAATCTCGAATCGAATCAGCTAGTGATTTACATTGTTTACCAGTGTTTATTTCGGTGTCTCATGACAAAACACTGCAAACTTCACTAGATACTATATAACAATGTTAATCTCCTTAAACATATGTTGGAACTTGTGTTTTTTTTAGGAAAATCATGACAAAGGCAAGTCACTCTCAGTCTCATTGAGAGTTTGGGATATGTTGAATTTAATTTCTATCTAGTTGTGTCACGGCGAACATGACACAAGAAGTGTCAGTAAGACACTTAGACAGTTCAATCAACATATCACAAACCCCATGGAATGGAAGTAACTTTTCTACATTATTTAATAAAGATTTGACATGGGTACACCTAGCTATATATTGTTGTAGTCCGATACCAATGTTAAACTTTTCACCCCTCAATAGATCAAAAAGCTACTTCACATATTCACAGTAGTTGTCTTCGTAGAGGGGGGGGGGGGGGGGGTCTCAGAAAACAGACATAAATTACAAGTGTTAAATGTTATCAACAAGATTCAATGGATCGAAACTTGGTGCAACACGCTCGATTTCACAGGAAACAGAAACTGAAAGTATGATATTTCTAGAAATTCTGCCGGCAGTGTCACAGATAACTGGTCGCACATAATGACGTCCATTTAAGAACATAATAGACCAATTTTTTTATAAGGTTTCTGTTCATTCCAATCTATGTTTTGTCATGCATAACGGCGGCTGACATTAAATTTTATTCATTTAATCTGAATTGTATATCTGAAGTTCTAAACATAAGGTAATCAATTGAGTTCTGCATTTAGCGATCACGCACCATGTAGACAATTTTTATAGTGATTACAAATATATGCGGCAATTGATCACTCTCATGGGTTGCGATCGAAGCACATAATTTGCACAATGCACATCTATTTTGAATGGCATACATTCAAAATTACCTGCGTTGGCTAACTTGGCAGCATTGTGCTTCAACTTTTGTGATTTCAGGTAAGTTAGCATATATGTTATCTAGACGCAAAAAAACGAGACTACAGCAAAGTAACACCGATTAGAAAATATCAGTATCGGTGGACCAATTCGGTGTCGATCTCGAATCGGGTGCCCGATATTGACATCGAATCGAATCTCGCATATTCGCAGGTCCCTACTTATATATGTGAGGCTCCCTATGGGAGACTCGAATATATAAGATAATGCACTGGTACAGTATCTTTAATGCTGCACCAGCGCAACTCCCATCATGAAAGGGTTAAATCTTTGAAAATTTGCAGTGAAATTCATGGCTAATTTGCAAACATTTTTTATGAAGAAGTTGCTTGAGAACACAGTTTTTTCATTTGTATTTGTTCAGTCTTATTGAAATAGCTTTAACTGTCTCATTGATTCCTCCATAATTTCATTGCGTTGTATTTTGCTTGATTTGTAGTGTTTCATGCTAACACATCCCTTGTGCTTTCTGTAGTTGTTGACGTCAAGTAACATCTTTTGCTTTTCTGTATTTTCTAACTGTAGATGTGTATTTGATATTCCATTTAGTAGATGGGTTTAGCAAAATCACAAATAGATTTATCAGTTACAAACATGTTGGGTTCACTGGGCATAACCGTAAACTTTCTCGATCATGAGGAAGTCACCAGAGTACATTTTTCCGACACTGATTTTTCTACCCATTTTGGTGGGAAAATGAATTTCTATTAGTAACAGCGAATATAGGAACAGGCATTATCATTTTGAAAATCAGTGTAATCACACATTTTAAAGACATTATGAACTTTATCGGGTGCTTAAGTACTCGGGTACTCAAGTAATCAGGGGTTATGCCAATCTGGGGAATGTAGCATTCTACTAACATTGCCAGAAATTTAAAGAAATCGACCATACCACTCCATAAAAATCATCAGCCAAACTATGCTCAATTATAAATATTTACATCTGGATTCGAGATGCAACTATCAGCGATAAACAAACACAAATGATTTCTCCATCAAAAGTAATTGCTTTTAATTGATATATCAGACTGAAGGTGTGTGTGTTGTCAATTTGAATTAATATCTGTAAACGTAACTACCTTGAGATAGCTTATTCTCTATTTTCTATTTTGATCACCCTGCCGTAGTGTTTCACATCACTTTAAAGCATTTCTTTATATGATAGATTGTTTATTCATATTTATACTAACGGAGCAAATGGACTTGAAACATATATTTACAACATCAAGGGGAATTCCTATATTATGTTTTCACAAGTGAGAATTTGTGAATTTGGAGTTTTAGTGTCATAAATTGGGAAAAACCTGACTACTTCCCATTGGGAATGAGGCCCATTTTTGAGGCTCAGGGAACCAAACATGTTTCAAATGATCAGGTTTATGGACTCCTGGAAGCTGTTGATTGTAATCGTGATTCGCAAGACCTCAATTAAATGCTGACTGTCACATACAGCTTTATGATAACTCAAGAAATTTCATGACTTTTAATTTATATGTGTCCGTTCAAATTATCTTGCCTCTCAAGAAAGTTATATCCAGTTAAAGATACCGTGTCCTATTTAACAGCGCTAATTTATTATTTCGTCAGCCTCGGGCGGTAAATATTTGAGAGAGTCAACAAACCCACCCTTCAAAGCTCATAGTTATTAGATTACGATTTTTTGTAATCTATTTATTTTATCCACCTCAAATATTTGTCAGCCTAGCAAACATTCTATGAGAAATATATACAGACATGTGCAGATGCCGTAACAAGAATATTGATTCAGCAGATTGAAATTGATTTTCGGAATAAAAGTTTAAATTATTGCCAGAAACAAAATTGACAGTATCTTGTTATAATTGGCATGCAGATACATCGTTACATTTGTGATAACACGTTACATGTGCTAGAGAATTCCAGTTTGAACCAGGCAACACCGCATATGGAATTGGAGGTGGTGAATATAAATAGATTTCAAAAATCAAAATCTATTAACTGTATGCTTTTAGAGATGGACTCCAAAGCTGAAGAAATAGTAATTTAGGGGTGTAAATCGGAAGGGCATCTTTAATCCGTCAGTATTTCAGAACAGAAGAAAAATATCTTGTTTTATTGCATCATCAAATCAGTGTTAGATTAAATTATAATAAGTATGAAAAGAATGTAACAATCAAATTTGCAAATTAATCTCAAGTATCTTTTAAAATAGGTAGTTTTAGTTTTAGTATTTTCTATATTCATCATTGACAAATAAAATTAGGTTTGAGAGAGCCATTGTGATTTATTTTTGGACGTTTCACACATGTCAATGGACATGATAGGCCAGTTATTTCAAAACTGCATGTTCATAATCAAGTGTGAATTATTTTGCATTTTGGCCACAATGAAATTAGTAGAAATTGTGTGCATGGAATGCATGCTAGATTGATAATGTTGAGCTTTTGATATGATGACGTGTAGTCAGAACATCAGTCATGATCTGTCTCATTACAGTGGGATTGGCTAGGCTAATTTTAATTTGCGGTTGCTTCTCAGGCATCACCAGAGTATAGAATACTATGTTTTCTCCAATAATTAACAAATAGTAATGAAGTTATGTCCTCTCGCTGCTAAATATAGTCAGATGATTGCCACATTGTTTTAACCCTTTGATGACTGGAGCTGCCCTGGTACAACATTAAAGATCATGTGCCAGTGCATTCTCTTATATATGTGAGTCTCCCATATAGAGGAGCGCTCTTGGCCCCAACGGGGCTTATTTTTCGAGTTTAATTTTTTTTTTTACACACTGAAAAATTATAGATCATATGAAAGTAGAAGATGTCAGCTTCATGTTCCGCCCTGCTGTAAACTTTGAAAGTGGTGCCGTTGTCATGGAAACGGCATGTAAACAATGTAGACATATTTTGAGATAAAACCCTTCAGCAGACGGTAAAAAAGAATTTAAGCACATTCCAGGACAGAAACAAATGTTGAAGATAATTTCTTGATGTTATTTTTCCACAATAACTATTTTCCAACTACTCCAGTAGTTACTAGGATGCCCATATAGGTTTTGAAGGTTTTATTGCTATTTTGGGGTAAAAACTGTTGATTTTTGCAAAAAATGCGATAATTTTGGAATTGGAACATTTATTAGATACTACATTGTTGACAGTAATATTTTATGCATATTGTGATAGCTTCATACGGATACTTCAAACTAATTTGGATAAAACTGTCGAAAAGGCACAATACTCTGAGAAATAACTGTTACCATGGAAACGATATTGAAAAAATACAAAAAATGGCATTATTGGAAAGAAATGAACACAATATAACTTTCTGAAATTTGTTTTCTATGACATGCACTTTTAATCCAGACTTCTTCATAGGGTCACTGTTGAGGTTTATTCAGCTGTTGTCATGGAAACGGACCAAATTTCGTCAAATAATCTGAAATAATGAAATTTTGTCCATAAACCGGACATTTAAAGCGTGTAATGAAGCAAAACATATTATGGCAACGCGTTATAGATGTCTCAAACCCTTTTTCAACCATAACTATGTTCCAACAATTATTAAACAGGATGGTTTTATTGCCATTTTGTGGTGAAAATGGTGATTTTTACCAAAAATGCGATAATTTTGTAATTGGAACATTTATTAGGTACATGTACTACATTGGTAGCAGTAATAATTTATGCGTACTGAAACAGCTGCATACGTCTACTTAAAATGCATGTTGATTAAACTGCCGAAAATGCCCAATACCGTGAGAAATACCTGTTACTATGGAAACGATATTGAAAAATATACAAAAAAATGGCATTATTGGATAGAAATGAAGTCCTATAATCCTTGCGACACAATATAACCATCAGCATCATCACCGCCATCATCACCACATCATCAGCAGCATTATTGTCATCATTACCATCGTTGCCGCCCATCATCGTCACCGCCATCAGAACATCATAGCAATGGAACGCCACAGCTGCCTTATGTTAAAGGCACACAATCCGATTCAAGTGTCCCCATATCATCAAATTTCAACAACAACAACAACAACATTTATTGAAATGCCGCTTCAGTTATCAGAATCGACTAATTGACAACAAATAATGCTAACCACTGTCAATTACAGTATAACATTGCCCCAAAAGCAGCAAAAAGTGTTATATATCAACATTTTGTTCCGAAGCAATTTGGTATCGAGAGTATGTCAGTCGGCATTCGTCGAATATTTGCCAGGCCTTAAATATACCACGTGGTGAAAAATAACAGATTTCAAAAATCGATATCTGTTAACTCTGAGCTTTGATGGGTGGGTTCCTCGACTCGAATCAAATAGTTTTCACCCCTGAAGCCAAAGAAATAGTAATTTAGGAGCGTTAATTCGGATTGTGCATCTTTAAGCTCATGCAATATATCTGATTAATATATCAATATATAGCTTATTTGCCATTGTATGCAGCTACTTTGTCAATATATGTGGTTAGTTGGTCAATATATGCAGCTAATTTGTGTCAATACATGTATATGCAGTTAGTCAATAAATGCAGTTAGTTCGTCATTATATGCAGTTACTTTGCCAATATATGCAGCGCATTGTTCTTTTCAATATATGTTGTTAGTTCATCATTATACACGGCTCGCGATGTTCCATTATATAATTATAATTGTCCCCCGTCCATCTAGTCGTCCGTCCGTGTGTGCGTCCGGAAATGGTTTCCGGATGATAACTTTAGTTTCGTTTATTAGATCAAAAGCTAATTTTAAAGTTGAGTTTATCAGACCAAAATACAGGTCACGTTCGAATATCGGTTTGCTAGGCCCATTTTTGCGAGAGTCATGGCCCTTTTTTTACTTAGAATCTTGTAATTTTCTTGTTTCCGGATGATAACTTCAGTTTGTGTGATCATATCTGAACCAAATTGACTAACTAACCACATATATTGACGAAGTAACCTCATATATTAACTAACTAACCACATATATTGACTAACTACATATATTGACTAACTAACCACATATATTAACTAACTAACCACATATATTGACTAACTAACCACATATATTAACTAACTAACCACATATATTGACTAACTAACCACATATATTGACTAACTAACCACATATATTGACGAAGTAACCTCATATATTGACTAACTAACCACATATATTGACTAACTAACCACATATATTGACTAACTAACCACATATATTGACTAACTAACCACATATATTGACTAACTAACCACATATATTGACGAGCAATGAGCTGGATATACTGTAGACCAAGTCTTCTCGGTCCACAACAGTTGGAATGTCGGTTGAGTTGATGCTGTTTCGGACAGCGTCCCGTCCCGTTACTAGTCTAAAACAAACTTTCGTTTAAGAGACATACTACATTTACATGTGGAGCCCCTGAATGTGATTAATCATCTGACATACCCGCGATTAATCTGTCTTTAAAATGATATATAATTTACCGTGATACAAAAAGATAAAGTGATGATACAATCGTTTAATATACTGTTTACATATATTTTTGATAGCGCAACAAATCAAAATTCTCCGGAAAACAAGGCTTTGTTCAGCGGACCTCTGGTATGTTTGATATTATTGACTAACTAACCGCATATACATGTATTGACAAATTAGATACATATAGTGGCAAAGTAGCTGCATATATTGACTAAATGACCACATATATTGACAAAGAAGCTGCATATATTGACTAACTAACCAAATTAATGGACGATGTAGCTGCATAAATTGACCAATTAACCACATATATTTATAACATGCACAGCTGCATATATTGACAAATTAGTCGAATATATTGAGAAATTAGCTGCATATAATCGCAAATGAGCTACATATATTGACTAACTAACCACATATATAGACAAATTAGCTGCATATGTTGACTAACTAACCACAAATATTGACAAATTAACTGAATATATTGACTAACTAACCACATATATTGACTAAGTAGCTGCATATAATGACTAATTAACCATATATATTGATAACGTAGCTGCATATATTGTCAACGCAATTGCATATTTTGACAAAGTAGATGTATATATTGACAAACTAACCACATATATTGACAAAAAAACTGCATATATTGACTAACTAACAAAATTAGTCGACAAATAGCTGAATATATTGACTAACTAACCACATATGTTGATAACGTAGTTGCATATAATTGCAAAGTAGCTGCATATATTGACAGATTAACTGCATATGTTGACACATTAGCTGCATATAATGGCAAATCAGCTACATATATTGACTAACTAAACACAAATATTGACAAATTAGCTGCATATATCGACTAAGTAACTACAAATATAGACAAATTAACTGAATATATTGACTAACTAACCACATATATTGACTAAGTAGCTGCATATAATGACTAATTAACCACATATATTCATAAAGTAGTTGCATATATTGTCAAAGAAATTGCACATTTTGACAATGTAGATCTATGTATATACAATGTATTGACTAACTAACCGAATATATTGACAGTTGCATCTATTGACTAACTAACCAAATTAATGGACAAAGTAGCTGCATATATTGATAACGTAGCTGCATATATTGACAAATTAGCTGCATATATTGACAAATTAGCTGCATATATTGACAAATTAGCTGCATATATTGACAAATGAGCTGCATATATTGACAAATGAGCTGCATATAATGGCAAATTAGCTACATATATTGACAAATTAGCTGCATATATTGACAAATTAGCTGCATATATTGACAAATTAGCTGCATATATTGACAAATGAGCTGCATATAATGGCAAAGGAGCTACACATATTGACTAACTAACCACAAATATTGACAAATTAGCTGCATATATTGACTAACGAACCACATATATTTACAAATATTGTATATAATTGCCAAGTAGCTGCATATATTGACTTAACTAACAATATATATTGACAAATTAGCTGCATATAATGACTAATTAACCACATATATTCATAAAGTAGTTGCATATATTGTCAAAGAAATATATATAACCGAATATATTGACAGTTGCATCTATTGACTAACTAACCAAATTAATGGACAAAGTAGCTGCATATATTGATAACGTAGCTGCATATATTGACAAATTAGCTGCATATATTGACAAATTAGCTGCATATATTGACAAATTAGCTGCATATATTGACAAATGAGCTGCATATAATGGCAAATTAGCTACATATATTGACAAATTAGCTGCATATATTGACAAATTAGCTACATATATTGACAAATTAGCTGCATATATTGACAAATTAGCTGCATATATTGACAAATTAGCTGCATATATTGACAAATGAGCTGCATATAATGGCAAAGGAGCTACACATATTGACTAACTAACCACAAATATTGACAAATTAGCTGCATATATTGACTAACGAACCACATATATTTACAAATATTGTATATAATTGCCAAGTAGCTGCATATATTGACTTAACTAACAATATATATTGACAAATTAGCTGCATATATTGACTGACTAACTAACCTATTATATTGACAAAGTAGCTCCATATACTAGTAATTGCAAAGAAGCTGCATCTATTGACTAACTAACCACATATTGATATATTAACTGGATATATTACCTGAGAATCTTTTGAAATCCTATTATTGCATTTTCCTGATACGTGATGTTGGTTTTTAATACCCTTAATTTTGCACACAATTTCCGATAAAATAAAAAAAAATTGTGCAAAACATCACTATTTAGACAATTTGTCCAAATCCAAAGAAACACCTGAGAAATTGATGAGTATTATATGTCAGGGTGCATTCACACAATGGTAAATTTATTTTGCTTTATAAAATTGAACACTTTAAATGTCCGGTTTATAGGAGAAAATATCATTATTTGGCAAAATTGGTCCATTCCCATGACAACTGAATAAACCGCAACAGTGATCCGACAAAGAAGTCTGGATTAATTGTGCATGTCATAGAACAAAACATTCAAAAAGTTAATTTGTGTCGCATTTCTTTCAAATAATGACATTTTTTGGTATTTTTCAATATCGTTTCCATGGTAATAGGTATTTCTCAGGGTATTGAGCTTTTTCGGCAGTTTTATCAAAATTAGATTGAAGCAAACGTAATAAGCCATCATGATATGTATAAATTATTCCTGTAACCAATGTAGTATCTAATAAATGTTTCAATTCCAAAATTATCACATTTTTTGGAAAAATCATCATTTTTCACCTCAAAAATGGCATTAAAACCCTCAGAACTTATATTTGATTCATATTTACTACTTGAATAGTTGGAACATAGTTATCGTTAAAACAGGTTTTGAGACATCTATAACGGGTTGTCATAATACGCTTTGCTTCATAAAATTACATGCTTTAAATGTCAGCTTTATTGAAAAAACATTATTATTTGATGGAAATTGGTCCATTTACATGACAACAGCTGAATAAACTGCAACAATCAACAGTCTGGATTAAAATTGCATGTCATATAAAACAAATTTCAAAAAGTTATATTGTGTCGCAAATGTTATAGGACTTCATTTCTTTGCAATAACGGCATTTTTTGTATTTTTAAATATTGTTTCCATGGTAACAGGTATTTCTCAGGGTATTGGGCCTTTTTGGCAGTTTTATCCAGATTTATTTTAAGTACACATATGATGCCATCATATTATGCATAAATTATTACTGTAACCAATGTAGTATCCAATAAATGCTCCAATTCCAAAATTATCGCATTTTTTGCATAAATCAGCATAAATCACCAATTTTCACCCCAAAATGCCAATAAAGACCCTTATAACCTACACGTGCATCTTATTACTTGCGCCAGTCCATGCTGGACGCAAGTAATGTTTTCGGTTCGGATCTTTGTCTGTTGTCTGTCCTTCCGTGAACATGTTACGTCATACCGGAAGTACATATTGTAAAAAAATGAACACGCGCTAATATGAAATGGTTGCATCAATTGTAATTTAAATCCACATATATACTTAAAGGGGTACTGTACCCAAGATGTTGTTGTTGGTTTCTATAATCCCCGAGTCGGAGAATAAGGTAACAACTTTTCCATTTTTTTAAAGTCTGTTGAGTACGAAGTATTGTTACGGATGGCAAATTTACCGGAATGCAAAAATACAAATTGTCGTTGTCGAGTAATTTTTGTACAGTTTTCAACCAAATGAATCAAATAAACATTATATTATATGATTAGCAGTCCCATATACTCATTTAAGTTAGTGTATGGTCACTAGTCAATGAGTGGCTTGGGTTTTCTCCCCGTATAAGCATAATGTTTCAAACGATCGTGTGTGCAATTGTTTTATTAATCCAGTATCCCTCAATTATAATTTGATTACGTTTTGTACACGGAAATTCCAATTTTAAGAGACGCCATTTTATGGCTGGAGCCATAAAATCAATTTATATTAAATTATTAACTTTTAAATTATTAAATTTTAAGATAGCCTATTAACCTGAGCGTTTACAGAATACATCTTCGACTCAAATTACTTATATTTCTATATAGTATCGATAATAGATCGTTGTTATCACCGGGAATTTATTGAAAATGGCGTACAGTACCCCTTTAATTTGCATTGTTATCTGGTTTTATTTTGGTAATAAATCGTTCATAAATGAACAATATTGAAAAATTTCAAAAATTTCAAAAATTTCAAAAAGTTCAAAAAGTTCAAAAATTTTCAAAAACTTCAAAAACTTCAAAAACTTCAAAAATTTCAAAAATTTCAAAATTTTCAAAATTTTCAAAAATTTCATAAACTTCACAAATTTCACAAATTTCACAAATTTCAAAAAGCTTAGTCATTTTTATAGGCGCCAAATTACCATGCAAGACGTATACCCTTATAAACTGCGGGTCAGTCCTAGTAACGCGCACGTCAACGCGTTTGAAGTTTTTGAAGTTTTCAATGCGAATGTCACTTTAACATTATCCCACAGTGAGTGCCTAGTGTCACTTTAACATTATCCCACAGTGAGTGCCTAGTGTCACTTTAACATTCATCCATAGTGAGTGCCTTGTGTCACTTTAACAATCATCCCCCGTGATTATTTTTCATAATAATAAATAGTGTTTATAAAGTGTCTGGAAAATCAATGTTTTAATATAAACACTAGTGTTTATTCATATCCCTTTAATATTCAAATACTGAGTGCATTTTGTCCCTTTAATATTCAGGGCGGAAGCTGCCCATCGTTCATCGAGGTCATCACGTGATATACATGTAGATAATACATCGTTCACATGGAGAGACTTCGTTCAGCGAGCGCAGTGTGTCACTTTAACATTCAAGACTGAAGCTATCCCCATCAAGGTCCTCACGTAATATACATGTAGATAATACACCATGCATCGGAGTGGCCTAAATCTGATAGTTGGTTAACAGGTAAAAAACACTACCAATATGTCTCACCTGTAATTAGATCGGATAGAGTTATCGTTCCTAATATGCAGCCAACTGGGGTCCATATCATCATAACAGGGATATTATGTCCGTACACACAACTATTTCAGCGATGGATGAACAGAGATTTGATATCTAGATTTTTGTTATCGATCTCTCAAACGAGGGGCCAGCACCCGTGGTTCAAACTTTTGTTGGCAAGACACCACACAACATGCCAAATGTGTGATGGGCGCAAGTATAGGCAGCTCCAGTGAGTGCATTCTAGTTTAATACTGGAATAGTTGGAACATGGTTATAATGGACAAATAATCAATAAATGATCTTCAACGTCTGTTCCTTTCCTAGAATGGGATTAAATTAGTTTTTACCATTTGCTGAAAAGGTTTTATCTCAAAATGTGTCTACATTGTTTACATTCAGTTTCCATGGCAACGGCACCACTTTCACATTTTACAGCACGGCTGAACATGAAGCCGACATCTTCTACTTTCATATGATATATAATTTTTCCGTGTGTAAAAATCCAACAAAAAATCTGGTCAAGACCGCTCCTCTAATAGGGAGCCTCGCATATATAAGAGAATCCACTGGCTTACAAGGTCATGGTAAATATTGTTAGGCCAATGTATTCTCTTATATATTAGAGAATGCATTGGCACAGGGTTTTCTGAAAATTTCAGGAAGCTCCAGTCATGAAAGGGTCATCATTAAATTATTGTATCATAAGGTGGTACTGAGCCCATGATTGGACAGAAATCTTACAGAAGCAGTTCTTTAAATCTCATAGTTTCCACAATATTCAAATGAATTTGCTTGCATGACTTGTTTTGAATCTCATCCCACATTCATGACATGATGCATATGATCGTGAGCTAAAAATGATGATACAATTTTAACACAATGATTGGTAGCTGCTCAACAATTATCAAGTCTGAATTTAGTTTGTCTTACATTGGCAGAATGAGGTCCCAAAAGGGTGAATTTAGTGATGATATCCTACACATTGGGCTAGCATCACTGAATTCACCCTCTGGGGACCTCATTCTGCTATAGGAGACCTAGGATCAGATTGATCATTGACGTTCCTCAGTTGAAGTTGGTGTCTTGGTGATGTTCACCCATTAGTCACCTCGATTATGCATTTTATCTTCTGCAAATTAGGGGAAATAGAAACTCAACAGAAGGGAAAAAGTAACTAAAAACAATGTTAATTTGATACTATAGATAATTCCCAGAAGATGAGGCATAAGAAAAATGAGGGTCACAGAGGGTGAATTTGGTGATGCTAGCCTGCCGTGCGGGATTTTCTCCACTAAATTCACCCTCTGCGGACCGAATTCTGCAAATGTCAGACACACTATTTGCAGGCTTGACAATCATCCCCAGGATGTGTGTTTTAATACTCAAATTTCATTGCAGACTTCTGAGGTAGGAATCTCTGACTGGAGGAAGGATCTGATCAACGCGTTGGTCACCGAGTTCGCGAGAGAGCGAGAATGGATCATCGCTGAACTTCAGTCATATATCGAATCCCATCCAAGTAGTGAGACATCCAGCATTAAAGTGTTTGATAGAAGGATTAAACATCTGGTAAGTACAGTAATGCTCTAATTAAACGATCTCTTAACCACAGCAGAATTATGGGTAACTTTTCGAGAGTGGCTAAAATGCAAGCTTGGCGCCAAGCTTGGCAGTTTTTAAGGCAGATGACTAAAAGACAAGCTTGGCGGTATGAATTTTTTTTAAAGCCTTTTAAACGCTGTTTTCGCGTGAATTATGCGGGAATAGCACCAGTTAATTACTTATATGGCCCATTTTCGTAAATTAATCGACAATAGTGGCAGTAATATCCCCGATTGGTTGGTTAATAGGGGGCGTGGTCACAAAATCAAAACATCGTCTTTTTACGCAGATTTCTTGTCGATTTTTTGTCGATTTATCTTTTTAAACACCATTTGGACTAAGTTTTTTATTCGAAACATGTTGAATGGTTATCACATGACGCGAACATTGCGTTAAAAACCGGACCAGGTAGACCCCACTATAGAGATAATTGATATTTAGCGCTGAACCGTCGTTCCGTGTGTAATTTATCGGCTGTCGTTGGCGCAAATGTTAATGGAGTGTTGCCGCCATGTATTTGGCTATATTGTTTGTCCACGGCCGGTTTTATTAACTTCTCTTTGTCGATTCATTGTATTGTGATTTCCGTTAATACTGAAGTATAATGTTACCAAGACTGTTCAAATCGTCGCGGACGTATCCGTGGGCCGGAATTGTTGTCCCCAAAAAATAAAGGTATGGGAGGCCTTGGCGGTGGGTATGATGTGAAAAAATATCCACCGGTCAAAAACTGCCACAAACAGAACGAATATTAAAATGTAGACCGACGTTGTCCCTATACAAATATCACATAAACAGTATGTTATTGCCATGTTTGACCATTGTTATGTAAACAAAAGCATAAAAAGTTACTTTCCTGGTGTTTGTTTATATTATGATGGTAAACATAAAGAGCGTTCTTTGTTGCTGAATTCCTGACATGGAACTAATAAAGAGCGTTTATATCATTTGTGTGTGATTAGCCAGTAACACTGTGCTGTCTTCTGTAACCGTTAACACAATCAGGCTCTTGTTTAGGTAAAATATAGTAGGTTTGGTCATGGTATATATGAAAGAAACTGTATGTGTTTTTCTGTTTACGGTAATTGGAACAAATATGAACATTTTCGACAACCAAGGCCTACCGTGCCTTTAATCAGTGCGAGACTGTCAACGGTATAGCTTTTACACACGAGTTGTAGTGCTTTATCCATTTTGACAAACTTCATATTCAGTCGAACGTAATCAAATTATGCATATTCAAAGTCAGAATCGGGTGCCAGATCAAAAGCCTTCCATAAATTGAAAGTTATATTGTCTCTCTTTGGTGGCCTAACATCAAAGACCCATGTCGTCGTCTTTTATTACATATCTATCAACGTAAATCGCATGATCGCACGAGTTTCCAGGCGTGTGATAATTCTCAGAATCGCACAAGTGCAATCTGTCGACGGAACTATTTCATTCAGTGTTGTTAGACTGGTTCTCGCCGTTACTATTTTTACTTTTTCAATCACGACAATAAAGAAACAATAAGCGATAAATCGATGAGATGATTCATTCAAGTAGTTTCATTTCAAGAATATGTTTGTCGAGGCACAGAATTTAATTTCAAACGCATCATTAAAGATGGGTCAAGGTCAGCACTCGCGGATAGACGGGCTCCCTGTCTGATTGTTTCGTTAACCCTAAAATGCCGTTAAAACTCGATTAAATTCACATTTTCTGTACCGGAGATGTACGATTGTGAGTCAACTTATTATGATACGGAGTTATGTAATAAAAATAGAACCGCATGAGTGTTTGGATTTTGACGAATTATCGCACTCGATTTGTTGGCGGAACGCGATACCTCTCGTGCGGGACTGCGTCCCGCACTTGAGGTATCGCTCCGCCAACAAATCGAGTGCGATAATTTCGTCAAAATCCAGACACTCATGCGGTTCTATCTATTTATTTACCGATTCATATAAACATGTAGGTTGCGTCGTCGGTAAAGATCAATGGAAGTGTTTATAATGCATTGTGTACTGGTCCTTTGGCAAATTATTGTCAGACCGACATCATGGATGGTAGCATACTAATGGTCCTTTGAATGTGCTTTTGTCATTTATTTATATTTATATTTATGTACCTCAGATGCCATGTCAGTATATTGGTTTATTGAGATTAAAGAAATGAAATTGAACAATGAACTGATTGAGCTACTTCGATTTGTGAAACCTTTGTCCAATGTATATGACTAAGTGCTCGCCTGACATTCATTTAGTTTTTAAAGTAAAAAAATACGCATAATTATGTGAAAACGCTCTTTATTTATCCAAACTAACCGGGTTATATGACTCCAATTCGCTGTCACAACATGCACATCTAGTTTGTGTATTCATCTAAATGTATAAGGGGCCGGATTTGGAGGGGGTCAATTCAAAAGATTGTACAAGCTGTGGTGGTGGTGGTTGAGATTAAAAAAAAAATAGTAAAATATTGTTTTCCATTGAAAAACTTGTGACAATGATACATATGGTCACCGTGGTATCGTTGTCGTAAATTTGTATTAAGGCACATGGTCGTTTGTACTCCCAAATACAGATAATTTTCAGGTGAAATAGGTCCAAACTACTTTAACTATATCTGTCTGTATTTGACACTGAAGTAATGTAAATACAACTACATGTATGTGGTGTTTGGGTCCCTAACAATCGGCATGTTCGGCATGGAACAGAATAGAGCGTTTAATAAGTGCATTCCTTATATTGCATTTATAAAGACCGTTTGTTTCATATCTGTCCGAAAAATTGATCATCTGGAAATCGCACATGTTCTTAAAACCACAGGAAGGCTGAATACCAATATTTTGTATACTATACAGTCAACACATCTTTTACCTTCAAAATGACGTAGTGGAAATTTGGAAGCTCGATGAGCCATGTTCGTTTAAGGAGGTGTATTCATAAATAAAACAATTGTGTCATAACAGTAAAAATTCCACTGCTTCTATTTCCCATATAAATTGAAAATATAGTTATTTCGTTGCTTGGTAGAGAACTGGGTACTAAAACTTAATTCTGTCGTAGGCAAAGCAATTTAAACCCAAAGCACGTATAAATATTCTTAGGAATGTGACAACCTCCTGTCCGTTCAATTGTGGAAATATGCAAATATTGTTGAAATTATTGTAGAAACTACAATATTTGATTTTTAGACTATACCTGATTTAAATATGAATTGCTGCTGTGCGTTGATGCGTAAATCTTCCCCACAAAAATCAGCTAGGCGTTCGATGTAGCTGGATCCTAAAAGAGCGATTTTATTCTGGTCCCTGATCGAAAAATTACTAAACTTGTTGCTGACAGTGAGAGAGAAAAGATGAATGCTGATGGCCGGGAATCAGGGTTTAAATGGCACAACGAGTCGTGAATGGTCACACTCACAGGAGGTGTAAACTTTTATCGGAACAATTATGTTGCGATTCAGTCAAACATTTGCGCGTTAACACTTCAGAGATACAATAAATTAAACAATATATATATAGACTGGGCTTCTGGTGTCAGATGGTGATTCAATAAGGAGTTCGGCTGTGAAACGCCCAGAGGATTTGAAAGGGCCCGCTCCCACAACCCACTTTGTAGTTGCCATAATACTGCCGATCAGTTTGGTGTTAACTCAGCGTGCCGATTTTTCTGCACATATTGTTTTTGTCGCCTTTTGGAACTCGCCGAACCAATAATACTGGTTGTAAATGGCTTGGTCCAAGCCAACTGTCCTATATATGTCATCATTTTCTCTCTCCATGCCATACAGTTTCTTTCAATATCATCGAGATCAAACTTGTGTAATCCACTCATTTTGCCTAAAAATGGAAGTAGGAAAAAAAATCCAAGCGGTTGATGAGTTGGGGAGTGTGGGAGAATGCCCGCATTGTCAACTAATGTCAACAGTATAAAACGATCCACGGCCATACACTGTTCAGTTTATTGGCTGGAGTGAAGACTACAATGTTCAAGTTTGGGACGGTAGCATAAGAGAACCCATTCTACAACCGACCAAATCTTCAACCGGAGGTGAGTAGCTATTGTGCTTAATGTTTACTTCCTCGGGAAAACCCATTCGTTCTTATTGCTAGAAAATTTGCTCCCTATTTTCAAGAGACGTTATTTTTATTCCGTTTTGAATTCAAAGAGTATTTCGTGAAAAATCAAATCTGCCACGATCAGGAGTATAATTATCGGAAATTACATTGAAATTATGCACTAATATTGAGTCTATAAACAAATAATACCAGTAGCATGCAGTAAATTAGCATGAGTCAGCGACTTATAACGGCGGCGAATAGCAGTACTTCCCCTGTGTAATTCAAAAATTTTAATCGAATTTCTAAATATACCAGTGTGCAGATTATTAACGAATTATCAAATTCATTTAAATTCGGCTTACGGTTTGAAAATAATTCGATAGCTTGATTTCAACGAAGAAGAAATATATAAATTATTACATTGTTTTAAAGCGATTTCAAATTATTGGCCCCAATTTCAAACCAAATATTAAAAATATATTCGAATATTTGATGGTCTGATTATTAACGAAGTTAGTAGTTGTGTAGTTTCCGGCCGCAGGCCGGGTAGGATGGTCGGAACGCATTGTGCAATTCCCTTCACCCTTTCTTGATATCTTCGATGAAAATCGATTGTTGAGGCTGTTGAGATGCGGAGGCTGACCGGAGGCAAAGTGAGGTTGAGATGTTTAGTTTTTGCTGGTGGCTTTTAGCTTTTTTCTTTTCTTGTTTTTACTTTTCGGTGGATCTAAATCATCTAAGGCTGACATTACTTTCATTCTAATCTCTTTTGTTTTCTTCATTTCTTCATTTGAGCTGGCGATTAATTTGGCAGTTTCTTTTCTGTTGTTTTCAATCCATAGGCTAGTGGCGTCTGTTGCTTGTTCGGTGGCCGATGTTGTAGGAATGGCAGTTGAAGGCTCCGGCTCAATGTATTCCGGAGTATTCGGGTTGAAGTCCATGTCTGGCCGTGGCGGCGATGGTGGTGGCGATTCCATCTCCTGGACGGACTGGGCCGGGATGTCGACTGCATGGGAGGAGCTGGCTGGTGTAATGTCCGTCGCCTTCTTCTCTTTCCATGCGGCTAGTCTCTCGGCATCTCTTTTTTTTCTTGATGGTGATTTCTTCTTTTTCTTCTTATTTATCTTTTGTCGAAGTTTCCGTGTTGATCTGGTACTATCCGGTCCATTCCCAGTAGGGAGCCCTGAAAAGGGCTGTGCCGGGGCGGACTGGAAATCCAGAATCAACTGGTATCCGCCTTTGTGAGCGTGGAGTGACCAGCTCACACAAGGCGTGACATGCATGGAGTCCAGCATTGTAGTTACACTAGTTGGGATAAGCGGTGGCGTAGTCATCCTGAGAGGTGGCGATCCAAGCTCTCTGGAGGTCCGACCGAATGAACGAACGAGTTAATTTTTTTTCTAATTTTTATACTAAAAATCAACACCCTCCTTAATTGAGCGTATTATGCTCTCTATGTGTGATAAGTATGATTGAGAGGTTGGTTCCATTTGTTTCAGTGTTCTTTTGTTTTGCTTAATCCACCACAATTAGCACAATTGGCCTGAGCTGACCTGCCAGCGAGGGATTATCACACATCAACCGGTAATTGGCCCTATTGTTTTTTTGCGAGTCCGTTGCGTAACGATTGTCATTGGCTACATTTACATTATGACCTAAGAACAACTGGCTTCATTCCTTGTTATAAACCACATGTTTTACAGTGAGCCCACACACAGACAGACAGACACCACAGTTCACAGCAAACAACCAAACTTGCTTGCTCCTGCAGTTATCTACAAACACAACTTTTTGTTACACAACTCAGTTTCTGAACTATGGCTGACTCGGCAAAAATTGCTGCATCGGAGTCGCAGTGCCCTTATCAGGCGCCGACTTCAGTGCGCTGGGTCTCCTTAGGCCGGAGAATGAAAGTTTGAAACAGCAGATAACCAACCTTACCAAGACAACAAATGGTCTACAAGAAGAGATAAAAAGACTCACAGAAGCCATTATTAACAACAACAACAACAATAATACGGACAAGAAAAAAGATAAGAAAAAAAAAGATAAAGACATCAAGAAACCACCTACAAACGCAACGACCAACGGAAAAATAAAAGAATCCAGCAAACCGACTAACAAAGAAACTCCAGCCACCACAACAACGACTCACATCACCCAGATGGACACCACTAAGCCCAACAACGAATCGTCCGAGCCAGCCAGCAACATATCCATGACTAAAGAAACAGACATCCAGACTGCTACTGACACGGACATCTCTGACGGCGACTTCGCCATCTTCTACAACAACAACAAGAAACGTAAAGCCAACGACATCCCCGAAATAATCAGCCCGATAAGCACGGCGCAAAAAAAAAGAAAAGAAGATGCACCAGTAAAAATCAACCCACCTACCACCCGACCTGCCACCCGACCTGACAACAAACCAGCCAACCACGACGTGCACAAACGAAGAGACACCATAGTAGCCGAAAACCTGACACAAGAAATGAAACAGAGCCCTCACTTCCTGCACCGCACTATCACAACGAAATATCCTATAAGAACATCAAGACCAGAGCCATCACTGTCCTGATATACCCGCAAAACGAGGAAACTAAGCACTACCTACTGACTAAAGCCAAAGAAATACCGACCTTCAAAGATAACAACATTACTTTCAGACTTGCACACGGCAGCAAAAGACCAAACCAAGCAATTCATCGAGCTGTTATCTGCGGGGTACCACCTACAATCACAGAAGACGAGATAAAGTAAGACATTGGATACAATCATCAAATACAAAGATTCAAAAGCTCCTATAACGACCAACCGACCTGGAAAATCAAAGTAACCTGCCCAGACAAAGAATCCAAGCAACAACTGATGAAGGGGGTCCGCCTAGGGTCCAACATCAACAAATACAAAGTTATTGACTACAAGGAACAACCCCACGTCACCCAGTGCTACAAATGTCAGAAATTTAATCACACTGCAGAATTTTGTAAAAATAACAACATCATATGCAAGAATTGCGCGGGAAATCATAAACACCAAGATTGTACCACCGATATAAAAAGATGTGCCAACTGTGACAATGACCACCACTCAGCCTACAAAGGATACAGAGTGTACAAATAAGAAGTTACAACAAAAGAGACAAAAAAACTGACATATGCAGCAGCCACCAGCAAACCCGCCGAAATCACAGACACACTCAAACTTGCCGCAGTAATCACAGCATCATTAGTCAAAGTTCTCACAGCATCAGATGAAAACAAACAAGATCTCAACAGAAGTGTCAGCCAACACGTTAGCGAAGCTGTCAACACCTTCTACAGAACATACCTCAGCACAGACGCCATACAACAATTCACATTCAGACGCTAAAACAACACCAACACCTAACAAGATCCAATTTCAACACCTACAATGACTGACACGACCCACTCAAAGAACAACAGGAAATCGCCTGATTGCCTGTTGCACCTGCTCCACATAAACATCAACGGATTAACACACAAGCGCCAAATCTTACAAGAATACATCACCGACCATCAACCAGATATAATCGCCATTAATGAGACCAAGCTCGACGACAATAGCCGGATCACCTTCACTAATTACAAAATCGCGCGCCGGGACCGGAACTCCCACGGGGGAGGTGTTGCATTACTCATACATAAAGACCTGAAACTCGCCATACTGAACACAGAAGACATAGACGAAGAGACCCTGGCAGTTGAGATAACCATACGTGGCATCAAGACTGCCATTGTAGCTACATACAACCCACCATCCACAGAACTCAACAGATCCTCCTTCAACCGCTTCACATCTACACATCGACAATGCATTTTCATCGGAGATTACAACGCGAAACACACCATCTACGGCTGCAACCTGACCAACACTAACAGCGACCGAATGTTCGACATCATCGAAGACTTAGATCTAATCATACTGAACCACGAAGATGAACCAACACATTGCCACGCTCCAACCAACACATGGGACATCCTCGACCTAGCCATCGCCACCCCATCCATCACCACAAAAGGATTCCAGTGCCAAGTAGGAGACGACATATCCAGCGACCATCTACCCCTCCACATCAAGATCAGCAACGCCAGCGTAGATCGCCACCAGAAAACTATGCGCCGCAACCTCAAAAAAGCCAACTGGGACCTCTTCCGACAACACATCACCGACAACATAGACACCCCATCCATCACGACAACAACCAACATCGACACTACATGCCAGCAGCTCTCAAAGACCATAGATTCCGCCCTAGACATAGCATGCCCAAAACAACAAGTCAACACCACAGCATGGCGAGTCTCCCCGGAAACCCTCAACATGATCCGACTAAAACGAAAACTACGAAGACTACAGCAGAAAAATCCAGGAGACCACCACTACAAAAATCTCTACAACTCAATGAACATACAAGTCAAAGCAGCAGTGAAAAAAGAAAAAATCTGAATCCTGGCAACGAGCAACAACAGAACTCGGCAACATGACAATGAACAAAAACTTCTGGAAAACATTCAAAACCCTAACCGGCACCGGAACAACCAACAACAAAACGGAAAAACCCCTAAAAAAAACAGACGGAAACCTAACCACAGGAGAAAACGAAAAAGCAGAGACCTTCGCAGAAAATCTAAAAAGGATCCACAACACCCACCAAGGCACAGCATACGACGAAAACTTCAAAACGACCATTGAAAACCATATCAAAGACAATCCAGACCTCTTCCAACCACTAAACAACACCGACAGCGACCTGGATGAAGTCTTTCCCATTGCATCACCCATCACACACGAAGAGATAATATCCAATCTAAAGAAGGGAAAAAACAATTCAGCTCCAGGCAACGACAGCATCACATACTCAATACTTCGACAAGCTCCACCAGCCTTCTTCACCAGACTACTGTTACTCTTCAACGCATGCCTAACCATTGGATACTTCCCAACAGCATGGAAAACAGCAGTAGGAGTAATGATCCCAAAGCCAGACAAAGACCGATCCATCCCCAGCAACTACCGACCCATCAGCCTCCTTCAATGTACTCTTCGAGAGAATAATCAGCAGCAAACTCCGAGACCACCTAGATTCCTCCCAACTTTTTCAACCCATGGCAACGCGGATACCGACAAGGAAAAGAGGGCATAGATCACATCATCAGAATAGCAGAAGACGTCCGACTATCCCCAGGAAAAAACTGGACAACAGCCGCAGTCTTCCTAGACGTAGAAAAAGCCTTCGACTCAGTATGGCACGACGGCCTCCGATACAAGATCAGCCACCTCAACCTTGCAAGAAAATACACACGCCTCATCTCTTCATTCCTAAAAGACCGTCAACTCAGTGTCCGCATCAACAACGAAACATCAAACCCAGTCCACCTACGTGCCGGAACACCACAAGGATCAGTACTAAGCCCACTCCTCTTCTTAATCTATGCCAACGACCTAACCATAGACAAGAGAAACAACGTTGAAATATCACAGTTCGCCGACGACCTAGGACTCTGGACGACTCATACAAACCCCCAAATTCTACAGAAAAGACTACAAAAGACACTCGACGACCTATCAACATGGTGCTCAAAATGGAGAATTAAACTCAACGCCAAAAAGACCCAACTCATCATATTCCACAGAAGAAAAACAACACAATCCAGCAAATGACCTTCATCCCTCACATCAACAAGATAGCCGATAAAGCCCGAAAAAGAACAAATCTACTACGATGCCTCCTGGGAACAGACTGGGGAACCAACAGCCAAACCCTCATCAACCTCTACCAAATCTACGTCCGACCAGTCATGGAGTACGGTGCTGCCATCCTCACAGCAGCCCCAAAGACATACATTGAAAAACTACAGAAAGTCCAAAACCTAGCCCTCCGCTTCGCGCTCCGCCAACCACCATGGACACCGATCAACGCCCTCCACGACGCAGCGAACATACCTACAATCAAGCAAAGACTGATGGAACTCGGAAACATTGACACTATCCCGACTAGACAACAGCCCACTCCTCCTAGAACTACAAGTTAGAAATCAACTACTCACCACGAAAAAGACAAAGTCCATCCTACAACTAGACGCAACAGACAGACCCATATAACCTTGACAGCACCTGACGACTCCACCACGCTTCCGCCGCTTTGCCTCCAACCACAGTAACTACGACAGCCACAAGATCGATCCCCATCGAATAATCAAGAAAGGGTGAAGGGACATGCAAACTGCAGTCCGACCACCCTACCCGGCCTTTGGCCGGAAACGACCCAACAACAACAACAAGTGAGCCCATTACTCCCGGGGTTCGCACCCCGAAATACTTCCTTGAGTAAACCCATTACTTCGTTGATTGAACAACAGTATTTAACAATGTTATATGTAATGTTACAGACGGAACCAAAAACAGAAAACGGCTCAGATCGCGTCGACACCAGGCAGCCCTTGATGTGTCTTTAAAACATCTGACCGAGGGTACAGAAATTCAGTTTGTCGAGTCTGACGACCCATCTGCCGACATACAGACAGGACAAGTACTAGTTGTCGACAAATTCTTACGACAAACGACAGTTGTATGCAATGGAAACAACACAATCGTCTCGTACCTGGTAAGTGCTTCTAACATTTTCAATTTATAAAACATTTTGGACATTGTCCTTGCCTTTTTTGGCTTAACATTCAGTCAACATTTCTATTAAGGCCATAGGAAGTTGATTCTCTGTTTCTCAGACACCGCCGCCCCCCGAATAAATACCGCTGGGTACTTTTTATAGCCTACCAAAAATAAAAAGTATAATTCATCCCGCCGCTCGCAATCCGTGAAGTTCGCAATCGACCATTGTTAACAGGTGTGGATAAAGAGGCGCAACTCTATCTCATAATTCCAATCTTTTAATAGATCGAACAAGCCGATGTCCGGAATCTTAATCGAACGCGCCCGATCTACTTCCGCTAAAACAATGGTTGCAATTCTGAATGTTTGCGTGTGGGACGGCAACAAATATCTTATCCCCTGGACTATAGTGAGTGTTGAGATCGATGAAACATGTCGGAATTTATCGGAACGGATAACGTCCCAACACGGCGGAAGCATCAAATCCATTTCTGTTGGAAAAAACAAAACATCAGACTTCGACTTCGTCTCACCTGAACTGAAAGCCACACAGGTTGCAGACTCTATTTATATTCTATATATGTATGTGTGTTTGTACTATCAACAGGTGGAAGCTTGCTAAAACGACAGTAGCAATGGTGATTAAGAACAACCACTGATAATCAATTTACCCATACACATTAAAAAAAAATTATTCTGCATATTGTTGTTATTTTATGTTATGAAAGTTTAATATATTTGGTTTTTGTCTTGTATTGACACATTCAAAGATGGCTTAGTGAAGCCTGACAAGTTTCAGTATTAATAAAATTTCATTAAAATCAAATCAAGCAGTCATGTTTCAATGTCCGAACATTGGTTTTACAATTTTAGGATAAACAAATAAAAACCTGCCTGCCGGGAAATTTTGGTCATAAAATATGGTAATAAAAACCTGCCTGCCGGTAAATTTTGGCCATAAAAAATAAATATAAAAATCTGCCTGCCTGCCTGCTTTGGGAAAAAAAGTGTCTGAGAAACAGAGAATCAACTTCCTGTGGCCTAACTTAAACTTAATGTGGAGATTTTTGTCATTTATCTTCTATTTGAACTGTTTAGATATGAACATAAAAACACGTTTATGTTTCAGTGTTATAAACCACACAATAATCTTATCGTTAATGGCATCACATTATTTTTGGTCAAATGCTACCGGTCCGATGATTTTCGACTGATTATTCCCCTTTTTCGGTCTGGCTGCATGGTGACTTGAGCAATATTCAACACAAAGCCTTGATAATTTGTGTCAATGTATTTGATATACACGTTAGGTCCCATAGATGGTGTTAATAATATTATTGCTTTGCTTTTTTCAGACCCATCAGAGACGGTAAAGCCAACTCGAAAGAGGAGAGCCACCTCACAGCGTGTGAACGTGCCATCGTCCAATGAGATTGTACCTGGTACGTATTTTTTATATTCTACAATCCGTGTCCGAAACTATAGTAAGTTTTATTGCATATAAATTGAATTTAACAACCAATTGATCTTTTAATTTAAAGAAGAATTACTTTTAAGGGCTTCAAGAATAGGGTAACTGAATTTGGTGTTGCATATCCCGCTATGGGAACCTTTCCCGATCGGTTGAAAATATATTTAGGAAAAAAAATGTCTGATCTTAATGTCCTTAGATCAAGTGAATTATAACGATTTCCATTCCAGTTCTGATCTTGTTATAGCCTAAATTATGACTGGTCACATCAGTCACATACTTAGATCAACTGCAAGCTTTGTAACACAGGAACTTTCTCATCCGTATATCGTATAAAGCTTGTGATCTCAAATGTAAAACTGAGCCAGCCATATATTATAAATTAACACAGTACTCGTCCATATTCCAGTTGAATAAATAGATCCATATTTATTCAAGTTTGATAAACTGAATTTTATCAAAATTACCTGTTGTTTGCTTAATATTTCATAAGACATGTAATATATTACAGGTTCGGGGGATTTACAGAGTACAGAAGAGAACGGGAATGAAGAGAAGTCTTTAAGTTGCCAGTGGTAATTGCAAAGAATGTGAAGACGTTAGTTGCGGTTGGTGATTGTGTCAAGTTAAAGAATAAAAAGTTTGTTGTTAGTGCTATTGGAAGTGAGAATAAAAAGGTGAGTATAAGATGATATTTAATCGAGGATGATAAAATCGATAGCAATTTGGAAATTTCAGGAAATATTGCTTTTTTAAATGACCATAACACCAAGCCGAAATTCACATCAAAGGAGGACTCAAAATTCGCTAAACAAATAGAATTACAAAGTCGCCATCTGTATTTGGAATCACCACTCGAAATTCGCGCTTCACTTTTGGCCAACCTCTTATCTATCGAAATTACGCAGGCATTGATAAATATTTGTGGTAAGCGGAAGTTCACATTGGGGTTATTTAATTCACAAACAGACACGAGCGTATTAAAGTTAGACTTCTCAAATAGGGTAAAACAATTTGGATATAAGAATGGATCAGAATCATTGTTCTCCTTTGATTGTATGTTAGGAACATCTTGGGATTATACCCAAAACGAATCACTATACCATTTTGTTGCAAATTTGACATTGAAACTCTGACACTCATGTTATTTCAGGTGTAATCCAAGCAGCAGTGTACAGGGGGGAACCATTAGTTGTCGGTCGACATAGAGAGCAAATCAAGCACTTTATCGACCAACATTAATTAATTTAATAATGGCCTCGTTAGATTCAACCAACTCAGTCGTTACCCGTGTAAATTATAAATCCATAACTCTCCATGAACAACAGATTAAAACTCATAATATGCGGACGCCTTTTTATCCCATGCAATGAAATATTTACTGCATTGGGCAAACAGCAGCACATAGCAAAGCGTGGATATAAATATATAAATGAAACTCTATTATCAGAAAATTATTCTCTTGATGTCTCATTCATTTCAAATGGTAAATCTCGTACTCATATTGAAATAAATAGCCTCCTATGTCTAATGCGAATGTGGATGAAACATCGAAAAGCCAACAGTAATGATCAAGCATACAATAGTGCATTTCAACAGCTCACTGTTTGTCTTCAAAATTTTGTGGAAACTGGGGTAGAATCAGACGAAATTTCTGTCACCACTAGTGGTAAACTCAAAATGAGAGGTTCTGAAGTGTCTTATATAATCCGTAATTCGGAGCTTTTTCTATGTTGTAAGGAACTTTGGTTGGTTGTGGGGAATGAAAAATGTGTAAAAAAGAATGGATACATATTCATCGATTCAATTTTAGAATCAAAAGGCATGACAAAGGAGGCTAGTTTCATCATGAGTACCGTCCGACTAAGTAAACGCCGTGATTTCATTTCCTCTGAAGCAGCTATAGCCTTATTTGAAAGCAAAAAAATGTTTCAAATTCAAACTGATTATACAAAGTCATTATCGGCTGAGTTGGTTGAAAAGGCCATACATAATGGGGACCCATCAACATTTAGCATGTCTGTAGAATCTGACCCGGTCCCGGGGAAACCGCAATCTAAGAATAAAATTGATACAAAAAAATTTTTCAAGCGTTTGCGAGCAACCCTGAAATCAATGAATAAAAAACCCGAAGTGCACCCGAATTTAATATCAATGGACGAATTGGCCTCTGTGTTGGAACAAATAAAAACCAAAAAATCTAATATGCTTCATGAATTAGTCAGCTCTTATGCCCAGCCTGTGTACGAAATAACACCTGAAATGGTTGTTCACATCGAGAAAAATTGTTCTGAAACGAAATTGAGTGAACGAATTAGAAAAGAGTGACCCGGTCTTTTTCCAGGTCAAAGGGGTGTTCGCAAACTTAAAAAAAGAATATGAAGTCCTATTTGAAAAAGTTCTTATGCCCCAACGGACATCCACTGGCTGGCGCATCGATATTGAGCGTCTTCTTCAGGTTTTGGCTTTCAGATTCCCATTTTTATCTGATGGAAAAATCCTCAATTTCCGTTTGTATGGCGATGGGAGGGTAATAGGCAACAGTGGTCAAACATTTCTTTCATTGAGTCCGATTGACAATGATATCAGATTAAACAGTAATCTTTTCCAAAGTTCTGATCTCATTTTTCCGATTTATATTTTTCATGGAACCGATTGTCGCGATAATTTGGAATAAAACTTAGCTGACTTGAATGACCAACTCAAAAATCTGCAACAAAGGGGATATAAATTCTATTTAACTGGTGACTATATGTTTTTGAAAGCACATTTAGAGGGTTTAGGTGTATTGGGCACTTTGAAAGATACTGGTTATTCTCTATATTCGGAAGTGTCGAAAAAAGACGCCAATCAGGTGCTCTCAGAAACGAAATCTCGAACCGACATGCCGACATCTCTGGAACGTATTCATGACACATCATTAGTTAAATGCATTGCCACAAAAGATATTGTATTCTGTATTCTACATGGCCTTGCCCGCAGTGTGGAAAAATTATTAACACTCGATATCCAATGTATACTAGATGACGAAAAAATCATTAACAATATTTCCGGACGAAACGGTTTAACGGAAAGGCATCTAAGTCTAATAAATTTGCAGACAAATATCCGCAAACGGGGCATACGAAACGGAAACTGGAACCAATCAAACTCAATGCCAGTCATGCATATACACTTTTGAGTCCACCTCCAAATGGAAATGAGCAGGAATTCCCCCATGTTTTCACCGACGTGTATAAATCCAACAATGTCATTATCAATACAGCCTCTGCAGAAGTTCGTGCGAAATTGAAATTACCTTCCTCTTTTACCATGCACACTCTGACATCATTGATTTGGCATCATTTTTATTATGATTTTCATAAAACAGATCCTGATCCTAAATTAAAGGACGGGTGCCTTGAGGGGTCAAAGCGCGTTGAGGATTACATTTGGGGGTACACCGATCGCGACATTTCAGATTACAAATTCCATGTCGAATGGTTCTACCAATTATTTCTCGTCAAACATACTCACAAACGACTTACTCCTTATATGTTAAAATTCATAGATGTTGCCCCCAAATTAATGGAAAGTTTAGATTTCCCATTGGCACGTTTTCAAGCCGAAGCTGGCGAACACGCGAATTACGACCACGCCCGGGCATACTATAATCATAGTATGAGAGGGGGTGGTCGTGATAGAAATGATACAATGCTTGGGTTATTCCAAAGAACTTGGAATAACCTGAGTTATGATATAACACATAGATCTGCAGATATAAAAGCCAAAGATGCCTTCATTAAATTTACAGGAAGTGTAACGGGGATTGATGATAATACAATATCAGGTGGTGGTAATTCAATATCGGGTGATGATAATACAATATCGGGTGAAGACAAAGCAATATCCGGTAAACGAAATGCAAATAAAATTGATGGAAATCCGTTCCATCCGATAATCTCTCCTAAATATATGTCTGCAATAAATAATAATGATAGCCCAGAGTCCGTTCCATCCGATAATATCTCCTAAATATATGCCTGCAATAAATAATAACGATAGGCCAGACCCCGTTCCATCCGATAATCTCTCCACTACCAGGTTGTTATAGAGTAAAAGTGGAAGGCAATTTCTAAATTAATAACTAGTAAATTAGCTTGGTTAAGATTGCGTTTCTCTCCTACACAAATCTGAAATTATTCATCATAATTTTGGGTAGCGATCAGAGGGGAATGGCCTTGATTAGTATTAGTAACCTCAATATCCTTCTATGTTGCCAATGTTTTTCGGCTTTGGGACAGAGGTTATTAATCCAGTTTATTCTCGATCTGGTCGCTTCCATTGCTAGGACAAGTATCAAACTGAAATAGTACCATGCCCAACAGTCCTGGATTACACCTGTGATGACAGAGAGTTTTCAACAAGTCAGATTTGTATTGTATACACCGGTTCTAATTTATTTATTTAATTTATTATAAAATCATCCTATTGAGTTTGCTTGATTAGTAACCTCCATATCCTTCTATGTTGCCAATGTTTTTCGGCTTTTGGGACGGATGTTATTAATCAAGTTTATGCTCTCTGTCTGGTCTCTTTGGACATTTTTTTTATTGAGTTACACCACATCTCCCCAAAGCGAACATTGAACCACCCCAATAGTACTCAATCATATATAATTAAGTACTATAGGGTCTGGTCAGTTTTTGTTCTGGGGACCTGTGATTCCGACGTCTTCTTCAAGTGATCTGTTTTGGCAGCGCTGATTAATTTATTAATTTAATATATTATAAAATCGTTCTTACGATATTTATCAAACATGTGCTAGACAACTGCATCACACATTTAACGTGGCCCATATGTTTTTACCCTTTGTATAAATTTATTGTATATAGTCCGGCTTATATAACTATATATCGTGCTATATTATATTGTCACGGTGGCATGATTGGTCTGCTGTTCATTGTAAATTTATGTAACCGTACTTCACCTCCAATTTACAACAAAATTGAATTTCACCATCTATATCGTTTGCAACTGAAACCATCTTGATATCGAACAGACGGGAAATGGCCTTGATTAGTAACTTCCATATCCTTCTATGTTGCCAATGTTTTTCGGCTTTTGGGACGGAAGTTTCTAATCAAGTTTATGCTCTGTCTGGTCGCTTTGGACATTTTTTTATTAATTCACACCACATGTCCCCAGACCAAACATTGAATCCACCCATGCAATAGTACTCAATCATATATAATTAAGTACTATTGGGGTGTGGTCAATTTTTGTTTTGGGGACCTGTAAATCAGACGTCTTCTACAAGTGATCTGTTTTGGCAGCGCTGATTAACTCATTTAATATATTTAATATATCTTATAGAATCGTCCTGTCAATTTTTCAACAAATATAAACTGCATGCCTCGTTAACTGTGTATCACACATTTAACGTGGCCCATATATTTTTACCCTTTGTATAAATTGATTGTATATAATCCGGCTTATTTAACTATATATCGTGCTATATTAGATTGTCACGGTGGCATGATTGGTCTGGTATATTCATTGTAAACTTATGTAACCGTACTTCACCTCCAATTTACAACAATAATTGAATTTCATCATCTACATGTCGTTAGCAACTGAAACCATCATGACCCTCAATATACTGAGCTGGCATGATATCGAACAGTCTATGTAAACATAGACTCAGATTCATACTGATACTGAGTCTATTGCATTCCCATCAACTTTTCATTTCTGAACGGTAGTGGGCTTCCCCCAAATTACGTCACACGGCACTAAATATAAATCTGAAATTAGTTGTGATTGACAGGCGTAAACATGGTCACGTGCCAGTGCCGTCATGGCCGCTTCAACCCTGTGAAGCCGATTCTAAGAATCGGAATTAATAGTTGCAGGGTTTGTGACTTTTCGTTCGGCGGTTGTTTTACTGACAATAAAGGGAAACAGCTAACTTCCGGGATCCAAAATAATATGTACAATAACTAAGACAGATCTTCTTGAAATTATAAAAAATGTCAATTTATGTGGATCTCTTGGACTCAGAACGAATTATTTTTTAGATTGGCCAGGCGATTTGTCGACCATGTTGTCAAAAAATAACACAAATCAACGGCCACGAATCAAAAATACATGAATGTCGGGACTATTTGCTAAATCAACTCCAGAACTAAAAAAAAGTTAAATGACATAACAAAACGATCTATCAGTTCCCCAGTACCGGCAGTAGTACCACCGCAGCCAAAACGAGCGAAGAGCAACACAATTCTACCACCAACCCCACCGAAACCCTCCCGACCTTACACAGCCGTATTATTAGCTCCAACGATTGGCCAGTTGTACCCTAATTACAGTTGCCTGCAATCCAAATTCCGGTGATTCTTGATTTTAAACTTTCGACCGCTCGTCAACAATCTACTTTATTTGTCGATTTGTGAATTTCTCTTCCGGTATAACATGACGTCATGGATACTATTTTAACAACATTTAGCCACACCTTCGGAATTTCCACAACGAGAGCACGTGACATGTTACTAGTTTTTTATTGGGGCACACATTTCTTGGAGCTAAGTTTTGATTGGCGCTAATTACAAGGAATCCCGGGTTTGGGAAATGAAAACTGAACGAAAGGTCGTCAGACCCACTATTTTTTATATGTGGGTATGTAGTTTACTCCAGACTGGATATCGAACAGACGAGAAATGGCCTTTATTAGTAACTTCCATATCCTTCTATGTTGCCAATGTTTTTCGGCTTTTGGGACGGAAGTTATTAATCAAGTTTATGCTCTGTCTGGTCGCTTTGGACATTTTTTATTAATTCACACCACATGTCCCCAGACCAAACATTGAACCCACCCAATAGTACTCATTCATATATAATTAAGTACTATTGGGGTGTGGTCAATTTTTGTTCTGGGGACCTGTAATTCAGACGTCTTCTACAAGTGATCTGTTTTGGCAGCGCTGATTAATTAATTCATTTAATATATTTAATATATCTTATAGAATCGTCCTGCCAAGTGTCGATTTTTAACAAATATATACTGCATGCCTCGTTAACTGTGTGTCACACATTTAATGTGGCCCATATATTGTTACCCTTTGTATAAATTGATTGTATATAATCCGGCTTATTTAACTATATATCGTGCTATATTAGATTGTCACGGTGGCATGATTGGTCTGGTATATTCATTGTAAATTTATGTAACCGTACTTCACCTCCAATTTACAACAATAATTGAATTTCATCATCTATGTCGTTAGCAACTGAAACCATCATGACCCTCAATATACTGAGCTGGCATGATATCGAACAGACGAGAAATGGCCTTTATTAGTAACTTCCATATCCTTCTATGTTGCCAATGTTTTTCGGCTTTTGGGACGGAAGTTATTAATCAAGTTTATGCTCTTGTCTGGTCGCTTTGGCAATTTTTTTTATTGATTCACACCACATGTCCCCAGAGCAAACATTGTACCCACCCCAATACGGCCAATAGTACTCAATCATATATAATTAAGTACTATTGGGGTGGTCAATTTTTGTTCTGGGGACCTGTGATTCAGACGTCTTCTACAAGTGATCTGTTTTGGCAAATTTATGTAACGGTACATTTCTTATTGATTCATAAGTCAAACACCCGCAATATTCTTAGCTGGCAATTTTAAATGCTCTTTAATCTCTGGCGTGTTATTTTTGTCCAGTTGTGCTGTTTTTTGTGTACTGATGAATATAAAACATTATATCTTGTTATATTATCTAAATAAAAATATTAATAGACATTATTTCTTCATTACTTTCACACAGTGACGTGGCTAGGGGATGGGGCTCAATGCAGTGGAGTGGTGTCTGCTCCCTCGCATACCAGTGCCTAACTGGTAGCATTTTCTCAGTGGATCAATAGCATCGTGGTCATAAAGTGGCAATATAAACACGGTATTTGCTCAACGACTGCGCACGCTACTAATTAAACGATCTTATCTGTTTGACTTAATTGCGTGGCATACATATATGCACTATAGTATAGTGGAGTTATGTAATAATAAAAGTGGGATTTCTTGAAATCGCTGCGTTGTCTCGGAATACCACAACGGATAACTAGATCGTATTCAAAATGTTTTTAATTTTTATAAGAAATCAAAATGTGCATTCGCGCGCAGAAGGGATGCATGCATCTGTGCCATTGAAGGTTTCAGATAGAGTTAATATATAGACAAATATAAACGATCTTTATGACATCACCCTCTACCTCTCTCGAAAATATGTGAACGGAGCGTGTGTTCTCATTTTCTGCAAATGTAGTACTGTTCGTTAAACATATTCATATTTGTTCAAATCGCCATTAACGGAAAAATATTTACTCAGGTTGGGACCCCTACTTTTGTTCCTTAATATATCGGCAGGTTATCCAGAAGGGAGGGGCTCGGGAAATATCTAGTTACACAGAGGGAATATTCCCCTTTCCGATGGCTATGTTCTATTAACGTCCGTGTGCAAACGCTCTTTATCTATACCCTGCAATCCAACGAACGCTGTTTATTTGTCATGCTTAAACTTACAAACATCAAAATTTATTTATCATCTCTGGCGAAAAGTGCAGCTAGTCGCTCGCGAAAATAAATAAATATATTTGTCCGATATCAATTCAGAACGATATATATCCTCTATTTCGTTCAGCCAAAATAACGCAATGTCGCACAACGGTAATTTTTGTTAACCGCAACAGTTTGCCCTAACAGCATCATATCAATTCAGCAGGGCCCAACCGTATTAACATGACCATTTGACCAGGTGTTGTCGACAATTCTTTGGTTTGAAATTATAAATGAGTCAAATCGTGCAATTCACCAAATTTGAAATTATATAATGAAATGTGTTGCGTGAACAATTCATATAGTTGGATAGTTTGAATTTTAACTGAATATATCAATATACAGTCGATACACATTGGGTTCTCTATGATGTCCATGCACTATATATATTCTTCCATTTTCCACTTGGCATAGTTGTTAGTATGCCTGGCTATTTTGGCACACTTTGATGACGAGAACATCAAATTGAAATAGTACAAAGTTGTTGCTGTATCAGTGTCGAATTCATCTGGTATAACTGGCCCTGTCCTTTGGGTAAATGGCGGAAGTGACACCTTTCGAAGTTTATATGACCAGCCAATCGGGTTAGTATTCAAGCTACTATCGGCGATGGAGATCAGATTGTCGCTGGTAGCAGGGGGGAGCAATCGTCATCTGAATCTTCTGATGACGAGAAACTGCAATCTCCGCTAAAATCGCTATCATCTCCCATAAACATGTCGATCAATTGCTGTTTCGAAAATTTTGCAGCCATATTGTTCTTAATACTTAGAATGGTACCACTGATGTCTGTCCCCAATATAAACCCAAAGTAACACAGATGTGTCGCGCGATGCCCACGGTGCTACGTTTATTGTTATTAGATACGCAAATAACGAGTGGACATAACCGGGCGGTCTCTATTAGAAACTAACGGAGAGAATATGGGCGAACTCATTAGTTCTTTAATGAGAAATCACTCGGGTATAACCTTTCACCTCTGTGGCAGACAGCGGCAATTAACATTTCTGGTATGTGTCATTCCCAATACACCCACGAATACACTGTGTATTAGGGGATTATGGGGCGCCTATAGTATACTAAGGATTATGTTTAGTTTACAAAGCCGACGGCAGTCCATATGTCGCGTATGTTGTCTGATGATGATCTGAGTATAATTTCATGTCGCAGACCGGGTAGGGAGGTCGGAATACAGTGTGCTGTTCCCTGCACCCTTTCTTGATTTTGGTATATAGCTGACTGAATACGATGCATGAATTAAATTGGCTTAAAATTGCCCAAGTTTTATGGTAACAGTCTCAGTCAAAAATGAGAGAGAGAAGACTATACTTGACCTTTTAGAGTATCTTAATACAGTCTCGACACATACACATACTCAAGTCAATTATATTGATGAACACAGAATATTTTGACCGAAAATCCGCCCGTGGACTCGGGTGGGGGTGGTGGGGGTTTAAACCGCACCTATGATTTGCTAAGTATTTCGGTAGAATGAAAGCCCAAATGACGGACATATATAAGTCGATAGAACACGCCGATGATTCATCTTGGGTGTGTAATTCTTGTCCGAAAATTTGGTGTAAAATACAGAATGTACCTATACATACCGAAAGTCCGTCGGTGGATCCGTTCAATACAAACATGTGTCTGGCACAAAAGACAGATATGTAGACTAATATTCATTATAATTGATTACATCAGCCAAAGCCAGTAGCCGGCACGATGTGTACAACAATTATATAGGAACAAACCAAGTTGGTTATTTCTTTTATTTTATTATTATTATTTATTATTATTATTAATAATATCTCTCCTTATCACAATTGACATAAGAGATCATTACAAGTAATAACATAAGTGATGATATCAATGAATGAGCATGGAAGCAAAAATGTATGTTTTGTTTTTTAAATGTGATTCCAATTATAATCATGAATGTTGCATAAGTCATCACATATTTCGCCTCCGGATGCACACATACGAGTGTAAGCTCTCGAGGTGGTTACAGCGTTTCAGTAGCGTGTTTGATAAAAAGTGCAAGACCATCATTTATATTTTCATGTCCAGAGTTAAATAATTCGTACAACTTAAATTTATTTGGTTTCGTATAAAAATATGCATCAATGTACTTTTTGCGTACTTCAGTAAGAGACTCGCAGATCAAAATAAAGTGGTATTCATCACACACTGCATTCCCACACTTATTACAAATTCGTAGCGCAGCATCTGTATTTGTCCATGAGCCTGTTTCAATATGTGGTCTACGATTTTTAGTCCTGAATTTTACATGCATAGGACTCCCGGGCTTCGGAGCGGTGGTCCTTTTCAGGGCCTATACAGGTTCCAAAAAAACCCCAAAACAAACAAATATTGTAAACGCTTCCAACAACATGTAATTCGATGCACTGCGAACATCGTACAAACACTACTGATGCATCAACTCGGGAAATATCTAGTTACACAGAGTGATTGTTCCCGTCTACGATGGCATCAAAATTAATTCCCAGGTTCGATTACAAAACGAACCATGTGATGTCCGTCATAATTTCGAAAAGCACTTAGACTGCACATATTATATAAATAAATATATACACTGAAATAATTGTTGGGTATAAATAATAATGATATATAAATATCATTATTATTTATTCCCAACAATTATTTCCGTGTATATCTATTTATTGCTGTGTAATTTGGCGACCATCTCTTGGATTTCAAAATTGAATCAGTTGACGTGGATGTTATCGTGGATGTTGAAATTGAGATGAAGATAGAAACGAGTCATTTTAGGGTCATTCGGGAAAAAATATGGCGTCCAGTGGCCAATTTGGTTTTCACTCTACGATATGACTAAATATTTCTACAAAATCCATTAACATGGGCTGCAGCCCCATCTGTTTGGTTGATCTTCGTGTAATTTGTCATGGATGTTGATGAGATGAGATCGACTCATTTTGGGGTCATTCGGCCAAAAAAAAAACATAGCCGCTGATGGCTATCCTGAAGTTAATTCACTAAATCCTTTGGCACTCTTAATTTGATTTGTTAGGGTTTATCGTCGTTCTAGCCGTTAGGCTACACACGACGTTGTCAATTTTACAGGTGGACGAAAAATACCACGCAGAGTCGTAGTAAATAATTGCAATTTATTCTATGATATACATGTATGCCATGCATATATAAGATAATTCACTGTTACAAACTGTTTCAAGAAGATCCAGTCACGATTGAAAGGGTTGGGCGGGGGCAAGTTTGTGTGTTTCAGCATAGCATAACGCTCAATAATAGCTATACAAATGTCCCCGGGAACTAAATATATTACCAGTGATGTGGAAATATCGTCGGTTGTTTTTTTTATATAAGAAACCAGTAAAGTGAACATAAATATTGTTTTATTTATCATATACACAACTTTACAATGTAAACATATATAAATAAACAGCAAAAAACATACAACACAAAGAAAGGCCAGTTAACTCAACATTACAATAACTCAAATCCTTTGAGACAGCTAGATGGTATGTCAACAAATGACAACAAGACTGATCGCTGTCTGTTGGTGTACAGAGTTATTTCTGCCTTCCTACATTCGTCGATGCTTATTCTGACTACTGCGTCATGCTTACTTTTTCGTAACTGCCCTGGAAGGAAAAAACAGGTTAAATAACTAACCAAATAAATCACAATTTTTTTTATTTCGCCATATAACCTCGGTAAATATATTGTTAAAGTTATCCTACTGGTGTTGTTCTTATCCCTATTTTTTAACGGGTATTAGCATTATATATATGCCAATTTTGTTTGTGTGTGTTCGAGACTATACAATATTTTTTACACTAAAGTGATCCTCACCTTGTGGCTGAATTGAAAGACTCCCATTTGCATATGTTCGTGTATATGGTCACCCATCTGATACTTGCATGTATGTTTCTATTTTAATGGGAGTCACCAATATACGACTACGCTCTGACGATCTCCATAAAGACGGTTTGATTTGGTTTTGAAGAAAACGCCGTAATTTCAAACACGAAAATTCCAGTCAGCAATGTGTTTGATTCTGATCAAATTAGATATTAGTAAAATAAGTAACTATAGGTGACAATAACACATACCTCTCTGTATAGCTCGTCTCTGTTTCCGTAGGCACCAAATCATGTGAACGCATTGTCTGCCCATTTGCAATATCCCGGTATCTAGGATTCTATTCAATGTAGAGTGTCACGTAAAATGGAGGATGTTGATTTTTTCTCCTGGTAGTTGAAACACCCTATATTCCAGTAAGATTGGGTCAATCTGAAAATATACACACACTTTCTATATACTTACTGGAATATAAATGTTTAAATATGCCGGGTAGGCAGCACATTTGTTATCCAAAGAAAACAAATGATAACAATGAGTCTAATTCGCCAGATTACTTTTCTACTACAGTTATAACCATTTTCACGTAAACACCAAAATACGGATTTCCTCTATAAGTGTATAATGAATTTAACTAGTTGCCTGAATTTTAGCTCAGGTGGATTTACCAAGTCAACCACTTTTGACACAATTCATGAATGGTCATATGGACGCCAAATCCATCGTTCAAAAATAAAGCTAATTAAACACAAAGAGATATGCGGCGTTTGTGCTCACTCGCGATGTAGCTAAACTATGAAACAGGAATTTGTACGATAAATGTTTTACTCACGGGAACAGTGTGGCCTTGTTCGCATTGAATGAACGTTTTGTAGTTCTTGTTACAGATAGTAACTCTTCCGTCAGTGTAGCCTTGTTGGATTATCTGCAAGGATACTGGACTCTGATGCTCCTAACTTTGTGGCAGCAGTTGAAATTGAAAAACAACCATCGACTAGAACAAGAAAAATACAAACATTAATTTTTGATGTGCCAATCGGGTCTGCTAAAAAAAACACAGATAAAAGTCATTGCCGTGTGAATTTCAGTTTAATAATATTGTAGCCTCCAAAGACAATAATAAGTGTTTGTCCCACTGTGACAATGAAAATAAGAACCAACACGTTTTTAATTTGGGTAGACTGTGATAAAAAATATGTTAATCGTTTGAACATCATGGCTTAATCTTGGGCGAGATATTTAACAGACATGGTGAGCGATTTTATTTTAATGCTGTGGTATTGTATAAGCTTAGTATGCTAGAGACCAGTAGTATAATTCGTATCACCAGCCATGGGCAATTTATACCATGAATCTAGCATCCTTGTAAATACAAACCTCGATGGAGTTCATCATAGTAAGCCCACCTTATGCTGGCGGCCGACACAATCGTGGATAGTGTACAAACAGGCGAAAGGGCCTCATCTGTCGGTGGCTGTTCACACATGCTCTGTCGGCAACCCTGAGTGTCGGCGGGAAAGCAAAAATAAAAACCCGGCATACTAGTTCACTTGTGCTATCATAGTAAGTCGGCCTTATATGATGGCGGCCGACAACATTGTTGATAGTTGTACAAACAAGCGCAGGTAAAACTTCGCAGGTGCTAATGCCGACAAACCTGAGTGTCGGAAAGCGGCAAAACAAGAAAGAAAACAATACTGATTCACGAGCGGTGAAAAACAAATTCAACCCATGTGACAGGTATAACTCGCTGTTCAAAAATGAGAACACCGAAATTGTATATAAGGGTTACTTTGGATACGATATGCATACCCGTTACAATAGTCACCATGAACACCAGAAGACCACCAAGGGAACCACAGCCAAACCATTTTTTGGTAAAGTTCGAGGACGGCGTTCTGATGGTTAGAACGAAGTCCCTATTGAAAAGGACAATTGAAAAGATAGATATTGGTATCACGTATGATGTCCAATATAACAGGGCAACCGACGTTGCACAGGTTAGTGAGTGTCTAAAATTATGTCTGTTAATTCGACCATCACCATACCAATTTCATAACCCCACGCAACTTGAAACATACGTCACTTGATTTTCCAACAAAAACTAATTGCATTATTATTCATTGGTTAGTCACTTACCCAACATAAAATTTCTTTAGAACTGGTTTGTGAAAAATATAATATATGAAAAATCTCATATATATTTTGAAGACCTCTGTCTGTCTGTATGTATGTTTGTTTGTCATTAATACAAATCTACGATTCTCGACCGATCGGGACGAAACTTGGTACGTGTGTGTAGTTTGACCAGGCGGTGGTCGTTGTCGTATTGGCGAGCCCGTGCGACGCCCGTGCAGCGCATGCGCAGACGAGATCTCGGAAACGGGTGGAGCTATCGACTTGAAATTTGGTATGTGAATGTATCTTGCCCCGGATACGAATTTTATCGGGTCGCCGAGCCCGTGCGACGCCAGCTTCGCGCATGCGCACACGAGATCTCGGAAACGGGTGGAGCTATCGACTTGAAATTTGGTATGTGAATGTATCTTGCCCCGGATACGAATTTTATCGGGTCGCCGAGCCCGTGTGAAGCCAGCTTCGCGCATGCGCAGACCAGATCTCGGAAACGGGTAGAGCTATCGACTTGAAATTTGGTTTTTGAATAGCCCGGACAACGTCGGGCTCATCGGCTAGTATAATATATAACAGTTCAGTTGTGTAATTGTAGTTTTGACTTCACTACTGTACTGAGTCTTATCTAAATAAATGTAATAATTAAACACCACACATATGAGATATAAATTATTTACAATTATGTAATACTAGCTTCAACTTTTATGCGAATCTCGATCACTATAGCTATCTGTCATGTCAAATGCCCGCATAACCTCGATAAGCGACATTATGCAAATAAGTGATTTTATTAGTTGCAAATCTTATATTGCATTAATATATCCATCATGTCGGTCCAGTCATTTTCATGAAATGTTATTTCTCATAGGTTAATTTGATCAATTTTAATTCAGGTGCTGGCTTCCGGAACATATCTTAAGATGAAGGAGATAGAGAAACAGCTTCTGAAATATGAAGTAAACCAGGTATAGCTATATTAAGTAACACATCTGTAGCACAAATTTGGGTAAACTTTACACTTGAAATAGCAAGATTAGCGATCCATTTCGAATGTCATAAAATTTCTCAAATTCTATTCTATTTGTCTTTTATTGATGCAGTGCGAGTCATCATCATTCAAATCGTGAGAGTATATATATACAAGTTCATAATGTATAGTATAAATGCCCAAAAATCATTCATTTTCTGCGACTAGGCTGCAATGTTTTTTTCTTTGTTTCACATAGAAGTAAAGCAAATGCTCTTTATTCAAACCATATAATGAATAGTGTACAATTAAACACTCTTTATATTTAACAAGTTTAATTTTTCTACCTATACAATCGGGTTTAGACCCAGACAAATATCTGAGTTCTTGCCAGACCCTTCGAAAGACATTCGCATCAAATGTAATGGACAGCGACGCATATAAATACATTGACATAATATATACACGTTGCATTATATATGGTGATTATTTACTGAACATGCATTTTCCTTTCAGGAATCGGAACCCGGTAGTGAGACTCGGAGCATGGACGTGACGATGACATTTTCTCTGAATGTGTCAGATTATCTGGCAGTTCTGCAGGACTTCAATGAGTCCGTACCACTAAACTCAACACCACGACAGTCGCCACAGCAGCAGACAGAAGGCGCCTACATATTAACACCACCAACATCCCCGATGCCATCGCCTATATAAGTTGCTAAATATATATGATGTTGTTGGATGTAGATAAGATGTTGTTGGATGTAGATAAGCCTGTTGTTGTTGTTGTTGTTGTTGGATATCGCCATTGTGTACTGAACAGTATATTAATTGTATACAAGGGGGTCGGGGCACAAGTGACTTGACGGAGGGAGGGGACGGGGTCTTAATTAAACAACAGAACTTGTGCTTCAATACTCCTCTATATAATTAATATACTGTTCAGTACACAATAGTATTATCCAACAGCAAATTAATTAAATTCAAAGTATACTAGTATTAAATGATGACATTATACATTACCTCGTTGTATTCTATTTCTCTCCTTCCGGGCCAGGACATGGGATTTTGAACAAAAATATAAATATCTATGAAATTCGACGCTTTGTCATTTCAATCTTGGACTCGCTCGGGAAATATTTGAACTTGAAAATAGACGATCTCTTCGTAATACGTTTTATATGGTATCCTTGTTGTAAAACAATTATATATTAAAGCTTTTAATAATCAATATTCATTTTATTTCGATATTTTATTATGAAATTCACCAAATAGGTGGGAAATCATTGCGGTTTATGGCCACATTGGTAAACTTCTCTAGATATTAATCGGGGTTCCCTTTGAACTGCCAAGGTGCGAAGTCCTTTGGCACCTGTGGCAGATCAAACAGACAGGAGTATATAGGGAAGAATGCTGCCTTCTGTTTATTCCCTTCCGACGAATAACTATAGCATAATTCAACGGCAATTTTTGGCATGATCGAAGATGCGTCATTTACCGATTTAGCAATACCAAATTAATCACGATCAGACGTCTAAAATATATATCCATAAATAGCGTCGATTTGAGCTGTTTCCTATAATATATATTTTTGCATGGTGCAAGATGTGTCAGTTGAATATTTGAATATACAGTTTGAACGGATGTTTATTACGGGCTGTGTTCGGGAACATTTTGTGAGATTACTATAAACATTTTTAATGGAAAATTTGTGCATGGTGCAAGATGAGTCATTTGCTGATTTAGCAGTACCAAATTTATTATGATCCGACATCGGGAACATGTCATACAAATTAAATTACTACCAAGGGGTATCAACCCCACTAGAAATATTTGAATATACAGTTTGGACAGATAATGTTTATTACAGGCTGTGTTCGGGGACATTTTGTGAGATTACTAAAACATTTTTAACGGAAAAATTTTGCATGGTGAAAGATGAGTCATTTGCCGATTTAGCAGTACCAAATTTATTATGATCCGACGTCGGGAACATGTCATACAAATTAAATTACTACCAAGGGGTATCGACCCCACTAGAAATATTTGAGTATACACTTTGAAGGGATATGTTTATTACGGATATAGTGGTCGGCGCGCTTTATCAGGCTGTGTTCGGGGACATTTTGTGAGATTACTATAAACATTTTTAATGGAAAATTTGTGCATGGTGCAAGATGAGTCATTTGCTGATTTAGCAGTACCAAATTTATTATGATCCGACATTGGGAACATGTCATACAAATTAAATTACTACCAAGGGGTATCGACCCCACTAGAAATATTTGAGTATACACTTTGAAGGGATATGTTTATTACGGATATAGTGGTCGGCGCGCTCTATCAGGCTGTGTTCGGGGACATTTTGTGAGATTACTATAAACATTTTTAATGGAAAATTTGTGCATGGTGCAAGATGAGTCATTTGCTGATTTAGCAGTACCAAATTTATTATGATCCGACATTGGGAACATGTCATACAAATTAAATTACTACCAAGGGGTATCGACCCCACTAGAAATATTTGAGTATACACTTTGAAGGGATATGTTTATTACGGATATAGTGGTCGGCGCGCTTTATCAGGCTGTGTTCGGGGACATTTTGTGAGATTACTATAAACATTTTTAACGGAATTTTTTTGCATCGTGCAAGATGAGTCATTTGCTGATTTAGCAGTACCAAATTTATTATGATCCAACATCGGGAACATGTCATACAAATTAAATTACTACCAATGGGTATCGACCCCACTAGAAATATTTGAATATACAGTTTGGACGGATGTTTATTACGGGCTGTTCCGGGACATTTTGTGAGATTACTAAAAACACTTTGAACGGAAAATTGTTGCATGGTGCAAGATGAGTCATTTGCCGATTTAGCAGTACCAAATTTATTATGATCCGACGTCGGGAACATGTCATACAAATTGAATTACTACCAAGGGGTATCGACCCCACTAGAAATATTTGAGTATACACTTTGAAGGGATATGTTTATTACGGATATAGTGGTCGGCGCGCTTTATCAGGCTGTGTTCGGGGACATTTTGTGAGATTACTATAAACATTTTAACGGAAAAATTTTGCATGGTGCAAGATGAGTCATTTGCTGATTTAGCAGTACCAGATTTATTATGATCCGACGTCGAGAACATGTCATACAAATTAAATTACTACCAAGGGGTATCGACCCCACTAGAAATATTTGAATATACAGTTTGGACGGATAATGTTTATTACGGGCTGTGTTCCGGGACATTTTGTGAGATTACTAAAAACATTTTTAACGGAAATTTTTGCATGGTGAAAGATGAGTCATTTGCCAATTTAGCAGTACCAAATTTATTATGATCCGACGTCGGGAACATGTCATACAAATTAAATTACTACCAAGGGGTATCGAACCCACTAGAAATATTTGAGTATACAGTTTGAACGGATATGTTTATTACAGATATAGTGGTCGGCGCGCTTTATCAGGCTGTGTTTGGGGACATTTTGTGAGATTACTTTAAACATTTTTAACGGAAAATTTTTGCATGGTGCAAGATGCGTCAGTTGCCGATTTAGCAGTACCAAATTTATTATGATCCGACGTCGGGAACATGTCATGCAAATTAAATTACTACTAGTTTGAACGGATATGTTTATTACGGATATAGTGGTCGGCGCCCTTTGTCGGGCTGTTTTCAGGGACATTTTGTGAGATTACTAAAAACATTTTTAACGAAAACTTTTGCATGGTACAAGACGAGTCATTTGCCGATTTAGCAATTTGCATCTTTCAAGCATAATATTGTGTACAATCTGTTAGTTCGGTTAAGGGTACGTTCATTCGCTGGCAAGTTTGCACGGTATGGTTTGCAGGCATTTTGTCGTAGAAAACGATATGGTGCCATAATATGAACGGAAACAAGCACATAAAGTGCATCTGTGCCACATCTAACTACGTGCGAAGTAAAATCTCTGTAGCTCCACTAGTAACGTTGCTACCGGCATTTGCCTGTAAATATCATGCAATTATCTCTTAAAAATAAATCATGCAGGTGTTTGAAGGCAAATTCCAATAGCACTGTTACAAGTGGAATTGAATAAATGTTACGTCTCATGTCTTTCACTTTGGTAAAGATGCATGTAATATGAACGGTTCCGTTCATATTCTGGCACCATGTGGTTTTCTATGACGAAATTCCCGCAAAAACATACCGTGCAAACTTGCCAGCGTATGAACGTACCCTTAACTGAGGAATGTGACCACGTAGCCTACTAATAATTTACAGTTAGTACATGTCAGATATCGTCGGAGATACCAACGTGAAACACAAAAGAAATTCAATTTCGTTTGAAAAAGAAACCTCCGAACTGCATATAAAACACCTCGTGCATAAATTAAATAAACACTCAAGATACATGAAAAAATAATAATATAAATCATGCGGAAATTATAACATGCTGTGGTCAATACCATTCACAAACAGAACCGCCGTTGACAATAACAGAGACCCGACAGTCAGTTTAAGTACCTCTTGTATATACCAATTAACTCTAGTGGGGTGGCTACCCCTTCAGTGCTCTATACAGACGGGTATAGCGTTTTAACACAATGTTCGTGTCATGATTTATCACTCTCATAGTCGAGCTTGGCGGTTTTGAACATTATATACGAAGAATTTTTGACTTTTAAATGACCGACCACCGAACCGCCAAGCTCGAATTTTAAATCAAAATATGAAGTTGAATTTTCGCCGATTTCTCATTTCTAAAACACGTTCCAGCTAGTTTTTATGTAAAAACGTGTAAAATGATTATCATTCTTCACAAATATAATCGAGCTTGGCGGTTTTGAACATTATATACGAAGAATTTTTGACATTTTGATGACCGACCACCGAACCGCCAAGCTCGAATTTTAAATCAAAATAAAGCTGAATTTCGGTCGATTTCTCGTTTCTAAAACACGTTCCAGCTAGTTTTCATGTAAAAACATGTAAAATGATTATCTTTCTTCACAAATATAATCGAGCTTGGCGGTTTTGAATATTTTATATTAAGAATTTTGGACATTTTGATGACCGATGGCTGGTTAATAGGGGGTGTGTTAACCGAATGAAAACCTCGCTTTTTTGCGCCGATTTCTTGTCGATTTTTGGCCGATTTCGCTTCTTAAACACCATTTGCACATAGTTTGCATCTGAAAACACGTTTAATGATTATTATTTATCACTCTCACAGTCGAGCTTGGCGCTTTTGAATATTGTATACTGAGAATTTTCGACTTTTAGGTGACCGACCACCGAACCGCTAAGCTCGAATTTAAAATCAAAATATGAAGCTGAATGTCCGTCGATTTCTCGTTTCTAAAACACGTTCCAGCTATTTTTTATGTAAAAACATTTAAAATGATTATCATTCTTCACATATATACTCGAGCTTGGCGGTTTTTAATATTTTATATTAAGAATTTTGGACATTTTGATGACCGCCCACCAAACCGCCAAGTTCGAATTTTAAATCAAAATATGAAGCTGAATTTCCGAAGATTTCTAGTTTCTAAAACATGTCCCAGCTATTTTTCATGTAAAATGATTATCATTCTTCACATATATACTCGAGCTTGGCGGTTTTTAACATTGTGTACTTAGAATTTTCAACTTTTATATGACCGCTCACCGAACCGCCAAGCCAAGGCAAAATGATACCCAGACCAAACCGAGGCAAAAATGATACCCACCAAATATTGTCAACATGAACCCAATGATCGGCCATGCAACTAATCAAACTTGTTCAATTATGTTATATTCTTGTTTCGATGTAGCATTGTGATTTAAATGGCACGTATATAAGATAAGTTAGTCATGTGTGGAATGATAATATACATGAATTCCAGAGGGCAAACTGTAATATAATTTAATTCTCCATCCACATTAAATTATTATTATTATTATTTGTTTTTTTGGGGGGAGATTTGACCCAGGAGTATTTGAAAGGGCCGAGACGTCATTTTTTCTTTCTTTTTAGTGTAAACATATTTTTATTTCCAACATAACATAATATACACGTGTACAGGTGATACAAAATTAATATGCAAAATAGAAGAGATAATGTATGGAAATGAGGACCAGACAACAAGCCCGATGGCTTATATGAAGTCTTTTCCTCTTTGGCGACATGCCACTTCCCCAAAAGTGAGGGAGGGGTATCGATCAGATGGGAAAGGGTTGAGATAATGTTTCTTTTTCTTAGCTTTCTTGAGTTTTCTTTCATCCATCCCCAATAATTTAGGCTTCATTTATTTTATATATATCACTGATTAGCCAAGAACCGGTTAGTTGCAATTCGAGTAGTTTACTCACCAGGATGAAGTGAATTATAATCGGCACGAATACTCCGTTACAGAATAGATCCATACCCTCTGTCAGAATTATCAAACTAAACGCATTGGTTCAACGTGGGAATCTGAACCCCAACTCATGATTTGTTTTAGTTTTTTTTGACACAGCTCAATTGACTAGCTATTGCTTTAAAAACAATTCATGACGCTTACTAAATCGGACAAACTGGTATCGCTCATAAACACACCATCCAGTGAATTGTTAAGTGAAGTAGTGGAACTGTTTATTCAGTGACACGTCTATGTGCCGCTGTTTTGATAGGTTTTTTTTTGCTTTCCCGCAGAACACTCGTCATTTTTGTGTACATGCGACCGATCATGCGAAGTATTAACGATGACACGCACGTGCGACGGTGTGGGTTTCGTTTGAGTTGATGTAGGCACGCCTTCTTGCTATAAATTCCCGCTGGTGAGCGAACAACATCAGTTCCAGAAAGATAGTGGCAATGGTGAGTAATATATAATATTGCATATGTATATAGCATTCAACTGTACTCCGGTTATTGGTCCGTTTTTTCATGGGAAGAATATTGTATATTGTGAAGAAAACACATTTAGGTGGTGCAAATAATTGTGATATTAGAAAGGCCTAATATAAACACTATAGTTAATGTCGACATCGTTCCACGACAACAAATAAAATCATAAATGTATTCTATTTGTCACTAATTTAATTGTTGTATCGCACTACGATTAAGTAGTTTCATGGCACATATGCGTTGTCCTATTCGATATCAAATGATTGTTGAGCTTAAAAAAAAAAAACGAGAAAATACATGAAGTCACGGTAAAGTGAACTCTCTTTATATATGAGACGGTCATTATAATTTATATATATAGGCTAACACAATTCGAACGTTAAGACTTCGTTAAAATTCGTACGATCTAGTTACGGTATCAAATCGTATATTTTATCTTTTAACTAATATGATTGCAATAATGTGTATTTAACCTTGACCTTTTGTCTTTTACAGGATTCGGGGATAGACACAAATCCTGATGCTGAAACTGCAGCCAGTCCAATTTCTGAACTTGATAGCTGGGACGGTCCCCTTTCAAATGACGATGCGATAGACATACTTTCATCAAACCAAAATCGACTGGTCAAGGTTGGTAACACCCCAACTTTAAGCCAATCCGTGGCACGTTATATATCTACAAAAATGATGACCCAGTTAAGCGTGACGATTGGAAAGCTGATCAGCATCGTTGGGTTAACAAAGGGCCTGACAACTTTCCAAAGAAGGAGCCTCTTATCACAAGAACTCGGTTCAAAATAAAACAGGGAGCTGGTGATCGAACAGGATCAGGCTCGTTTGTGCGCACTGCGTATACCCTATATGAAAATCCAAATCAAGTGCTGATCCATTATATGGGAAGCGAATCATTATCTTCTGGCTTCCCTCATGGCAATTCCAAAAATAGTCGTTCCAAATTCAACCGAACTGCACCTTCTGCATTGCATTCCATCAGAGAAGCTGTGACATCTTCTGAATCCAACCCCATACCATATACCAACGCCTCGTGTCAGATCATAATATTCAGCCAGATCATAACGGTGTCCTCAATCCAAGAAATACGAAACAGGTACGGAATTCAAAGGCGCATGTAGTTGCGGGCACAAGGTCTAAAGATCCCATCAAGGACCTTTTGCAAATGGCACATCAGTTGAAGCATTTACCTGAAGTTTGCTACCTTGACAACGATCTGTATGTCATTCTTCACTACCCAGAATGGTCCAATGAGGTAAATGATCTTCTCGAAATTGACCAGGATTCTCGTCGATTCGTTCTCGGTTATGACACAACATTCAACGTTGGTGACTTCTACGTTTCATCTCTTGTCATTCGAAATATTTTGTTTGAAGATTCTCCTGTTTTTCCACTGGTGTTTCTCATCCACGAGCGGAAATATCAAAAGCCACATACTTGTCTTTTCGAGGCGGTGAGGGAAAAGATCCCAAACCTTGCAAAGTTTCAAAGTCGAATCCCTAAATTGAGCCAAAGTCCGTGTTTCAGCATAATGTTGGATGAATCAACGGACATATCCACTTCGCAGAATGTAGTTCTTCATGGTCGTTACTTGACCCGTTATGAGGGCCGTTACACCCCTAAGAGTGTACTTCTTCGTGTTGCAGAGCTCAAGGATAATGCGAACGCCGAAAACATCACGAATACAATTTATTCTGTTCCCGACTCTTTGTGTTTAAACAAGGATAAATTGTGCGGTGTTGCAACTGATGGTGCTTCGGTAATGACCGGTCGGAAAAGTGGAGTTGCAAAACGACTGAAAGATGACTTTCCTCGGATACTTTCTGTCCACTGTATAGCCCACCGCCTGTCGTTGGCTAGTTGTGATGCAGCTGATCAGGTGTATTATTTGACAAAATTTCAGGACACACTCAAGACGATATACTCATTCTTCAGCAGGTCACCGATACACCAAAATGAATTGGAAAAGGTTCAACAATTCTTTGATAGCAAAACTACTAAGATAAAGCAGGTCTGTTCCACGCGATGGTTGTCGTTCGAAGGAAGTGTGCGTTCAGTTGCTGACAACCTCGCTAGTTTGATGACAGTGTTCTTTGAGGATGGCAGTGCAATGGCCACCGGTGTATACAAAGCAATTACATCGTACAAATTCCTGTATGTTTTGCATCTTATGTGCGATGTTTTGAAGGAATGTTCTGTTCTCAACAAAACATTTCAATATTCTGTAATTTATTTCACGGACATAGATCCATTGACGAAAGCAACCATTTCAAAGGTCACAAAGTTTGCGAAAACACCTGGACCTTCTTTGAAACAGTTTCTGAGTGATGTGCCATCAAAACCCCAATCTGATACGGATGCTGAGTATAAGCACAGTTTTTCACTTACATGGCCATGACATTAAGGATGGAGATACAATTCGCAACGATGCCGTGTCAGCCTGTCGAAAGTTCTCTACTGCACCAGTTGAGAACCTTTAATCCCGATTCTCCGACATCGAGGATTCGAAGGTGTTGACAGGTTTGACAACCTTGTTTGATCCTGCATCAAAAGCGAGTAAAATAAAACAGGAGCTCCCACACCTACTGGCATTCAAACAGCGAACTGATGCGGACATCACACTCAATGACATTCAAGCTGAGATAGAGACCTTTCGAAGTGTGTGTAAGGAGAAGAAAGGCATGAATGATGTCGACGATCTTGTGCAGTATGCTCTTAAGCAAAAGGACACATATAGTGTAGTACTGGCAGGTTTCGCGGAAACACTTTATTGTGTTCCGGTCTCCACAGTTGATTGTGAGAGGGCGTTCTCATATCAGAACATGATTAAGACGAGATTGAGAAATAGACTGTCAGTGCCTCACTTAAATGTTCTTATGAAAATTGCCATTGAAGGACCTTTAATGTCAGAATTTGACTTTGGCAAGGCATTTCATAAATGGTCAGAAATGAAATCACGAAGAATTTTCAACAATTAATATATATATATTACTATTAGTGTTGTAATGTTGTTTCTCTGAACTGTTATGATTACTTTGTATTTCTTGTTAATTGTTGCACATCATTGATAAAATAAATATATACATATAATAGGTAATTTGCTTGTTTGTGTTTTTTTTCAAAAGTGGCTCCAAAAAATATTGGTCCGAAAGAAAGTGGCAACAGAAAGTATAAAGTGGCTCTAAAAATAATGCAAATGGCAACATTGTTGGCACCTGGAAATTTTGGGCCAGTGCGAACCCTGAAAGCGACATCAAACGAGTGCTGGTGCCTGGTTGCTCCATCCACATAAAGTGTACGACTCTCTCTCTGGCATCACAAACAATCAGTCTGAGTCATTCAATGTTGTCTTGAAGCAGTTGCAAGGTTGGAAAGAGGCTCCAATTGACGCAATTGTACTTTCTTTGTATTTTCTTTGTAAATTTTATTTTTATGAATACAAAAGAGGACGACTTGGAGTAGGCAACTTTGTACTAAGAGAGGTCTACGAGTCAGCCTCCAAGATGGAGTGTGTATAATGCCTCCAGGAGTAATACATTGGCATGACATTGTCGAGGAAACAGGAATGGTCGTCTCAATATGGATGATTCTGGTGGTGACGACGAGCAAATCCATGCTTCACAACCTGATTCACAAACCGAATCAGAACCCACTAGATACAGTGGTCAGATTGCTCTCGCTAATGAAGTTATTAGGTCAAACAGAATATCGTTTGCCCCGAACAGCATCTATTTTGTGTAGTTGGCAGCAGAGGCGACAACTACGTACTGCATAAAACTCTTCCCCAAAGAGACATGTGGTTGTCCATCAAATACCACATGTTACCACATTTTAGCCGCCAGATTACTCGTCGGTATGGGAGTTGATAACCCAGAAACCAGTCCTGTTAACCTGACGGTTCTCCGGAAACGCGGTCGCTCGCGTGAGGATAAAAAATCTGGCAACAAGAAGCCAAGAAAAAATAATTATGATCGTCTGTCCGCACCCGCACCAGATTCTTTGGCCTCATCAAATGCGAGTACACCCGCACCAGATTCTTTGGCCTCATCAATTGTGAGCTCATCTCCGACTACACCAGAGCATTCTCAGTCACCTAGAACAATTTCTGTGACCGCATCAAATGTGAGCTCACCTGTCAGAACATCACCGGAAGTTGTCGCCGTAACCACACCAGGTTCTTCATTCGGAAAGTGTAATGAGTGTTCATTATTTCAAAAGCATTTAGTAAATTGCGTTTTTTTGAAAACCCAACGGCAAATATTTCAACATGCCCCATTAGACTTGACAATATGTACGTGACTGCTATTTGTGCGTTGCCAATACTGAACACTTATATATCTGAAAAGAACGTGCATGAACTAATGATTTCTTTTCCAAATCTTCAGCCATGTACAGATCTAAAGTTAATCTTGTGCCGCTTACAGTCGGGCTGTATCAGAATATTCGAATGAAATTGAATTATATTAGTAAACGAGAGCGATATCGTGTACAGTCGTGCATTATTTTGTGAATATATCACATTGAACTTCAATGTACTTGCCATGTCTTACTTCTAAAACTGTTATTCTCTCGTTTCAGGTAAACCCAGTAGAGATGGAATACACCATCTTTGAACCAAAAAGAATGGACCAGCTAGTCCATATGACAAAATGGGAGAATGTTCCGTCCATTCTCGATGTTGGCGTGAAGAAGATGGGTAGAACGTATGTGCACTTAATCACGTGTGAACGATCGGCACTTGACCGTGCAATAAGAGGTAATCCAAACTATCAATAGTTATCTTTTAATAAAGAAATGAAAACATGTCCATGTGCTTAATGTGAATATGTATAGTTCATTGTCGTATAGAGACATGGCGATAATCGCATCGTGGTGCAAACAGTATGTATCGCCACAGTTACTTATTTTTTTTATGGATGCAAACTGTTTACAGTATGAGTGATCCACCATCCCCCCACACATGGTGTCCGACTCATGTCGATAACTGCATACGAGCATCAGTTTTACTCACACAACAACCAAATCTTATTGTGAACACATAATGAAAATTCCCCACCATTGTCATCGTCTCGTGCATATCTCTTCTACTTTCTTTCTCCTTCCTCAGTTTCTTCTTTCTATGCATTTTGCTGTCCCGAACACTGTGCAACACTATCTGCTTCCTTTTTGTTCCACCCTAACTCAAATCATGTTAAATATCTCCATGCGACTGCCCCAATCACTTTTGTATAATATGCTAATTCAGTGTGTCATATCTGTAACCATTTACATGTAAATATATTTTTTCCAGGATTAAATGTGAAGAAGTACACCGCTGCTATTTTCTTAAATACAAAGATGTTTAAGAGTGTACAACTTTACAGAAACGGTCAAAGGCACACCGTCCTCTGCCCTACCCACATTCTCCCCGAGCAGATTGGAAGTGTGGAGAAAATATAAACCAAAAATATGTGGCAAGTCAGTTTATTTTGCTATACTTTACGAGATCACATTTCAGACATTTTACTAAATATTATTTATTATAGCACTGATGTGAGTGACATATATATGTCTCTGTTATGTCAACATGTACGACGTTTTGAGATTAATTGAATTCTGTTTCTGATTCTTTTCTATTTTGCATATTAATTTTGTATCATCTGTATATTATGTTATGTTGGAAATAAAAATATGTTTACACTAAAAAGAAAGAAAAAATGACGTCTCAGGCCCTTTCAAATCCTCCTGGGTCAAATCCCCCCCAAAAAAACAAATAATAATAATAATAATTTAATGTGGATGGAGAATTAAATTATATTACAGTTTGCCCTCTGGAATTCATGTATATTATCATTGAGACCGTTCCACACACGACTAACTTATCTTATATTTACGTGCCATATAAATCACAATGCTACATCGAAACAAGAATATAACATAATTGAACAAGTTTGATTAGTTGCATGGACGATCATTAATGGGTACACGTTGACAATATTTGGTGGGTATCATTTTGCCTCGGTTTGGTCTGGGTATCATTTTGCCATGGCTTGGCGGTTCGGTGAGCGGTCATATAAAAGTTGAATATTCTAAGTACACAATGTTAAAAACCGCCAAGCTCGAGTATATATGTGAAGAACGATAATCATTTTAGATGTTTTTACATGAAAAATAGCTGGGACATGTTTTAGAAACGAGAAATCGACGGACATTCAGCTTCATATTTTGATTTTAAATTCGAGCTTGGTGGTTTGGTGGTCGGTCATCTAAAAGTCGAAAATTCTCAGTATACAATGTTCAAAACCGCCAAGCTCGACTGTGAGAGTGATAAATGATAATCATTAAACGTGTTTTCAGATGCAAACCATGTGCAAATGGTGTTTAACTCTTTCGATGCCAAGCTCGCATAAATGCGAGTTACCCAGTCGCTGCCAAATACGCATTTATGCGAGTTCGGGGGTGCACCTGGTTTACGGGTCGCAATTATATTGTTTTGTTGCATTACAACGGGGGTTCATTTATTTTATGTAGAGTGCTGGTGCGCGCTGACAATTTAGAAGAAAGGTCAGTCAAAGTCAGGCTACTCCTGAAGTTCTATGAGTACAGTCCGAGCCAGAATATACCATTGACAAATTAACTTTTGGTGGAATGTGATATATGAGTGGAAAATAAACATCATAATTGACTTGGCGGCCTCCTTTCTGCTGATCAGTTTAGCGTCCAAAAATTCTGTCGGAACGAGGTCGGTGAAAAATACGGAATAGTAGCCGGAATATGATTAACTGGTGAAGCATTAATTAATGGGATAGAACACTAGAACAAAAAACAAACATTTAATCACATATGAATTGAAAAAAATTACCGAAAAACATAAATTAAAGCAAATCCAAGATGGCCGCCAATGGCACGTGACCCCTATGACCTTGAATGGATCTCCACGTCGGGGCAGGTGATAGGTCATTGTCATATATACCCACATGTGAAGTTTCAACTAAATACACCGATAATTACCCGATAGTCATTGCATTACCCACATATACATAAAATACTTGTATTTACACCCATAATGCTTGGCACTGGGGAGTTTATCCGTGTGGCGGGGTGGCAGTGAAAGAGTTAAGAAGTGTAATCGGCCAAAAATCGACAATAAATCGGCGCAAAAAAGCGAGGTTTTCATTCGGTTAACACCCCCCCTATTAACCAGCCATCGGTCATCAAAATGTCCAAAATTCTTAATATAAAATATTCAAAACCGCCAAGCTCGATTATATTTGTGAAGAAAGATAATCATTTTACATGTTTTTACATGAAAACTATCTGGAACGTGTTTTAGAAACGAGAAATCGACCGAAATTCAGCTTTATTTTGATTTAAAATTCGAGCTTGGCGGTCGGTCATCAAAATGTCAAAAAAAAATTGTATATAATGTTCAAAACCGCCAAGCTCGATTATATTTGTGAAGAATGATAATCATTTTACACGTTTTTACATAAAAACTAGCTGGAACGTGTTTTAGAAACGAGAAATCGGCGAAAATTCAACTGCATATTTTGATTTAAACTTCGAGCTTGGCGGTTCGGTGGTCGGTCATCTAAAAGTAAAAAAAAATTGTATATAATGTTCAAAACCGCCAAGCTCGACTATGAGAGTGATAAATGATAACCATTCAACATGTTTCGAATAAAAAACTTAGTCCAATTGGTGTTTAAAAAGAGAAATTGACAAGAAATCTGCGTAAAAAGACGATGTTTTGATTTTGTGACCACGCCCCCTATTAACCAACCAATCGGGGACATTACTGCCACTATTGTCGATTAATTTACGAAAATGGGCCATATAAGTAATTAACTGGTGCTATTCCCGCATAAATTCACGCGAAAACAGCATTTAAAAGACTTTTAAAAAATTTCAAACCGCCAAGCTTGTCTTTTGGTCATCTGCCTTAAAAACTGCCAAGCTTGCAGTTTAGCCACTCTCTAACCTTTCAGGATTTAGTTGGAAATATGGCTTGTTGCGAGAGCTTGCCGATGAATGGCAACAAGCCATATTTCCGACTAAATCCTGAAAAGTTACCAATAATACTGCTGTGAGGTCGATTAATTAGAGCATTACTGTATTTTGGCTCAAAACTGAACAATTAATAAGAGTGGAGGCTTGGTTGTTTCTAATTGTTGTCCAGGCCTGATTATTTTACAGTGTCGAACTGAGCCAGGGCCAGGAACCTACACCTCTAACGTAATCTCAAAACCATCGCTTTGGATGTTCAGATAGCTGCTATTATCGCTTTGGACGTTCAGATAGCTGCTATATGAACTCATGTAGTGAATGAGCTAGATATTTTTTTCAGGTGTTAAATTGTAGTTATGAGTGAAAGGAACAATGTGCATTTTACGAACATCTATTAAACGATTGAGGGGCGTTTGGTGTTAAAAATCGGGGCACAATCAATACCAATTTTTCTGGTAAATTCCAGTTATCAATATGAGTTTTAGCAATTACTAATTTTTGTTATATGCATTGGGAATTTCCACAGCTCATGTACTAATTTATCCTGTTAGACATAAATGACGTTTAGTGACGTAGGTTCCTGGCCCTGTGTAATTAAGCAGCATCGAGACAGATAATTAAACACTTGGATTGGTGATAAGCAGAAAATTCTGGATATGGAGAGCTCCATGGTCTAATGGTTAAGAGTATCCAGTTGGTCTTCACTGTCAACACAGCAAGATGAGTTGCCGCCCACTGGTGAACTATTGAATTTCCTACAACAATGTCTTGGTCGGATTAAGCAATATGTGACTGTCTAATCATATGCTGTTCAAATCGCATGCCGAGTTGTGACCCATGAGCAAGGTCGCTCATACTGTGATTGCTTCCCACCTCTCATGCGTTAAGAGTACTCCACAGAATGTCAATGGATGTAATAATATACCTAAAATGTCTTAGCAGATAAACAATAAAATTGTGATATAAAATTAGATTAAAATCTCACATTGTCTTTGTAGGAGAACCATCAAAATGACTTGCTTGGTAAAATGCAGAGTGCAGATCGACGACTCTCATTAATGAGGTGCGTGAGCTTCGTAGTCAGTCAAATATAATACGAAGGGAAAGAGACGAAGAGAGGCAAAAATACATTCGTCAACATAACGAGGAAGAAGACAAGTGGGCGGTTGAAAAACAGGAATTAAAGCGACATGGTGATTCATTTAGAATTAAAGCAACATGGTGAGTCATTTAGAATTTAAGCGACATGGTGATTCATTTAGAATTAAAGCGATATGTTGAATCATTTAGAATTTAAGCGACATGGTGATTCATTTAGAATTTAAGCGACATGGTGATTCATTTAGAATTTAAGCGACATGGTGATTCATTTAGAATTTAAGCGACATGGTGATTCATTTAGAATTAAAGCGACATGGTGAGTCATTTAGACCAAAATTATTTTGTGTCATCAGCTTGGTAAAGACACACCCGCCAGTGACATCAGTCTGGTAAAGAAGAAGTTACCTCCCTTGCTTTTCCTTTAGCATCTTTTTCCAAGAAAATGGAAGTGAAAATGACTTGACATGACAATGAAGAAGGGGGAAATCTATATTTTTAACAGCATGTGTTTAGAGATGAGCCGATTATCGGTATGGTTTATCGGATGGCCGATAACCATGATATCGATTGGATATCAGTATCCAGATAAATATGCTGTTTCGCCTATCCAATATATGTAGAATTTGTAGGTACCTTACGCAACCAAAGTCTCATAAAACATAACTTTACTAGTCTACCAGCCACCAAATATAAGCACTCTTAGAATAAATAACAATATTGTGTGTGTCATAATTATCAAAGTATATGGACTTAAATGTGACTATTTGAGCCAACACCAATGACGATTAATCTCGTCATTATGCATATATCCATCAGACTATCACAAAGAACAAAGACTGGCAAACACATGTCACATGATCACATTAGCATCCACTTGAAAAGAACTCGGCTGACCGTGACCTGTTATCAGTTTGACAGGCCTTGTGCTGGTCATAGGAATAAACACTCACAGATGACTGACCTAGTTACAGGCCTATAGCAATCAATGCAGGTGTTAGATACACAGTGCATCAAAGCCGCTGTGCTGTAAGATATTGCCACATTGTGACTTCATCAATGTCGCACTAACTGTCACTGAGTAATACTCAGACTGTGTGAGTGTGTGTGTGAGAGATGTATGTCTGTTGATAAGCGTTTGTCACTTTTCGGATTGTCATTTGGGTGATCCAAGGACGATTTCAGATTAATGGGATCTTCACTAAGACATGAATCCTTGTCGACTTACTGACTCCCTATTTGAATCAACTTTCTAGAAGCTTCAAGCAGGAGTGTGTGACATTTGTACTTGTGCACAGGGTTGGCGCTGGACGAAAATTTTCTCTTACCAAAATTTTTGCCAAATGAAATTATTTTTTGCCAAATTAAAAAAATATTTTCCAAATTTAATTTCGCCTTTAATTGGGGATATTATCGTGTTTTTATCATTGTTAAATACTGTAAAAACTAACCACATACAGGTAAAATGAGCTACTAGAAAAGCAAGTTAGTATTATTAATAAATATCAAAGTAGCAATAAATATCTACACGACACCTGCCTGGAAACTACGTTTAATGTTGCTACACAGTCATCAAGCATACATATTATTTCACCTTGTATTACTGCTGAAATCAACGAGCCATAAATTACTCCGTTGCCATTCACATTCGGCTGATTAACCTATTATATTCGCTGGTAATATAGCGCGGACATCATAAAGACGCGCTATATAATGTCGCCATTAATATGCATTGTTACAATGACTACATGCGTCCATAATCGAACTGGACAAAGGGAGGATTAACTGTAAACACAAATTAATAATTACCTTTTGCGGTATCTACATTGAGATCATGTTACAAAGTACTTACAACAGACTCAATGAAAAATGAACAGAACACCGCTTTTTTCTGACTCACATTTTAACCACGGTCGATTAGCTGTTTGATGAAAGTTTGATTATGACAGAAAGATGGGATTACCATTTTGTGAAAACTGAAGAAGATATAACACTCCTCTGAATGTATTCATAATAACTATAGAATGGAAAACCTGAACAAAGTGATATATTAACTCTCATCTGAATGTATTCATAATAACTATAGAATGGAAAACCCGAACAAAGTGATATATTAACTCTCATCTGAATGTATTCATAATAACTATAGAATGGAAAACCCGAACAAAGTGATATATTAACTCTCATCTGAATGTATTCATAATAACTATAGAATGGAAAACCTGAACAAAGCGATATAACACTACTCTGAATATATTCATACAAACTATGGAATGGAAAACCCGACCAAAGCGATATAACTCTCATCTGAATGTATTCATAATAACTATAGAATGGAAACCGGAACAAAGCGATATAACACTACTCTGAATATATTCATACAAACTATAGAATGGAAAACCTGAACAAAGCGATATAACTCTCATCTGAATGTATTCATAATAACTATAGAATGGAAAACCCGAACAAAGTGATATATTAACTCTCATCTGAATGTATTCATAATAACTATAGAATGGAAAACCTAAACAAAGCGATATAACACTACTCTGAATGTATTCATAATAACTATAGAATGGAAAACCCGAACAAAGTGATATATTAACTCTCATCTGAATGTATTCATAATAACTATAGAATGGAAAACCTGAACAAAGCGATATAACACTACTCTGAATGTATTCATACAAACTATGGAATGGAAAACCCGACCAAAGCGATATAACTCTCCTCTGAATGTATTCATAATAACTATAGAATGGAAAACCCGACCAAAGCGATATAACTCTCCTCTGAATGTATTCATAATAACTATAGAATGGAAAACCTGAACAAAGCGATATAACACTACTCTGAATGTATTCATAATAACTATAGAATGGAAAACCCGAACAAAGTGATATAACTCTCATCTGAATGTATTCATAATAACTATAGAATGGAAAACCTGAACAAAGCGATATAACACTACTCTGAATATATTCATAATAACTATAGAATGGAAAACCTGAACAAAGCGATATAACACTACTCTGAATGTATTCATAATAACTATAGAATGGAAAACCCGAACAAAGTGATATAACTCTCATCTGAATGTATTCATAATAACTATAGAATGGAAAACCTGACCAAAGCGATATAACACTACTCTGAATGTATTCATAATAACTATAGAATGGAAAACCTGAACAAAGCGATATAACACTACTCTGAATGTATTCATAATAACTATAGAATGGAAAACCTGAACAAAGCGATATAACTCTCATCTGAATGTATTCATAATAACTATAGAATGGAAAACCTGAACAAAGCGATATAACACTACTCTGAATGTATTCATAATAACTATAGAATGGAAAACCTGAACAAAGTGATATAACTCTCCTCTGAATGTATTCATAATAACTATAGAATGTAAAACCTGAACAAAGCGATATAACACTACTCTGAATGTATTCATAATAACTATAGAATGGAAAACCTGAACAAAGTGATATAACACTACTCTAAATATATTCATACAAACTATAGAATGGAAAACCTGAACAAAGCGATATAACTCTCATCTGAATGTATTCATAATAACTATAGAATGGAAAACCTGAACAAAGTGATATAACACTACTCTGAATATATTCATACAAACTATAGAATGGAAAACCTGAACAAAGTGATATAACTCTCATCTGAATGTATTCATAATAACTATAGAATGGAAAACCTGACCAAAGCGATATAACACTACTCTGAATGTATTCATAATAACTATAGAATGGAAAACCTGAACAAAGCGATATAACACTACTCTGAATGTATTCATAATAACTATAGAATGGAAAACCTGAACAAAGTGATATAACTCTCATCTGAATGTATTCATAATAACTATAGAATGGAAAACCTGACCAAAGCGATATAACACTACTCTGAATGTATTCATAATAACTATAGAATGGAAAACCTGAACAAAGCGATATAACACTACTCTGAATGTATTCATAATAACTATAGAATGGAAAACCTGAACAAAGCGATATAACTCTCATCTGAATGTATTCATAATAACTATAGAATGGAAAACCTGAACAAAGCGATATAACACTACTCTGAATGTATTCATAATAACTATAGAATGGAAAACCTGAACAAAGCGATATAACACTACTCTGAATGTATTCATAATAACTATAGAATGGAAAACCTGAACAAAGCGATATAACACTACTCTGAATGTATTCATAATAACTATAGAATGGAAAACCTGAACAAAGCAATATAACTCTCATCTGAATGTATTCATAATAACTATAGAATGGAAAACCTGAACAAAGCGATATAACACTACTCTGAATGTATTCATAATAACTATAGAATGGAAAACCTTAACAAAGTGATATAACTCTCCTCTGAATGTATTCATAATAACTATTGAATGGAAAACCTGAACAAAGCGATATAACACTACTCTGAATGTATTCATAATAACTATAGAATGGAAAACCTGAACAAAGTGATATAACACTACTCTAAATATATTCATACAAACTATAGAATGGAAAACCTGAACAAAGCGATATAACTCTCATCTGAATGTATTCATAATAACTATAGAATGGAAAACCTGAACAAAGTGATATAACACTACTCTGAATATATTCATACAAACTATAGAATGGAAAACCTGAACAAAGTGATATAACTCTCATCTGAATGTATTCATAATAACTATAGAATGGAAAACCTGACCAAAGCGATATAACACTACTCTGAATGTATTCATAATAACTATAGAATGGAAAACCTGAACAAAGTGATATAACTCTCATCTGAATGTATTCATAATAACTATAGAATGGAAAACCTGACCAAAGCGATATAACACTACTCTGAATGTATTCATAATAACTATAGAATGGAAAACCTGAACAAAGCGATATAACACTACTCTGAATGTATTCATAATAACTATAGAATGGAAAACCTGAACAAAGCGATATAACTCTCATCTGAATGTATTCATAATAACTATAGAATGGAAAACCTGAACAAAGCGATATAACACTACTCTGAATGTATTCATAATAACTATAGAATGGAAAACCTGAACAAAGCGATATAACACTACTCTGAATGTATTCATAATAACTATAGAATGGAAAACCTGAACAAAGCGATATAACTCTCATCTGAATGTATTCATAATAACTATAGAATGGAAAACCTGAACAAAGTGATATAACACTACTCTGAATATATTCATACAAACTATAGAATGGAAAACCTGACCAAAGCGATATAACACTACTCTGAATGTATTCATAATAACTATAGAATGGAAAACCTGAACAAAGTGATATAACTCTCATCTGAATGTATTCATAATAACTATAGAATGGAAAACCTGAACAAAGTGATATAACACTACTCTGAATGTATTCATAATAACTATATAATGGAAAACCTGAACAAAGTGATATAACACTACTCTAAATATATTCATACAAACTATAGAATGGAAAACCTGAACAAAGCGATATAACTCTCATCTGAATGTATTCATAATAACTATAGAATGGAAAACCTGAACAAAGTGATATAACACTACTCTGAATATATTCATACAAACTATAGAATGGAAAACCTGACCAAAGCGATATAACACTACTCTGAATGTATTCATAATAACTATAGAATGGAAAACCTGAACAAAGTGATATAACTCTCATCTGAATGTATTCATAATAACTATAGAATGGAAAACCTGAACAAAGCGATATAACACTACTCTGAATGTATTCATAATAACTATAGAATGGAAAACCTGACCAAAGCGATATAACACTACTCTGAATGTATTCATAATAACTATAGAATGGAAAACCTGACCAAAGCGATATAACTCTCATCTGAATGTATTCATAATAACTATAGAATGGAAAACCTGAACAAAGTGATATAACACTACTCTGAATGTATTCATAATAACTATAGAATGGAAAACCTGAACAAAGTGATATAACACTACTCTGAATATATTCATAATAACTATAGAATGGAAAACCTGAACAAAGTGATATAACACTACTCTGAATGTATTCATAATAACTATAGAATGGAAAACCTGAACAAAGTGATATAACACTACTCTGAATATATTCATACAAACTATGGAATGGAAAACCTGAACAAAGTGATATAACTCTACTCTGAATGTATTCATAATAACTATAGAATGGAAAACCTGAACAAAGCGATATAACTCTCATCTGAATGTATTCATAATAACTATAGAATGGAAAACCTGAACAAAGTGATATAACACTACTCTGAATATATTCATACAAACTATAGAATGGAAAACCTGAACAAAGCGATATAACTCTCATCTGAATGTATTCATAATAACTATAGAATGGAAAACCTGAACAAAGCGATATAACACTACTCTGAATATATTCATACAAACTATAGAATGGAAAACCTGAACAAAGTGATATAACACTACTCTGAATGTATTCATAATAACTATAGAATGGAAAACCTGAACAAAGTGATATAACACTACTCTGAATGTATTCATAATAACTATAGAATGGAAAACCCGAACAAAGCGATATAACACTACTCTGAATATATTCATAATAACTATAGAATGGAAAACCTGAACAAAGTGATATAACTCTCATCTGAATGTATTCATAATAACTATAGAATGGAAAACCTGAACAAAGTGATATAACACTACTCTGAATATATTCATACAAACTATAGAATGGAAAACCTGAACAAAGCGATATAACTCTCATCTGAATGTATTCATAATAACTCTAGAATGGAAAACCTGAACAAAGTGATATAACACTACTCTGAATGTATTCATAATAACTATAGAATGGAAAACCCGACCAAAGCGATATAACTCTCATCTGAATGTATTCATAATAAATATAGAATGGAAAACCTGAACAAAGCGATATAACACTACTCTGAATGTATTCATAATAACTATAGAATGGAAAACCTGAACAAAGTGATATAACACTACTCTGAATGTATTCATAATAACTATAGAATGGAAAACCCGACCAAAGCGATATAACTCTCATCTGAATGTATTCATAATAACTATAGAATGGAAAACCTGAACTAAGCGATATAACACTACTCTGAATGTATTCATAATAACTATAGAATGGAAAACCTGAACAAAGCGATATAACACTACTCTGAATGTATTCATAATAACTATAGAATGGAAAACCTGAACAAAGTGATATAACACTACTCTGAATGTATTCATAATAACTATAGAATGGAAAACCTGAACAAAGTGATATAACTCTCATCTGAATGTATTCATAATAACTATAGAATGGAAAACCTGACCAAAGCGATATAACACTACTCTGAATGTATTCATACAAACTATGGAATGGAAAACCTGAACAAAGCGATATACCTCTCATCTGAATGTATTCATAATAACTATAGAATCGAAAACCTGAACAAAGCGATATAACACTACTCTGAATGTATTCATAATAACTATAGAATGGTAAACCTGAACAAAGCGATATAACTCTACTCTGAATGTATTCATAATAACTATAGAATGGAAAACCTGAACAAAGTGATATAACTCTCATCTGAATGTATTCATAATAACTATAGAATGGAAAACCTGAACAAAGTGATATAACTCTACTCTGAATGTATTCATAATAACTATAGAATGGAAAACCTGAACAAAGTGATATAACTCTCATCTGAATGTATTCATAATAACTATAGAATGGAAAACCTGAACAAAGCGATATAACACTACTCTGAATGTATTCATAATAACTATAGAATGGAAAACCCGAACAAAGCGATATAACTCTCATCTGAATGTATTCATAATAACTATAGAATGGAAAACCTGAACAAAGTGATATAACACTACTCTGAATGTATTCATAATAACTATAGAATGGAAAACCTGAACAAAGTGATATAACACTACTCTGAATATATTCATAATAACTATAGAATGGAAAACCTGAACAAAGCGATATAACACTACTCTGAATGTATTCATAATAACTATAGAATGGAAAACCTGACCAAAGCGATATAACTCTCATCTGAATGTATTCATAATAACTATAGAATGGAAAACCTGAACAAAGTGATATAACACTACTCTGAATGTATTCATAATAACTATAGAATGGAAAACCCGACCAAAGCGATATAACTCTCATCTGAATGTATTCATAATAAATATAGAATGGAAAACCTGAACAAAGCGATATAACACTACTCTGAATGTATTCATAATAACTATAGAATGGAAAACCTGAACAAAGTGATATAACACTACTCTGAATGTATTCATAATAACTATAGAATGGAAAACCCGACCAAAGCGATATAACTCTCATCTGAATGTATTCATAATAACTATAGAATGGAAAACCTGAACAAAGCGATATAACACTACTCTGAATGTATTCATAATAACTATAGAATGGAAAACCTGAACAAAGCGATATAACACTACTCTGAATGTATTCATAATAACTATAGAATGGAAAACCTGAACAAAGTGATATAACACTACTCTGAATGTATTCATAATAACTATAGAATGGAAAACCTGAACAAAGTGATATAACTCTCATCTGAATGTATTCATAATAACTATAGAATGGAAAACCTGACCAAAGCGATATAACACTACTCTGAATGTATTCATACAAACTATGGAATGGAAAACCTGAACAAAGCGATATAACTCTCATCTGAATGTATTCATAATAACTATAGAATCGAAAACCTGAACAAAGCGATATAACACTACTCTGAATGTATTCATAATAACTATAGAATGGTAAACCTGAACAAAGCGATATAACTCTACTCTGAATGTATTCATAATAACTATAGAATGGAAAACCTGAACAAAGTGATATAACTCTCATCTGAATGTATTCATAATAACTATAGAATGGAAAACCTGAACAAAGTGATATAACTCTACTCTGAATGTATTCATAATAACTATAGAATGGAAAACCTGAACAAAGTGATATAACTCTCATCTGAATGTATTCATAATAACTATAGAATGGAAAACCTGAACAAAGCGATATAACACTACTCTGAATGTATTCATAATAACTATAGAATGGAAAACCCGAACAAAGCGATATAACTCTCATCTGAATGTATTCATAATAACTATAGAATGGAAAACCTGAACAAAGTGATATAACACTACTCTGAATGTATTCATAATAACTACAGAATGGAAAACCTGAACAAAGCGATATAACTCTCATCTGAATGTATTCATAATAACTATAGATTGGAAAACCTGAACAAAGCGATATAACACTACTCTGAATATATTCATACAAACTATAGAATGGAAAACCTGAACAAAGTGATATAACTCTCATCTGAATGTATTTATAATAACTATAGAATGGAAAACCTGAACAAAGTGATATAACACTACTCTGAATGTATTCATAATAACTATAGAATGGAAAACCTGAACAAAGTGATATAACTCTCATCTGAATGTATTCATAATAACTATAGAATGGAAAACCTGAACAAAGCGATATAACACTACTCTGAATATATTCATACAAACTATAGAATGGAAAACCTGAACAAAGTGATATAACTCTCATCTGAATGTATTCATAATAACTATAGAATGGAAAACCTGAACAAAGTGATATAACACTACTCTGAATGTATTCATAATAACTATAGAATGGAAAACCTGAACAAAGTGATATAACACTACTCTGAATGTATTCATAATAACTATAGAATGGAAAACCCGACCAAAGCGATATAACTCTCATCTGAATGTATTCATAATAACTATAGAATGGAAAACCTGAACAAAGCGATATAACACTACTCTGAATATATTCATAATAACTATAGAATGGAAAACCTGAACAAAGCGATATAACTCTCATCTGAAATTCTGAATGTATTCATAATAACTATAGAATGGAAAACCTGAACAAAGCGATATAACACTACTCTGAATATATTCATACAAACTATAGAATGGAAAACCTGAACAAAGCGATATAACTCTCATCTGAATGTATTCATAATACTATAGAATGGAAAACCTGAACAAAGTGATATAACACTACTCTGAATGTATTCATAATAACTATAGAATGGAAAACCTGAACAAAGTGATATAACTCTACTCTGAATGTATTCATAATAACTATAGAATGGAAAACCTGAACAAAGCGATATAACTCTCATCTGAATGTATTCATAATAACTATAGAATGGAAAACCTGAACAAAGCGATATAACACTACTCTGAATATATTCATACAAACTATAGAATGGAAAACCTGAACAAAGCAATATAACTCTCATCTGAATGTATTCATAATAACTCTAGAATGGAAAACCTGACCAAAGCGATATAACACTACTCTGAATATATTCATACAAACTATAGAATGGAAAACCTGAACAAAGTGATATAACACTACTCTGAATGTATTCATAATAACAATAGAATGGAAAACCTGAACAAAGCGATATAACTCTCATCTGAATGTATTCATAATAACTATAGAATGGAAAACCCGAACAAAGCGATATAACTCTCATCTGAATGTATTCATAATAACTATAGAATGGAAAACCTGAACAAAGCGATATAACACTACTCTGAATATATTCATACAAACTATAGAATGGAAAACATGAACAAAGCGATATAACTCTCATCTGAATGTATTCATAATAACTCTAGAATGGAAAACCTGACCAAAGCGATATAACACTACTCTGAATATATTCATACAAACTATAGAATGGAAAACCTGAACAAAGTGATATAACACTACTCTGAATATATTCATAATAACTATAGAATGGAAAACCTGAACAAAGCGATATAACACTACTCTGAATATATTCATACAAACTATAGAATGGAAAACCTGAACAAAGTGATATAACTCTCATCTGAATGTATTCATAATAACTATAGAATGGAAAACCTGAACAAAGTGATATAACACTACTCTGAATGTATTCATAATAACTATAGAATGGAAAACCTGAACAAAGCGATATAACTCTCATCTGAATGTATTCATAATAACTATAGAATGGAAAACCTGAACAAAGTGATATAACTCTCATCTGAATGTATTCATAATAACTATAGAATGGAAAACCCGAACAAAGCGATATAACTCTCATCTGAATGTATTCATAATAACTATAGAATGGAAAACCTGAACAAAGCGATATAACACTACTCTGAATATATTCATACAAACTATAGAATGGAAAACCTGAACAAAGCAATATAACTCTCATCTGAATGTATTCATAATAACTCTAGAATGGAAAACCTGACCAAAGCGATATAACACTACTCTGAATATATTCATACAAACTATAGAATGGAAAACCTGAACAAAGTGATATAACACTACTCTGAATATATTCATAATAACTATAGAATGGAAAACCTGAACAAAGCGATATAACACTACTCTGAATATATTCATACAAACTATAGAATGGAAAACCTGAACAAAGTGATATAACTCTCATCTGAATGTATTCATAATAACTATAGAATGGAAAACCTGAACAAAGTGATATAACACTACTCTGAATGTATTCATAATAACTATAGAATGGAAAACCTGAACAAAGCGATATAACTCTCATCTGAATGTATTCATAATAACTATAGAATGGAAAACCTGAACAAAGTGATATAACTCTCATCTGAATGTATTCATAATAACTATAGAATGGAAAACCCGAACAAAGTGATATAACTCTCATCTGAATGTATTCATAATAACTATAGAATGGAAAACCTGAACAAAGCGATATAACTCTCATCTGAATGTATTCATAATAACTATAGAATGGAAAACCTGAACAAAGCGATATAACACTACTCTGAATATATTCATACAAACTATAGAATGGAAAACCTGAACAAAGCGATATAACTCTCATCTGAATGTATTCATAATAACTCTAGAATGGAAAACCTGACCAAAGCGATATAACACTACTCTGAATATATTCATACAAACTATAGAATGGAAAACCTGAACAAAGTGATATAACACTACTCTGAATATATTCATACAAACTATAGAATGGAAAACCTGAACAAAGTGATATAACACTACTCTGAATATATTCATAATAACTATAGAATGGAAAACCTGAACAAAGTGATATAACTCTCATCTGAATGTATTCATAATAACTATAGAATGGAAAACCCGACCAAAGTGATATAACACTACTCTGAATGTATTCATAATAACTATAGAATGGAAAACCTGAACAAAGCGATATAACTCTCATCTGAATGTATTCATAATAACTATAGAATGGAAAACCTGAACAAAGTGATATAACTCTCATCTGAATGTATTCATAATAACTATAGAATGGAAAACCCGAACAAAGCGATATAACTCTCATCTGAATGTATTCATAATAACTCTAGAATGGAAAACCTGACCAAAGCGATATAACACTACTCTGAATATATTCATACAAACTATAGAATGGAAAACATGAACAAAGTGATATAACACTACTCTGAATATATTCATACAAACTATAGAATGGAAAACCTGAACAAAGTGATATAACACTACTCTGAATATATTCATAATAACTATAGAATGGAAAACCTGAACAAAGTGATATAACTCTCATCTGAATGTATTCATAATAACTATAGAATGGAAAACCTGAACAAAGTGATATAACACTACTCTGAATGTATTCATAATAACTACAGAATGGAAAACCTGAACAAAGCGATATAACTCTCATCTGAATGTATTCATAATAACTATAGAATGGAAAACCTGAACAAAGCGATATAACACTACTCTGAATATATTCATACAAACTATAGAATGGAAAACCTGAACAAAGTGATATAACTCTCATCTGAATGTATTCATAATAACTATAGAATGGAAAACCTGAACAAAGTGATATAACACTACTCTGAATGTATTCATAATAACTATAGAATGGAAAACCTGAACAAAGTGATATAACTCTCATCTGAATGTATTCATAATAACTATAGAATGGAAAACCTGAACAAAGCGATATAACACTACTCTGAATATATTCATACAAACTATAGAATGGAAAACCTGACCAAAGCGATATAACTCTCATCTGAATGTATTCATAATAACTATAGAATGGAAAACCTGAACAAAGCGATATAACTCTCATCTGAATGTATTCATAATAACTATAGAATGGAAAACCTGAACAAAGCGATATAACACTACTCTGAATATATTCATACAAACTATAGAATGGAAAACCTGAACAAAGCGATATAACTCTCATCTGAATGTATTCATAATAACTCTAGAATGGAAAACCTGACCAAAGCGATATAACACTACTCTGAATATATTCATACAAACTATAGAATGGAAAACATGAACAAAGTGATATAACACTACTCTGAATATATTCATACAAACTATAGAATGGAAAACCTGAACAAAGTGATATAACACTACTCTGAATATATTCATAATAACTATAGAATGGAAAACCTGAACAAAGTGATATAACTCTCATCTGAATGTATTCATAATAACTATAGAATGGAAAACCTGAACAAAGTGATATAACACTACTCTGAATGTATTCATAATAACTACAGAATGGAAAACCTGAACAAAGCGATATAACTCTCATCTGAATGTATTCATAATAACTATAGAATGGAAAACCTGAACAAAGCGATATAACACTACTCTGAATATATTCATACAAACTATAGAATGGAAAACCTGAACAAAGTGATATAACTCTCATCTGAATGTATTCATAATAACTATAGAATGGAAAACCTGAACAAAGTGATATAACACTACTCTGAATGTATTCATAATAACTATAGAATGGAAAACCTGAACAAAGTGATATAACTCTCATCTGAATGTATTCATAATAACTATAGAATGGAAAACCTGAACAAAGCGATATAACACTACTCTGAATATATTCATACAAACTATAGAATGGAAAACCTGAACAAAGTGATATAACTCTCATCTGAATGTATTCATAATAACTATAGAATGGAAAACCTGAACAAAGTGATATAACACTACTCTGAATGTATTCATAATAACTATTGAATGGAAAACCTGAACAAAGTGATATAACACTACTCTGAATGTATTCATAATAACTATAGAATGGAAAACCCGACCAAAGCGATATAACTCTCATCTGAATGTATTCATAATAACTATAGAATGGAAAACCTGAACAAAGCGATATAACACTACTCTGAATATATTCATAATAACTATAGAATGGAAAACCTGAACAAAGCGATATAACTCTCATCTGAAATTCTGAATGTATTCATAATAACTATAGAATGGAAAACCTGAACAAAGCGATATAACACTACTCTGAATATATTCATACAAACTATAGAATGGAAAACCTGAACAAAGCGATATAACTCTCATCTGAATGTATTCATAATACTATAGAATGGAAAACCTGAACAAAGTGATATAACACTACTCTGAATGTATTCATAATAACTATAGAATGGAAAACCTGAACAAAGCGATATAACTCTCATCTGAATGTATTCATAATAACTATAGAATGGAAAACCTGAACAAAGCGATATAACTCTCATCTGAATGTATTCATAATAACTATAGAATGGAAAACCTGAACAAAGCGATATAACACTACTCTGAATATATTCATACAAACTATAGAATGGAAAACCTGAACAAAGCGATATAACTCTCATCTGAATGTATTCATAATAACTCTAGAATGGAAAACCTGACCAAAGCGATATAACACTACTCTGAATATATTCATACAAACTATAGAATGGAAAACCTGAACAAAGTGATATAACACTACTCTGAATGTATTCATAATAACTATAGAATGGAAAACCTGAACAAAGCGATATAACTCTCATCTGAATGTATTCATAATAACTATAGAATGGAAAACCTGAACAAAGTGATATAACTCTCATCTGAATGTATTCATAATAACTATAGAATGGAAAACCTGACCAAAGCGATATAACACTACTCTGAATGTATTCATACAAACTATGGAATGGAAAACCTGAACAAAGCGATATAACTCTCATCTGAATGTATTCATAATAACTATAGAATCGAAAACCTGAACAAAGCGATATAACACTACTCTGAATGTATTCATAATAACTATAGAATGGTAAACCTGAACAAAGCGATATAACTCTACTCTGAATGTATTCATAATAACTATAGAATGGAAAACCTGAACAAAGTGATATAACTCTCATCTGAATGTATTCATAATAACTATAGAATGGAAAACCTGAACAAAGTGATATAACTCTACTCTGAATGTATTCATAATAACTATAGAATGGAAAACCTGAACAAAGTGATATAACTCTCATCTGAATGTATTCATAATAACTATAGAATGGAAAACCTGAACAAAGCGATATAACACTACTCTGAATGTATTCATAATAACTATAGAATGGAAAACCCGAACAAAGCGATATAACTCTCATCTGAATGTATTCATAATAACTATAGAATGGAAAACCTGAACAAAGTGATATAACACTACTCTGAATGTATTCATAATAACTATAGAATGGAAAACCTGAACAAAGTGATATAACACTACTCTGAATATATTCATAATAACTATAGAATGGAAAACCTGAACAAAGCGATATAACACTACTCTGAATGTATTCATAATAACTATAGAATGGAAAACCTGACCAAAGCGATATAACTCTCATCTGAATGTATTCATAATAACTATAGAATGGAAAACCTGAACAAAGTGATATAACACTACTCTGAATGTATTCATAATAACTATAGAATGGAAAACCCGACCAAAGCGATATAACTCTCATCTGAATGTATTCATAATAAATATAGAATGGAAAACCTGAACAAAGCGATATAACACTACTCTGAATGTATTCATAATAACTATAGAATGGAAAACCTGAACAAAGTGATATAACACTACTCTGAATGTATTCATAATAACTATAGAATGGAAAACCCGACCAAAGCGATATAACTCTCATCTGAATGTATTCATAATAACTATAGAATGGAAAACCTGAACAAAGCGATATAACACTACTCTGAATGTATTCATAATAACTATAGAATGGAAAACCTGAACAAAGCGATATAACACTACTCTGAATGTATTCATAATAACTATAGAATGGAAAACCTGAACAAAGTGATATAACACTACTCTGAATGTATTCATAATAACTATAGAATGGAAAACCTGAACAAAGTGATATAACTCTCATCTGAATGTATTCATAATAACTATAGAATGGAAAACCTGACCAAAGCGATATAACACTACTCTGAATGTATTCATACAAACTATGGAATGGAAAACCTGAACAAAGCGATATAACTCTCATCTGAATGTATTCATAATAACTATAGAATCGAAAACCTGAACAAAGCGATATAACACTACTCTGAATGTATTCATAATAACTATAGAATGGTAAACCTGAACAAAGCGATATAACTCTACTCTGAATGTATTCATAATAACTATAGAATGGAAAACCTGAACAAAGTGATATAACTCTCATCTGAATGTATTCATAATAACTATAGAATGGAAAACCTGAACAAAGTGATATAACTCTACTCTGAATGTATTCATAATAACTATAGAATGGAAAACCTGAACAAAGTGATATAACTCTCATCTGAATGTATTCATAATAACTATAGAATGGAAAACCTGAACAAAGCGATATAACACTACTCTGAATGTATTCATAATAACTATAGAATGGAAAACCCGAACAAAGCGATATAACTCTCATCTGAATGTATTCATAATAACTATAGAATGGAAAACCTGAACAAAGTGATATAACACTACTCTGAATGTATTCATAATAACTACAGAATGGAAAACCTGAACAAAGCGATATAACTCTCATCTGAATGTATTCATAATAACTATAGATTGGAAAACCTGAACAAAGCGATATAACACTACTCTGAATATATTCATACAAACTATAGAATGGAAAACCTGAACAAAGTGATATAACTCTCATCTGAATGTATTTATAATAACTATAGAATGGAAAACCTGAACAAAGTGATATAACACTACTCTGAATGTATTCATAATAACTATAGAATGGAAAACCTGAACAAAGTGATATAACTCTCATCTGAATGTATTCATAATAACTATAGAATGGAAAACCTGAACAAAGCGATATAACACTACTCTGAATATATTCATACAAACTATAGAATGGAAAACCTGAACAAAGTGATATAACTCTCATCTGAATGTATTCATAATAACTATAGAATGGAAAACCTGAACAAAGTGATATAACACTACTCTGAATGTATTCATAATAACTATAGAATGGAAAACCTGAACAAAGTGATATAACACTACTCTGAATGTATTCATAATAACTATAGAATGGAAAACCCGACCAAAGCGATATAACTCTCATCTGAATGTATTCATAATAACTATAGAATGGAAAACCTGAACAAAGCGATATAACACTACTCTGAATATATTCATAATAACTATAGAATGGAAAACCTGAACAAAGCGATATAACTCTCATCTGAAATTCTGAATGTATTCATAATAACTATAGAATGGAAAACCTGAACAAAGCGATATAACACTACTCTGAATATATTCATACAAACTATAGAATGGAAAACCTGAACAAAGCGATATAACTCTCATCTGAATGTATTCATAATACTATAGAATGGAAAACCTGAACAAAGTGATATAACACTACTCTGAATGTATTCATAATAACTATAGAATGGAAAACCTGAACAAAGTGATATAACTCTACTCTGAATGTATTCATAATAACTATAGAATGGAAAACCTGAACAAAGCGATATAACTCTCATCTGAATGTATTCATAATAACTATAGAATGGAAAACCTGAACAAAGCGATATAACACTACTCTGAATATATTCATACAAACTATAGAATGGAAAACCTGAACAAAGCAATATAACTCTCATCTGAATGTATTCATAATAACTCTAGAATGGAAAACCTGACCAAAGCGATATAACACTACTCTGAATATATTCATACAAACTATAGAATGGAAAACCTGAACAAAGTGATATAACACTACTCTGAATGTATTCATAATAACAATAGAATGGAAAACCTGAACAAAGCGATATAACTCTCATCTGAATGTATTCATAATAACTATAGAATGGAAAACCCGAACAAAGCGATATAACTCTCATCTGAATGTATTCATAATAACTATAGAATGGAAAACCTGAACAAAGCGATATAACACTACTCTGAATATATTCATACAAACTATAGAATGGAAAACATGAACAAAGCGATATAACTCTCATCTGAATGTATTCATAATAACTCTAGAATGGAAAACCTGACCAAAGCGATATAACACTACTCTGAATATATTCATACAAACTATAGAATGGAAAACCTGAACAAAGTGATATAACACTACTCTGAATATATTCATAATAACTATAGAATGGAAAACCTGAACAAAGCGATATAACACTACTCTGAATATATTCATACAAACTATAGAATGGAAAACCTGAACAAAGTGATATAACTCTCATCTGAATGTATTCATAATAACTATAGAATGGAAAACCTGAACAAAGTGATATAACACTACTCTGAATGTATTCATAATAACTATAGAATGGAAAACCTGAACAAAGCGATATAACTCTCATCTGAATGTATTCATAATAACTATAGAATGGAAAACCTGAACAAAGTGATATAACTCTCATCTGAATGTATTCATAATAACTATAGAATGGAAAACCCGAACAAAGCGATATAACTCTCATCTGAATGTATTCATAATAACTATAGAATGGAAAACCTGAACAAAGCGATATAACACTACTCTGAATATATTCATACAAACTATAGAATGGAAAACCTGAACAAAGCGATATAACTCTCATCTGAATGTATTCATAATAACTCTAGAATGGAAAACCTGACCAAAGCGATATAACACTACTCTGAATATATTCATACAAACTATAGAATGGAAAACCTGAACAAAGTGATATAACACTACTCTGAATATATTCATAATAACTATAGAATGGAAAACCTGAACAAAGCGATATAACACTACTCTGAATATATTCATACAAACTATAGAATGGAAAACCTGAACAAAGTGATATAACTCTCATCTGAATGTATTCATAATAACTATAGAATGGAAAACCTGAACAAAGTGATATAACACTACTCTGAATGTATTCATAATAACTATAGAATGGAAAACCTGAACAAAGCGATATAACTCTCATCTGAATGTATTCATAATAACTATAGAATGGAAAACCTGAACAAAGTGATATAACTCTCATCTGAATGTATTCATAATAACTATAGAATGGAAAACCCGAACAAAGTGATATAACTCTCATCTGAATGTATTCATAATAACTATAGAATGGAAAACCTGAACAAAGCGATATAACTCTCATCTGAATGTATTCATAATAACTATAGAATGGAAAACCTGAACAAAGCGATATAACACTACTCTGAATATATTCATACAAACTATAGAATGGAAAACCTGAACAAAGCGATATAACTCTCATCTGAATGTATTCATAATAACTCTAGAATGGAAAACCTGACCAAAGCGATATAACACTACTCTGAATATATTCATACAAACTATAGAATGGAAAACCTGAACAAAGTGATATAACACTACTCTGAATATATTCATACAAACTATAGAATGGAAAACCTGAACAAAGTGATATAACACTACTCTGAATATATTCATAATAACTATAGAATGGAAAACCTGAACAAAGTGATATAACTCTCATCTGAATGTATTCATAATAACTATAGAATGGAAAACCCGACCAAAGTGATATAACACTACTCTGAATGTATTCATAATAACTATAGAATGGAAAACCTGAACAAAGCGATATAACTCTCATCTGAATGTATTCATAATAACTATAGAATGGAAAACCTGAACAAAGTGATATAACTCTCATCTGAATGTATTCATAATAACTATAGAATGGAAAACCCGAACAAAGCGATATAACTCTCATCTGAATGTATTCATAATAACTATAGAATGGAAAACCTGAACAAAGCGATATAACTCTCATCTGAATGTATTCATAATAACTATAGAATGGAAAACCTGAACAAAGCGATATAACACTACTCTGAATATATTCATACAAACTATAGAATGGAAAACCTGAACAAAGCGATATAACTCTCATCTGAATGTATTCATAATAACTCTAGAATGGAAAACCTGACCAAAGCGATATAACACTACTCTGAATATATTCATACAAACTATAGAATGGAAAACATGAACAAAGTGATATAACACTACTCTGAATATATTCATACAAACTATAGAATGGAAAACCTGAACAAAGTGATATAACACTACTCTGAATATATTCATAATAACTATAGAATGGAAAACCTGAACAAAGTGATATAACTCTCATCTGAATGTATTCATAATAACTATAGAATGGAAAACCTGAACAAAGTGATATAACACTACTCTGAATGTATTCATAATAACTACAGAATGGAAAACCTGAACAAAGCGATATAACTCTCATCTGAATGTATTCATAATAACTATAGAATGGAAAACCTGAACAAAGCGATATAACACTACTCTGAATATATTCATACAAACTATAGAATGGAAAACCTGAACAAAGTGATATAACTCTCATCTGAATGTATTCATAATAACTATAGAATGGAAAACCTGAACAAAGTGATATAACACTACTCTGAATGTATTCATAATAACTATAGAATGGAAAACCTGAACAAAGTGATATAACTCTCATCTGAATGTATTCATAATAACTATAGAATGGAAAACCTGAACAAAGCGATATAACACTACTCTGAATATATTCATACAAACTATAGAATGGAAAACCTGAACAAAGTGATATAACTCTCATCTGAATGTATTCATAATAACTATAGAATGGAAAACCTGAACAAAGTGATATAACACTACTCTGAATGTATTCATAATAACTATTGAATGGAAAACCTGAACAAAGTGATATAACACTACTCTGAATGTATTCATAATAACTATAGAATGGAAAACCCGACCAAAGCGATATAACTCTCATCTGAATGTATTCATAATAACTATAGAATGGAAAACCTGAACAAAGCGATATAACACTACTCTGAATATATTCATAATAACTATAGAATGGAAAACCTGAACAAAGCGATATAACTCTCATCTGAAATTCTGAATGTATTCATAATAACTATAGAATGGAAAACCTGAACAAAGCGATATAACACTACTCTGAATATATTCATACAAACTATAGAATGGAAAACCTGAACAAAGCGATATAACTCTCATCTGAATGTATTCATAATACTATAGAATGGAAAACCTGAACAAAGTGATATAACACTACTCTGAATGTATTCATAATAACTATAGAATGGAAAACCTGAACAAAGCGATATAACTCTCATCTGAATGTATTCATAATAACTATAGAATGGAAAACCTGAACAAAGCGATATAACTCTCATCTGAATGTATTCATAATAACTATAGAATGGAAAACCTGAACAAAGCGATATAACACTACTCTGAATATATTCATACAAACTATAGAATGGAAAACCTGAACAAAGCGATATAACTCTCATCTGAATGTATTCATAATAACTCTAGAATGGAAAACCTGACCAAAGCGATATAACACTACTCTGAATATATTCATACAAACTATAGAATGGAAAACCTGAACAAAGTGATATAACACTACTCTGAATATATTCATACAAACTATAGAATGGAAAACCTGAACAAAGTGATATAACACTACTCTGAATATATTCATAATAACTATAGAATGGAAAACCTGAACAAAGTGATATAACTCTCATCTGAATGTATTCATAATAACTATAGAATGGAAAACCCGACCAAAGTGATATAACACTACTCTGAATGTATTCATAATAACTATAGAATGGAAAACCTGAACAAAGCGATATAACTCTCATCTGAATGTATTCATAATAACTATAGAATGGAAAACCTGAACAAAGTGATATAACTCTCATCTGAATGTATTCATAATAACTATAGAATGGAAAACCCGAACAAAGCGATATAACTCTCATCTGAATGTATTCATAATGACTATAGAATGGAAAACCTGAACAAAGCGATATAACTCTCATCTGAATGTATTCATAATAACTATAGAATGGAAAACCTGAACAAAGCGATATAACACTACTCTGAATATATTCATACAAACTATAGAATGGAAAACCTGAACAAAGCGATATAACTCTCATCTGAATGTATTCATAATAACTCTAGAATGGAAAACCTGACCAAAGCGATATAACACTACTCTGAATATATTCATACAAACTATAGAATGGAAAACATGAACAAAGTGATATAACACTACTCTGAATATATTCATACAAACTATAGAATGGAAAACCTGAACAAAGTGATATAACACTACTCTGAATATATTCATAATAACTATAGAATGGAAAACCTGAACAAAGTGATATAACTCTCATCTGAATGTATTCATAATAACTATAGAATGGAAAACCTGAACAAAGTGATATAACACTACTCTGAATGTATTCATAATAACTACAGAATGGAAAACCTGAACAAAGCGATATAACTCTCATCTGAATGTATTCATAATAACTATAGAATGGAAAACCTGAACAAAGCGATATAACACTACTCTGAATATATTCATACAAACTATAGAATGGAAAACCTGAACAAAGTGATATAACTCTCATCTGAATGTATTCATAATAACTATAGAATGGAAAACCTGAACAAAGTGATATAACACTACTCTGAATGTATTCATAATAACTATAGAATGGAAAACCTGAACAAAGTGATATAACTCTCATCTGAATGTATTCATAATAACTATAGAATGGAAAACCTGAACAAAGCGATATAACACTACTCTGAATATATTCATACAAACTATAGAATGGAAAACCTGAACAAAGTGATATAACTCTCATCTGAATGTATTCATAATAACTATAGAATGGAAAACCTGAACAAAGTGATATAACACTACTCTGAATGTATTCATAATAACTATTGAATGGAAAACCTGAACAAAGTGATATAACACTACTCTGAATGTATTCATAATAACTATAGAATGGAAAACCCGACCAAAGCGATATAACTCTCATCTGAATGTATTCATAATAACTATAGAATGGAAAACCTGAACAAAGCGATATAACACTACTCTGAATATATTCATAATAACTATAGAATGGAAAACCTGAACAAAGCGATATAACTCTCATCTGAAATTCTGAATGTATTCATAATAACTATAGAATGGAAAACCTGAACAAAGCGATATAACACTACTCTGAATATATTCATACAAACTATAGAATGGAAAACCTGAACAAAGCGATATAACTCTCATCTGAATGTATTCATAATAACTATAGAATGGAAAACCTGAACAAAGTGATATAACTCTCATCTGAATGTATTCATAATAACTATAGAATGGAAAACCCGAACAAAGCGATATAACTCTCATCTGAATGTATTCATAATAACTATAGAATGGAAAACCTGAACAAAGCGATATAACTCTCATCTGAATGTATTCATAATAACTATAGAATGGAAAACCTGAACAAAGCGATATAACACTACTCTGAATATATTCATACAAACTATAGAATGGAAAACCTGAACAAAGCGATATAACTCTCATCTGAATGTATTCATAATAACTCTAGAATGGAAAACCTGACCAAAGCGATATAACACTACTCTGAATATATTCATACAAACTATAGAATGGAAAACATGAACAAAGTGATATAACACTACTCTGAATATATTCATACAAACTATAGAATGGAAAACCTGAACAAAGTGATATAACACTACTCTGAATATATTCATAATAACTATAGAATGGAAAACCTGAACAAAGTGATATAACTCTCATCTGAATGTATTCATAATAACTATAGAATGGAAAACCTGAACAAAGTGATATAACACTACTCTGAATGTATTCATAATAACTACAGAATGGAAAACCTGAACAAAGCGATATAACTCTCATCTGAATGTATTCATAATAACTATAGAATGGAAAACCTGAACAAAGCGATATAACACTACTCTGAATATATTCATACAAACTATAGAATGGAAAACCTGAACAAAGTGATATAACTCTCATCTGAATGTATTCATAATAACTATAGAATGGAAAACCTGAACAAAGTGATATAACACTACTCTGAATGTATTCATAATAACTATAGAATGGAAAACCTGAACAAAGTGATATAACTCTCATCTGAATGTATTCATAATAACTATAGAATGGAAAACCTGAACAAAGCGATATAACACTACTCTGAATATATTCATACAAACTATAGAATGGAAAACCTGAACAAAGTGATATAACTCTCATCTGAATGTATTCATAATAACTATAGAATGGAAAACCTGAACAAAGTGATATAACACTACTCTGAATGTATTCATAATAACTATTGAATGGAAAACCTGAACAAAGTGATATAACACTACTCTGAATGTATTCATAATAACTATAGAATGGAAAACCCGACCAAAGCGATATAACTCTCATCTGAATGTATTCATAATAACTATAGAATGGAAAACCTGAACAAAGCGATATAACACTACTCTGAATATATTCATAATAACTATAGAATGGAAAACCTGAACAAAGCGATATAACTCTCATCTGAAATTCTGAATGTATTCATAATAACTATAGAATGGAAAACCTGAACAAAGCGATATAACACTACTCTGAATATATTCATACAAACTATAGAATGGAAAACCTGAACAAAGCGATATAACTCTCATCTGAATGTATTCATAATACTATAGAATGGAAAACCTGAACAAAGTGATATAACACTACTCTGAATGTATTCATAATAACTATAGAATGGAAAACCTGAACAAAGCGATATAACTCTCATCTGAATGTATTCATAATAACTATAGAATGGAAAACCTGAACAAAGCGATATAACACTACTCTGAATATATTCATACAAACTATAGAATGGAAAACCTGAACAAAGCGATATAACTCTCATCTGAATGTATTCATAATAACTCTAGAATGGAAAACCTGACCAAAGCGATATAACACTACTCTGAATATATTCATACAAACTATAGAATGGAAAACCTGAACAAAGTGATATAACACTACTCTGAATGTATTCATAATAACTATAGAATGGAAAACCTGAACAAAGCGATATAACTCTCATCTGAATGTATTCATAATAACTATAGAATGGAAAACCCGAACAAAGCGATATAACTCTCATCTGAATGTATTCATAATAACTATAGAATGGAAAACCTGAACAAAGCGATATAACACTACTCTGAATATATTCATACAAACTATAGAATGGAAAACCTGAACAAAGCGATATAACTCTCATCTGAATGTATTCATAATAACTCTAGAATGGAAAACCTGACCAAAGCGATATAACACTACTCTGAATATATTCATACAAACTATAGAATGGAAAACCTGAACAAAGTGATATAACACTACTCTGAATATATTCATAATAACTATAGAATGGAAAACCTGAACAAAGCGATATAACACTACTCTGAATATATTCATACAAACTATAGAATGGAAAACCTGAACAAAGTGATATAACTCTCATCTGAATGTATTCATAATAACTATAGAATGGAAAACCTGAACAAAGTGATATAACACTACTCTGAATGTATTCATAATAACTATAGAATGGAAAACCTGAACAAAGCGATATAACTCTCATCTGAATGTATTCATAATAACTATAGAATGGAAAACCTGAACAAAGTGATATAACTCTCATCTGAATGTATTCATAATAACTATAGAATGGAAAACCCGAACAAAGCGATATAACTCTCATCTGAATGTATTCATAATAACTATAGAATGGAAAACCTGAACAAAGCGATATAACACTACTCTGAATATATTCATACAAACTATAGAATGGAAAACCTGAACAAAGCGATATAACTCTCATCTGAATGTATTCATAATAACTCTAGAATGGAAAACCTGACCAAAGCGATATAACACTACTCTGAATATATTCATACAAACTATAGAATGGAAAACCTGAACAAAGTGATATAACACTACTCTGAATATATTCATAATAACTATAGAATGGAAAACCTGAACAAAGCGATATAACACTACTCTGAATATATTCATACAAACTATAGAATGGAAAACCTGAACAAAGTGATATAACTCTCATCTGAATGTATTCATAATAACTATAGAATGGAAAACCTGAACAAAGTGATATAACACTACTCTGAATGTATTCATAATAACTATAGAATGGAAAACATGAACAAAGCGATATAACTCTCATCTGAATGTATTCATAATAACTATAGAATGGAAAACCTGAACAAAGTGATATAACTCTCATCTGAATGTATTCATAATAACTATAGAATGGAAAACCCGAACAAAGCGATATAACTCTCATCTGAATGTATTCATAATAACTATAGAATGGAAAACCTGAACAAAGTGATATAACACTACTCTGAATGTATTCATAATAACTACAGAATGGAAAACCTGAACAAAGCGATATAACTCTCATCTGAATGTATTCATAATAACTATAGAATGGAAAACCTGAACAAAGCGATATAACACTACTCTGAATATATTCATACAAACTATAGAATGGAAAACCTGAACAATGTGATATAACTCTCATCTGAATGTATTCATAATAACTATAGAATGGAAAACCTGAACAAAGTGATATAACACTACTCTGAATGTATTCATAATAACTATAGAATGGAAAACCTGAACAAAGTGATATAACTCTCATCTGAATGTATTCATAATAACTATAGAATGGAAAACCTGAACAAAGCGATATAACACTACTCTGAATATATTCATACAAACTATAGAATGGAAAACCTGAACAAAGTGATATAACTCTCATCTGAATGTATTCATAATAACTATAGAATGGAAAACCTGAACAAAGTGATATAACACTACTCTGAATGTATTCATAATAACTATTGAATGGAAAACCTGAACAAAGTGATATAACACTACTCTGAATGTATTCATAATAACTATAGAATGGAAAACCCGACCAAAGCGATATAACTCTCATCTGAATGTATTCATAATAACTATAGAATGGAAAACCTGAACAAAGCGATATAACACTACTCTGAATATATTCATAATAACTATAGAATGGAAAACCTGAACAATGCGATATAACTCTCATCTGAAATTCTGAATGTATTCATAATAACTATAGAATGGAAAACCTGAACAAAGCGATATAACACTACTCTGAATATATTCATACAAACTATAGAATGGAAAACCTGAACAAAGCGATATAACTCTCATCTGAATGTATTCATAATACTATAGAATGGAAAACCTGAACAAAGTGATATAACACTACTCTGAATGTATTCATAATAACTATAGAATGGAAAACCTGAACAAAGTGATATAACTCTACTCTGAATGTATTCATAATAACTATAGAATGGAAAACCTGAACAAAGCGATATAACTCTCATCTGAATGTATTCATAATAACTATAGAATGGAAAACCTGAACAAAGCGATATAACACTACTCTGAATATATTCATACAAACTATAGAATGGAAAACCTGAACAAAGCAATATAACTCTCATCTGAATGTATTCATAATAACTCTAGAATGGAAAACCTGACCAAAGCGATATAACACTACTCTGAATATATTCATACAAACTATAGAATGGAAAACCTGAACAAAGTGATATAACACTACTCTGAATGTATTCATAATAACAATAGAATGGAAAACCTGAACAAAGCGATATAACTCTCATCTGAATGTATTCATAATAACTATAGAATGGAAAACCCGAACAAAGCGATATAACTCTCATCTGAATGTATTCATAATAACTATAGAATGGAAAACCTGAACAAAGCGATATAACACTACTCTGAATATATTCATACAAACTATAGAATGGAAAACATGAACAAAGCGATATAACTCTCATCTGAATGTATTCATAATAACTCTAGAATGGAAAACCTGACCAAAGCGATATAACACTACTCTGAATATATTCATACAAACTATAGAATGGAAAACCTGAACAAAGTGATATAACACTACTCTGAATATATTCATAATAACTATAGAATGGAAAACCTGAACAAAGCGATATAACACTACTCTGAATATATTCATACAAACTATAGAATGGAAAACCTGAACAAAGTGATATAACTCTCATCTGAATGTATTCATAATAACTATAGAATGGAAAACCTGAACAAAGTGATATAACACTACTCTGAATGTATTCATAATAACTATAGAATGGAAAACCTGAACAAAGCGATATAACTCTCATCTGAATGTATTCATAATAACTATAGAATGGAAAACCTGAACAAAGTGATATAACTCTCATCTGAATGTATTCATAATAACTATAGAATGGAAAACCCGAACAAAGCGATATAACTCTCATCTGAATGTATTCATAATAACTATAGAATGGAAAACCTGAACAAAGCGATATAACACTACTCTGAATATATTCATACAAACTATAGAATGGAAAACCTGAACAAAGCGATATAACTCTCATCTGAATGTATTCATAATAACTCTAGAATGGAAAACCTGACCAAAGCGATATAACACTACTCTGAATATATTCATACAAACTATAGAATGGAAAACCTGAACAAAGTGATATAACACTACTCTGAATATATTCATAATAACTATAGAATGGAAAACATGAACAAAGCGATATAACACTACTCTGAATATATTCATACAAACTATAGAATGGAAAACCTGAACAAAGTGATATAACTCTCATCTGAATGTATTCATAATAACTATAGAATGGAAAACCTGAACAAAGTGATATAACACTACTCTGAATGTATTCATAATAACTATAGAATGGAAAACCTGAACAAAGCGATATAACTCTCATCTGAATGTATTCATAATAACTATAGAATGGAAAACCTGAACAAAGTGATATAACTCTCATCTGAATGTATTCATAATAACTATAGAATGGAAAACCCGAACAAAGTGATATAACTCTCATCTGAATGTATTCATAATAACTATAGAATGGAAAACCTGAACAAAGCGATATAACTCTCATCTGAATGTATTCATAATAACTATAGAATGGAAAACCTGAACAAAGCGATATAACACTACTCTGAATATATTCATACAAACTATAGAATGGAAAACCTGAACAAAGCGATATAACTCTCATCTGAATGTATTCATAATAACTCTAGAATGGAAAACCTGACCAAAGCGATATAACACTACTCTGAATATATTCATACAAACTATAGAATGGAAAACCTGAACAAAGTGATATAACACTACTCTGAATATATTCATACAAACTATAGAATGGAAAACCTGAACAAAGTGATATAACACTACTCTGAATATATTCATAATAACTATAGAATGGAAAACCTGAACAAAGTGATATAACTCTCATCTGAATGTATTCATAATAACTATAGAATGGAAAACCCGACCAAAGTGATATAACACTACTCTGAATGTATTCATAATAACTATAGAATGGAAAACCTGAACAAAGCGATATAACTCTCATCTGAATGTATTCATAATAACTATAGAATGGAAAACCTGAACAAAGTGATATAACTCTCATCTGAATGTATTCATAATAACTATAGAATGGAAAACCCGAACAAAGCGATATAACTCTCATCTGAATGTATTCATAATAACTATAGAATGGAAAACCTGAACAAAGCGATATAACTCTCATCTGAATGTATTCATAATAACTATAGAATGGAAAACCTGAACAAAGCGATATAACACTACTCTGAATATATTCATACAAACTATAGAATGGAAAACCTGAACAAAGCGATATAACTCTCATCTGAATGTATTCATAATAACTCTAGAATGGAAAACCTGACCAAAGCGATATAACACTACTCTGAATATATTCATACAAACTATAGAATGGAAAACATGAACAAAGTGATATAACACTACTCTGAATATATTCATACAAACTATAGAATGGAAAACCTGAACAAAGTGATATAACACTACTCTGAATATATTCATAATAACTATAGAATGGAAAGCCTGAACAAAGTGATATAACTCTCATCTGAATGTATTCATAATAACTATAGAATGGAAAACCTGAACAAAGTGATATAACACTACTCTGAATGTATTCATAATAACTACAGAATGGAAAACCTGAACAAAGCGATATAACTCTCATCTGAATGTATTCATAATAACTATAGAATGGAAAACCTGAACAAAGCGATATAACACTACTCTGAATATATTCATACAAACTATAGAATGGAAAACCTGAACAAAGTGATATAACTCTCATCTGAATGTATTCATAATAACTATAGAATGGAAAACCTGAACAAAGTGATATAACACTACTCTGAATGTATTCATAATAACTATAGAATGGAAAACCTGAACAAAGTGATATAACTCTCATCTGAATGTATTCATAATAACTATAGAATGGAAAACCTGAACAAAGTGATATAACACTACTCTGAATGTATTCATAATAACTATTGAATGGAAAACCTGAACAAAGTGATATAACACTACTCTGAATGTATTCATAATAACTATAGAATGGAAAACCCGACCAAAGCGATATAACTCTCATCTGAATGTATTCATAATAACTATAGAATGGAAAACCTGAACAAAGCGATATAACACTACTCTGAATATATTCATAATAACTATAGAATGGAAAACCTGAACAAAGCGATATAACTCTCATCTGAAATTCTGAATGTATTCATAATAACTATAGAATGGAAAACCTGAACAAAGCGATATAACACTACTCTGAATATATTCATACAAACTATAGAATGGAAAACCTGAACAAAGCGATATAACTCTCATCTGAATGTATTCATAATACTATAGAATGGAAAACCTGAACAAAGTGATATAACACTACTCTGAATGTATTCATAATAACTATAGAATGGAAAACCTGAACAAAGCGATATAACTCTCATCTGAATGTATTCATAATAACTATAGAATGGAAAACCTGAACAAAGCGATATAACACTACTCTGAATATATTCATACAAACTATAGAATGGAAAACCTGAACAAAGCGATATAACTCTCATCTGAATGTATTCATAATAACTCTAGAATGGAAAACCTGACCAAAGCGATATAACACTACTCTGAATATATTCATACAAACTATAGAATGGAAAACCTGAACAAAGTGATATAACACTACTCTGAATGTATTCATAATAACTATAGAATGGAAAACCTGAACAAAGCGATATAACTCTCATCTGAATGTATTCATAATAACTATAGAATGGAAAACCCGAACAAAGCGATATAACTCTCATCTGAATGTATTCATAATAACTATAGAATGGAAAACCTGAACAAAGCGATATAACACTACTCTGAATATATTCATACAAACTATAGAATGGAAAACCTGAACAAAGCGATATAACTCTCATCTGAATGAATTCATAATAACTCTAGAATGGAAAACCTGACCAAAGCGATATAACACTACTCTGAATATATTCATACAAACTATAGAATGGAAAACCTGAACAAAGTGATATAACACTACTCTGAATATATTCATAATAACTATAGAATGGAAAACCTGAACAAAGCGATATAACACTACTCTGAATATATTCATACAAACTATAGAATGGAAAACCTGAACAAAGTGATATAACTCTCATCTGAATGTATTCATAATAACTATAGAATGGAAAACCTGAACAAAGTGATATAACACTACTCTGAATGTATTCATAATAACTATAGAATGGAAAACCTGAACAAAGCGATATAACTCTCATCTGAATGTATTCATAATAACTATAGAATGGAAAACCTGAACAAAGTGATATAACTCTCATCTGAATGTATTCATAATAACTATAGAATGGAAAACCCGAACAAAGCGATATAACTCTCATCTGAATGTATTCATAATAACTATAGAATGGAAAACCTGAACAAAGCGATATAACACTACTCTGAATATATTCATACAAACTATAGAATGGAAAACCTGAACAAAGCGATATAACTCTCATCTGAATGTATTCATAATAACTCTAGAATGGAAAACCTGACCAAAGCGATATAACACTACTCTGAATATATTCATACAAACTATAGAATGGAAAACCTGAACAAAGTGATATAACACTACTCTGAATATATTCATAATAACTATAGAATGGAAAACCTGAACAAAGCGATATAACACTACTCTGAATATATTCATACAAACTATAGAATGGAAAACCTGAACAAAGTGATATAACTCTCATCTGAATGTATTCATAATAACTATAGAATGGAAAACCTGAACAAAGTGATATAACACTACTCTGAATGTATTCATAATAACTATAGAATGGAAAACCTGAACAAAGCGATATAACTCTCATCTGAATGTATTCATAATAACTATAGAATGGAAAACCTGAACAAAGTGATATAACTCTCATCTGAATGTATTCATAATAACTATAGAATGGAAAACCCGAACAAAGCGATATAACTCTCATCTGAATGTATTCATAATAACTATAGAATGGAAAACCTGAACAAAGTGATATAACACTACTCTGAATGTATTCATAATAACTACAGAATGGAAAACCTGAACAAAGCGATATAACTCTCATCTGAATGTATTCATAATAACTATAGAATGGAAAACCTGAACAAAGCGATATAACACTACTCTGAATATATTCATACAAACTATAGAATGGAAAACCTGAACAAAGTGATATAACTCATCTGAATGTATTCATAATAACTATAGAATGGAAAACCTGAACAAAGTGATATAACACTACTCTGAATGTATTCATAATAACTATAGAATGGAAAACCTGAACAAAGTGATATAACTCTCATCTGAATGTATTCATAATAACTATAGAATGGAAAACCTGAACAAAGCGATATAACACTACTCTGAATATATTCATACAAACTATAGAATGGAAAACCTGAACAAAGTGATATAACTCTCATCTGAATGTATTCATAATAACTATAGAATGGAAAACCTGAACAAAGTGATATAACACTACTCTGAATGTATTCATAATAACTATTGAATGGAAAACCTGAACAAAGTGATATAACACTACTCTGAATGTATTCATAATAACTATAGAATGGAAAACCCGACCAAAGCGATATAACTCTCATCTGAATGTATTCATAATAACTATAGAATGGAAAACCTGAACAAAGCGATATAACACTACTCTGAATATATTCATAATAACTATAGAATGGAAAACCTGAACAAAGCGATATAACTCTCATCTGAAATTCTGAATGTATTCATAATAACTATAGAATGGAAAACCTGAACAAAGCGATATAACACTACTCTGAATATATTCATACAAACTATAGAATGGAAAACCTGAACAAAGCGATATAACTCTCATCTGAATGTATTCATAATACTATAGAATGGAAAACCTGAACAAAGTGATATAACACTACTCTGAATGTATTCATAATAACTATAGAATGGAAAACCTGAACAAAGCGATATAACTCTCATCTGAATGTATTCATAATAACTATAGAATGGAAAATCTGAACAAAGCGATATAACACTACTCTGAATATATTCATACAAACTATAGAATGGAAAACCTGAACAAAGCGATATAACTCTCATCTGAATGTATTCATAATAACTCTAGAATGGAAAACCTGACCAAAGCGATATAACACTACTCTGAATATATTCATACAAACTATAGAATGGAAAACCTGAACAAAGTGATATAACACTACTCTGAATGTATTCATAATAACTATAGAATGGAAAACCTGAACAAAGCGATATAACTCTCATCTGAATGTATTCATAATAACTATAGAATGGAAAACCCGAACAAAGCGATATAACTCTCATCTGAATGTATTCATAATAACTATAGAATGGAAAACCTGAACAAAGCGATATAACACTACTCTGAATATATTCATACAAACTATAGAATGGAAAACCTGAACAAAGCGATATAACTCTCATCTGAATGTATTCATAATAACTCTAGAATGGAAAACCTGACCAAAGCGATATAACACTACTCTGAATATATTCATACAAACTATAGAATGGAAAACCTGAACAAAGTGATATAACACTACTCTGAATATATTCATAATAACTATAGAATGGAAAACCTGAACAAAGCGATATAACACTACTCTGAATATATTCATACAAACTATAGAATGGAAAACCTGAACAAAGTGATATAACTCTCATCTGAATGTATTCATAATAACTATAGAATGGAAAACTTGAACAAAGTGATATAACACTACTCTGAATGTATTCATAATAACTATAGAATGGAAAACCTGAACAAAGCGATATAACTCATCTGAATGTATTCATAATAACTATAGAATGGAAAACCTGAACAAAGTGATATAACTCTCATCTGAATGTATTCATAATAACTATAGAATGGAAAACCCGAACAAAGCGATATAACTCTCATCTGAATGTATTCATAATAACTATAGAATGGAAAACCTGAACAAAGCGATATAACACTACTCTGAATATATTCATACAAACTATAGAATGGAAAACCTGAACAAAGCGATATAACTCTCATCTGAATGTATTCATAATAACTCTAGAATGGAAAACCTGACCAAAGCGATATAACACTACTCTGAATATATTCATACAAACTATAGAATGGAAAACCTGAACAAAGTGATATAACACTACTCTGAATATATTCATAATAACTATAGAATGGAAAACCTGAACAAAGCGATATAACACTACTCTGAATATATTCATACAAACTATAGAATGGAAAACCTGAACAAAGTGATATAACTCTCATCTGAATGTATTCATAATAACTATAGAATGGAAAACCTGAACAAAGTGATATAACACTACTCTGAATGTATTCATAATAACTATAGAATGGAAAACCTGAACAAAGCGATATAACTCTCATCTGAATGTATTCATAATAACTATAGAATGGAAAACCTGAACAAAGTGATATAACTCTCATCTGAATGTATTCATAATAACTATAGAATGGAAAACCCGAACAAAGCGATATAACTCTCATCTGAATGTATTCATAATAACTATAGAATGGAAAACCTGAACAAAGCGATATAACTCTCATCTGAATGTATTCATAATAACTATAGAATGGAAAACCTGAACAAAGCGATATAACACTACTCTGAATATATTCATACAAACTATAGAATGGAAAACCTGAACAAAGCGATATAACTCTCATCTGAATGTATTCATAATAACTCTAGAATGGAAAACCTGACCAAAGCGATATAACACTACTCTGAATATATTCATACAAACTATAGAATGGAAAACCTGAACAAAGTGATATAACACTACTCTGAATATATTCATAATAACTATAGAATGGAAAACCTGAACAAAGCGATATAACACTACTCTGAATATATTCATACAAACTATAGAATGGAAAACCTGAACAAAGTGATATAACTCTCATCTGAATGTATTCATAATAACTATAGAATGGAAAACCTGAACAAAGTGATATAACACTACTCTGAATGTATTCATAATAACTATAGAATGGAAAACCTGAACAAAGCGATATAACTCTCATCTGAATGTATTCATAATAACTATAGAATGGAAAACCTGAACAAAGTGATATAACTCTCATCTGAATGTATTCATAATAACTATAGAATGGAAAACCCGAACAAAGCGATATAACTCTCATCTGAATGTATTCATAATAACTACAGAATGGAAAACCTGAACAAAGCGATATAACACTACTCTGAATATATTCATACAAACTATAGAATGGAAAACCTGAACAAAGCGATATAACTCTCATCTGAATGTATTCATAATAACTCTAGAATGGAAAACCTGACCAAAGCGATATAACACTACTCTGAATATATTCATACAAACTATAGAATGGAAAACCTGACCAAAGCGATATAACACTACTCTGAATATATTCATACAAACTATAGAATGGAAAACCTGAACAAAGCGATATAACTCTCATCTGAATGTATTCATAATAACTCTAGAATGGAAAACCTGACCAAAGCGATATAACACTACTCTGAATATATTCATACAAACTATAGAATGGAAAACCCGACCAAAGTGATATAACACTACTCTGAATGTATTCATAATAACTATAGAATGGAAAACCTGAACAAAGTGATATAACACTACTCTGAATATATTCATAATAACTATAGAATGGAAAACCTGAACAAAGCGATATAACACTACTCTGAATATATTCATACAAACTATAGAATGGAAAACCTGAACAAAGTGATATAACTCTCATCTGAATGTATTCATAATAACTATAGAATGGAAAACCTGAACAAAGTGATATAACACTACTCTGAATGTATTCATAATAACTATAGAATGGAAAACCTGAACAAAGCGATATAACTCTCATCTGAATGTATGCATAATAACTATAGAATGGAAAACCTGAACAAAGTGATATAACACTACTCTGAATATATTCATAATAACTATAGAATGGAAAACCTGAACAAAGCGATATAACTCTCATCTGAATGTATTCATAATAACTATAGAATGGAAAACCTGACCAAAGCGATATAACACTACTCTGAATATATTCATACAAACTATAGAATGGAAAACCTGAACAAAGTGATATAACACTACTCTGAATGTATTCATAATAACTATAGAATGGAAAACCTGAACAAAGGGATATAACTCTCATCTGAATGTATTCATAATAACTATAGAATGGAAAACCTGAACAAAGTGATATAACACTACTCTGAATATATTCATAATAACTATAGAATGGAAAACCTGAACAAAGCGATATAACTCTCATCTGAATGTATTCATAATAACTATAGAATGGAAAACCTGAACAAAGTGATATAACACTACTCTGAATATATTCATAATAACTATAGAATGGAAAACCTGAACAAAGCGATATAACACTACTCTGAATATATTCATAATAACTATAGAATGGAAAACCTGAACAAAGTGATATAACTCTCCTCTGAATATATTCATACAAACTATAGAATGGAAAACCTGAACAAAGCGATATAACACTACTCTGAATGTATTCATAATAACTATAGAATGGAAAACCTGAACAAAGCGATATAACACTACTCTGAATATATTCATAATAACTATAGAATGGAAAACCTGAACAAAGTGATATAACTCTCATCTGAATGTATTCATAATAACTATAGAATGGAAAACCTGAACAAAGTGATATAACACTACTCTGAATATATTCATAATAACTATAGAATGGAAAACCTGAACAAAGCGATATAACTCTCATCTGAATGTATTCATAATAACTCTAGAATGGAAAACCTGAACAAAGTGATATAACTCTCCTCTGAATATATTCATACAAACTATAGAATGGAAAACCTGAACAAAGCGATATAACACTACTCTGAATGTATTCATAATAACTATAGAATGGAAAACCTGAACAAAGCGATATAACACTACTCTGAATATATTCATAATAACTATAGAATGGAAAACCTGAACAAAGTGATATAACTCTCATCTGAATGTATTCATAATAACTATAGAATGGAAAACCTGAACAAAGTGATATAACACTACTCTGAATATATTCATAATAACTATAGAATGGAAAACCTGAACAAAGCGATATAACTCTCATCTGATTATATTCATAATAACTCTAGAATGGAAAACCTGAACAAAGTGATATAACTCTCATCTGAATGTATTCATAATAACTATAGAATGGAAAACCTGAACAAAGCGATATAACACTACTCTGAATATATTCATAATAACTATAGAATGGAAAACCTGAACAAAGCGATATAACACTACTCTGAATATATTCATAATAACTATAGAATGGAAAACCTGAACAAAGTGATATAACTCTCATCTGAATGTATTCATAATAACTATAGAATGGAAAACCTGAACAAAGTGATATAACACTACTCTGAATATATTCATAATAACTATAGAATGGAAAACCTGAACAAGGCGATATAACTCTCATCTGAATGTATTCATAATAACTCTAGAATGGAAAACCTGAACAAAGTGATATAACTCTCCTCTGAATATATTCATACAAACTATAGAATGGAAAACCTGAACAAAGCGATATAACACTACTCTGAATGTATTCATAATAACTATAGAATGGAAAACCTGAACAAAGCGATATAACACTACTCTGAATATATTCATACAAACTATAGAATGGAAAACCTGAACAAAGCGATATAACTCTCATCTGAATGTATTCATAATAACTATAGAATGGAAAACCTGAACAAAGCGATATAACACTACTCTGAATGTATTCATAATAACTCTAGAATGGAAAACCCGACCAAAGCGATATAACTCTCCTCTGAATGTATTCATAATAACTATAGAATGGAAAACCCGAACAAAGCGATAGAACACTTCAGATTACTTATAACTGTCGACATAACCAGATTACAGTGCTGACTGATCTACATTTAAATTGATAGATTTCTTGTTTTGGTTTCCCATTATATTGTCTGTAATTTGGCTCACGTAATGAATAACTCACATTTGATGATGTTTTATGACTAGATAGTTCACATCCCATAATTAATAACCCACTTGCCAAAATGTTTGCCAAATGAAAATATTTTTTGGCAGGCGGCAGTGCGAACCCTGCTCATGCAGGAACAGTCCGTTTATGTTCATGAAAATATTTCTGCTTGTTTTCAATCAATGATTTGTATGTTATTCAGCATCAAGTTTTGTTTGTACTTCGTATACAGGACTAGACCTGGGTATATCGGTATTGGTCGATATATGGGAGAAAAAAAAATATTGGATATCGGCTTTTAATATACCGATAACATCAATACCCTCACATCTCTAGATGTGTTCAAATATGTTCTGTTAGTCGTCTGATTCTAATCATGTTATTTCTTGCATTTCACAGTCCAGCTTCTCGAATACAGGCAACAGCAGCAGACGATCATACAGGAGGATATCAAAACGAGCCTTGAAATGACAAGAGCTAGGTTAGCTGAGATGGTGAGTGAGTACAGTTACAAGAACAGTGTGCAGAATTCCAGAATGACATCTGCACTCTACAAACTTAGCTTTCTAAGCTAAAAGGATCGGAAGAAAGAGAGAAGAACCGTTACCTCTCCGTCTCGTATGTATTTTATTGCATTCTAGCTTGTAAGAACGAGAGAAGAACCATTACCTCTCCGTGTCGTAAGTATTTTATAGCATTCTAGCTTGTAAGAACGAGAGAAGAACCGTTACCTCTCCGTCTCGTATGTATTTTATTGCATTCTAGCTTGTAAGAACGAGAGAAGAACCGTTACCTCTCCGTCTCGTATGTATTTTATAGCATTCTAGCTTGTAAGAACGAGAGAAGAACCGTTACCTCTCCGTCTCGTAAGTATTTTATTGCATTCTAGCTTGTAAGAACGAGAGAAGAACCGTTACCTCTCCGTCTTGTATGTATTTTATTGCATTCTAGCTTGTAAGAACGAGAGAAGAACCGTTACCTCTCCGTCTCGTATGTATTTTATTGCATTCTAGCTTGTAAGAACGAGAGAAGAACCATTACCTCTCCGTCTCGTATGTATTTTATTGCATTCTAGCTTGTAAGAACGAGAGAAGAACCGTTACCTCTCCGTCTCGTATGTATTTTATTGCTTTCTAGCTTGTAAGAACGAGAGAAGAACCGTTACCTCTCCGTGTCGTAAGTATTTTATTGCATTCTAGCTTGTAAGAACGAGAGAAGAACCGTTACCTCTCCGTCTCGTAAGTATTTTATTGCATTCTAGCTTGTAAGAACGAGAGAAGAACCGTTACCTCTCCATCTCGTAAGTATTTTATTGCATTCTAGCTTGTAAGAACGAGAGAAGAACCGTTACCTCTCCGTCTCGTAAGTATTTTATTGCATTCTAGCTTGTAAGAACGAGAGAAGAACCATTACCTCTCTGTGTCTTAAGTATTTTATCGCATTCTAGCTTGTAAGAACGAGAGAAGAACCGTTACCTCTCCGTCTCGTAAGTATTTTATTGCATTCTAGCTTGTAAGAACGAGAGAAGAACCATTACCTCTCTGTGTCGTAAGTATTTTATTGCATTCTAGCTTGTAAGAACGAGAGAAGAACCGTTACCTCTCCGTGTCGTAAGTATTTTATAGCATTCTAGCTTGTAAGAACGAGAGAAGAACCGTTACCTCTCCGTCTCGTAAGTTATTTTATTGCTTTCTAGCTTGTAAGAATAGATGCCTCTACATATCTATATAAGAATAGATGCCTCTACATATCTAAATACACTGAATTTAGAAGTAACTGATGAGTTTTTAAGTAGAATCAGAATTTTCAAATATAAATTCGAGGTCCGATTGGGATTTCTGCACATGTTTTCAAATTTGCCATTGCTATAATACCATCTGTCAGCAAAAATATAAACCAATTTGTTGAGAAATGTGTAATACCCATCAACTGATCACTCCCAGCTGACACATATTATTTTAAAGTAAATCTTGGTGATTGTCCTAATGAAATCAATCATTAACTTTCAGTTTCAGGCTAGAAATGGGGGAAACATTTGTTATTTTTATACGCCCTTTTGAAAAAAAGGCCGTATTATAGTATTGGTCTGTCCGTCCGGGCGTCCGGGCGGGCGTCCGGGCGGGCGTCCGTTAACCTGTTGTCCGGATGATAACTTTAGTTAGAGTGAACCAAAATTAGTAAAATTTGGTATGTGGGTTTATTAGCCGAAAAGTAAGTTCAAGTTCGAATTTGGGTTCCGCCCGCCAATTTTCACCGGAGTTATGCCCCTTATTTGACGTTTTTTTACTTAGAAAATCCTTGAAATTTGTTGTCCGGATGATAACTTTAGTATAGTTTATCGGAATGAATCCAAATTTGGTATATTACTTTCTCCCACCAAAACACAGGTCAAGTTCGAACTTGGGTTCTGTCCGACCATTTTTGGTAGAGTTATACCCCTTTTTCGACTCAGAAAATTCAGTTTTTCTTATGTTTTTTGGTTTCCGGATGATAACTCGATTTTGGAATGTTTATACGCAAAACCCGTTTTTTTGTGGATTACATATATCGAAATACAGCTCAAGTCCGAATTTCGTTTTAATCCGATAATTTTTGCGAGAGTTATGGCCCCTTTTTTTTTACGTAATTTGACTTAGAAAATCCCTGAAATTTGTTGTCCGGATGATAACTTTAGTTAGAGTGAACCGATTTCAATCAAATTTGGTATGTGGGTTTATTAGGAGAAAAGACAGCTCAAGTTCGAATTTGGGTTCCGTCCGCCAATTTTCACCGGAGTTATGCCCCTTATTTGACGTAATTTGACTTAGAAAATCCCTGAAATTTGTTGTCCGGATGATAACTTTACTAGAGCTTATCGGATTCAATGATAATTTGGTATATTACTTTCTCCCACCAAAACACAGGTCAAGTTCAAATTTGAGTTCCGTCCGCCAATTTTTACCAGAGTTATGCCCCTTTTTTACCAGTTTCCGCCGACCCAAGATAGGGCGTATATTGCACGCCCAGCGTAGCTCTTGTTGGTATTGGGGTGGGGGGGGGGGGGGTGGGGCGGCTGTTGAGCATGTATCAGCAGACCCTGGTGTTGCTAAGGACAATTCCTTGTGTTAATTCATAACTTATCACTTGTGACTTTGTTCACTTATGTTTGCCACTGTTCATTTGTTTTTATAAATATTTTGTATTCACCTCAGGGAACTGTTGGAAAAATATATGTAAGTTGATTCTGTGATGAGCATGGGTCGTTGTATTTATAATCTCAGCCATTTATTGCATGTCATCTGCTTAATCTGGGCTCGATGTTTTTATGTTCGAACATTGCACTTCATGAATATTAATGCCGTTTGTTTTGCACTGAATTTCCTTAACTAAACTAAACATATTGGGTAATTTCCGATATATATTTATCTGGTTAATTTGGCAGTTACATGATTTTAAATTTTGAGTTATTCACGGACATCCTGCATGTAATACCAGTATCACTGCATTGCATTAATAATCAGCTTGGTGAGTTGTTCACAAACATCCTACATGTAATACCAGTATCACTGCATTGCGTTAAATAATTAGCCTGGTGAGTTGTTCACAAACATCCTACATATAATACCAGTATCACTGCATTGCATTAATAATCAGCTTGGTGAGTTGTTCACAAACATCCTGCATGTAATACCAGTATCACTGCATTGCATTAATAATCAGCTTGGTGAGTTGTTCAGACATCCTACATATAATACCAGTATCACTGCATTGCATTAATAATTAGCTTGGTGAGTTGTTCACAAACATCCTACATATAATACCAGTATCACTGCATTGCATTAATAATCAGCTTGGTAAGTTGTTCACAAACATCCTGCATGTAATACCAGTATCACTGCATTGCATTAATAATCAGCTTGGTGAGTTGTTCAGACATCCTACATATAATACCAGTATCACTGCATTGCATTAATACTCAGCTTGGTGAGTTGTTCACAAACATCCTACATGTAATACCAGTATCACTGCATTGCATTAATAATTAACTTGGTGAGTTGTTCAGACATCCTGCATGTAATACCAGTATCACTGCATTGCATTAATAATCAGCTTGGTGAGTTGTTCAGACATCCTACATGTAATACCAGTATCACTGCATTGCATTAATAATTAGCTTGGTGAGTTGTTCACGGACATCCTGCATGTAATACCAGTATCACTGCATTGCATTAATAATTAACTTGGTGAGTTGTTCAGACATCCTACATGTAATACCAGTATCACTGCATTGCATTAATAATTAGCTTGGTGAGTTGTTCACAAACATCCTACATATAATACCAGTATCACTGCGTTGCATTAATAATCAGCTTGGTGAGTTGTTCACAAACATCCTGCATGTAATACCAGTATCACTTCATTGCATTAATAATCAGCTTGGTGAGTTGTTCAGACATCCTACATATAATACCAGTATCACTGCATTGCATTAATAATTAGCTTGGTGAGTTGTTCACAAACATCCTACATATAATACCAGTATCACTGCATTGCATTAATAATCAGCTTGGTAAGTTGTTCACAAACATCCTGCATGTAATACCAGTATCACTGCATTGCATTAATAATCAGCTTGGTGAGTTGTTCAGACATCCTACATATAATACCAGTATCACTGCATTGCATTAATAATCAGCTTGGTGAGTTGTTCACAAACATCCTACATGTAATACCAGTATCACTGCATTGTATTAATAATCAGCTTGGTGAGTTGTTCACAAACATCCTACATATAATACCAGTATCACTGCATTGCATTAATAATTAGCTTGGTGAGTTGTTCAGACATCCTGCATGTAATACCAGTATCACTGCATTGCATTAATAATCAGCCTGCTGAGTTGTTCACGGACATCCTGCATGTAATACCAGTATCACTGCATTGCATTAATAATCAGCTTGGTGAGTTGTTCACAAACATCCTACATGTAATATCAGTATCACTGCATTGTATTAATAATCAGCTTGGTGAGTTGTTCACAAACATCCTACATATAATACCAGTATCACTGCATTGCATTAATAATCAGCTTGGTGAGTTGTTCACAAACATCCTACATATAATACCAGTATCACTGCATTGCATTAATAATCAGCTTGGTGAGTTGTTCACAAACATCCTACATATAATACCAGTATCACTGCATTGCGTTAAATAATTAGCTTGGTGAGTTGTTCACAAACATCCTACATGTAATACCAGTATCACTGCATTGCATTAATAATCAGCTTGGTGAGTTGTTCACAAACATCCTACATGTAATACCAGTATCACTGCATTGCATTAATAATTAGCTTGGTGAGTTGTTCAGACATCCTACATATAATACCAGTATCACTGCATTGCATTAATAATCAGCTTGGTGAGTTGTTCACAAACATCCTGCATGTAATACCAGTATCACTGCATTGCATTAATAATCAGCTTGGTGAGTTGTTCACAAACATCCTACATATAATACCAGTATCACTGCATTGCATTAATAATCAGCTTGGTGAGTTGTTCACAAACATCCTACATATAATACCAGTATCACTGCATTGCATTAATAATCAGCTTGGTGAGTTGTTCAGACATCCTGCATGTAATACCAGTATCACTGTATTGCATTAATTATGCAAATATTTTCGCACAATGTTATAATTTCATTTTGAATGAAATGACTTCATGTTCGTAACTAATTCATCTTGCATGCCTGGAGACTGTTATGTATTATTCTTTTGCACTGTGTTTATTCCCCTTCATTATTGCACAAAATGTTTTGTTTCGCATCATGGCTTTTGTCATTGGCAGAAAGTGATTTCTAATGACATAATTGTGAACTTTTCTTGGGTATCTGAACATTTCATTTGTCAACGGTCAATATTGAGCGACCTTCAACTTATTTTATTGCGCCTATTCGTAGGCAAAATCATCCAATTATTTGAACTTGGATACTCGTCCACAATAAACCATGATTTTTCACAACAGAAAGGTTTGAGAGAAATCATTGTAATATGTAGAACTTAATTTTTCTGAGTGAAATTATAGGCAATCGATGTGAAATTATACAGTGTTGTTCGTCCACTTACAATTTTATACTCATCATGGCTTTTGTAATGGAAACGTAAGTCATTGGCATGTAAAATCACTCTGCCCTGATAATTTTATCAACACTGTTCAACATTTATGTTGGAAACAGCATAGCATCACCTCAGTTCTATCTCAAAGTAATGTTTTTCAAATTTTCTGTCAAAAATAAACTGGCTGATCTGAAAAAAATGTAGACAGCATTAGACTTCCTTCTGACGATGTCTTCAATTTTATGAATTAAGGCTAAGAGTTCCTTTAAAGACATATTATTGACTTATTAAAGTTAGTACTCATGCGTTATGTCAACCTCGGAAATGTAGCCTTCTATTATTAACATCGCCAAAAATTTCAATGAAATTGACCATACCACTCCATAGAAAACATCGTCTGAACTACGCTCAATTGTAATTATTTAAATCTCAATTCGGGACGCTACTATCGGCGATAAACTAACACAAATGATTTCGTCTTCGAGAGTCATTGCATTTAATTAAAATATAAGAATGATGGTGTGTGTTGTCAATTTGGAGTAATATTAATAAAAAATGGTATACTTTGATCAAGATTTTTCTCAATTTATATTTGATCACCCCACCCCACTTTAAGCATCAATTTACAGCAGATTGCGATAAGCCTTGGAGTAGTATTTGTATACCTTTTTCTGCCAGGCATAAATTTGTTGAGATTTGATGGTATATGATAGAGACAATTGAGTTGGGGAAAAAATAATAATTTATTGTATATTAAAGTTGCGAGTTCGTTGGATATACTGGGTATTTGATAAAGGTTTTGGAATTGCCATAAGTACAATCTGATTCAAATTAGCCCTGCCAACATTGGATCAAATATTAATATTGTTCAATTTATCTGCACATCATTGCAAATGATGAATGACCATTCCAATGTAGTGTGTACCCATATAATTGAATGCAAGAATCCATTATCAGGGCTAATAACATTGGTTCTTCTCTAGAAATGCCTTAGAGGAACAAAGGTCTAAAACAGCACACCTTCATGAAGTCTTGCAAAGTGAGAAGACCAAAACACATCAACTAAAATCTCAAACCGTGGAAGGTGATACTGTCCTCAAGGTAAGGAAGAACATTCAATTCAATCTAGAAACATTATGTATTATGGCTGTTATAGGAGAATTACAGCTCTTAAGTATAAAATTATAAATAAAAATACATGTCATGATCTCAAATTTGATAAACCGGTTCCTGTTAAAAAAAAAAACAATTATGGACATTAAGTGACAATAACAATACTTGTATTGTTCACTTTTTTCTAGGCGATGCTGCCTTGTCAGAAGAGCTGACTAATCTAATTTAGAAAATACTACTATTTTATGACATTCGTCATTCCTGAATTATACTTCTATTGTGCATTGTGCCACTGATGTTTATAAATATCCCGAGGTTATGCCAGTACATTCCATGTACTTCAACTTTATATGAATATTGAGAATAATTTGAGATGGAAGATGAAGAGAGGGAGATAGAGTGAAACAAGGGTATTATTCAATTTTGAAATATTTTTTATAGATAATAATCAATTTTGTTGTTATTCAATAAAAATGTTGAAATGGTTTTTAACCCTTCCATGACTGGAGCTTCCTGAAATTTTGTGAAAACACTCTGCCAATGCATTCTCTTATATATACAAGTCTCACAGAGGGAGCCTCGCATATATAAGAAAATACATTGGCCTAACAATATTTACATTGACCTTGTAAGCCAGTGCATTCTCTTATATATCTGAGGCTCCCTATGGGAGACTTGTATATATAAGAGAATGCATTGGCAGTGTTTTCACAAAATTTTCTCGAGAACCATTGGGCCTATATAGCTTATTATATTTGGTATGGAGGGCCTTGGGTGACCGAGGTTCAGATTTGTTCAAATGGGGTCATTTGTATACGCCCTTTTTGAAAAAAGGTTGTATTATGTTATCAGTCTGTCTAGCCATCTGTCCGTCCGTCCGTCTGTCCGTCCGTTAACATTTTTGGTTTCCGATCGATAACTCCAGTTTGGATTATTTGATCTGAACCAAAGTTGGTATGTGTATTTCCCAGCTAAAGATACAGGCCAAGTTCGAATATAGGTTCCGTCCAAATATTTTTACATGAGTTACGGCCCTTTTTCGACTTAGAATTTGACCGTCATTTAACATTTTTGGTTTCCGACCGATAACTCCAGTTTGGATTATTTGATCTGAACCAAAGTTGGTATGTGTATTTCCCAGCTAAAGATACAGGCCAAGTTCGAATATGGGTTCCGTCCAATTATTTTTACATGAGTTACGGCCCTTTTTCGACTTAGAATTTGACCGTCTGTTAACATTTTTGGTTTCCGACCGATGACTCCAGTTTGGATTATTTGATCTGAACCAAAGTTGGTATGTGTATTTCCCAGCTAAAGATACAGGCTAAGTTCGAATATGGGTTCCGTCCAGTTATTTTTACATGAGTTACGGCCCTTTTTCAACTTAGAATTTGACCAATTTCATAACATTTTGGTTTCCGACCGATAACTCCAGTTTTGATTATTTGAGCTGAAACAAATCTGGTATGTGTATTTCCCAGCTAAAACTACAGACCAAGTTTGAATATAGGTTCTGTCTAATTATTTTTACATGAGTTATGGCCATTTTTTCGACTTAGAATTTGACCACATTTTGGCATTGAAATTAGGGGTATATCAGATTTTCTTCAAATGTAAGCTCAAAGTATTATCTTATTTTGCAATAGTACAATTTGAAATGGCTAAAGGGCGTATTTTGCCACGCCCTAGCGATGCTCTTGTTAGGAAATGAGGTCCCCAGAGGGCAGTGTTCGCGCTGTCGGTAGCCAAATTAGCCAATGGCTAATCTTTTTCGAATTTGGCTAATAAAAATCTCATTTGGCTAAACTTTTGGCTAAAAAATTTTTGACCCCAAATGGAGACTGAAAGCATGAATTTTTGGCAAGTGAGTTTTCAATTCTATGATGTGAACGATCTACATGTAGTCCGAAAACACACGTAAGTGGGAATAAATCGCCGACTGTACAAAGGGAAACCCGTCACTCTGCACGAAACAGCATTTTACATTTAATCCGCTAATCCCCCATTGTCTCACGGGGCTCCTGCACAATGCATGTTTATGATGACATTGTATTTATGACGGTCAAGGTTTATGAGCACCATATGTAAGACAATAGATTAATCAGCCAAATGTGAATCACGACAGATATTTTGTGGCTATTTGTCGTCAATGCCGATACATTCAAAATAATATGCATGCTTTCATGACAGACTGTAATTTGATAATGTCGTAACAATATTAAGTTATTAGTTTCCAGATGTCCAATATTTAATGATTTAAAAAAAAGATATTGATATAAAACAAAAAAATAATGACATTAAGAAGGACAATCCCGGGTCACCCCCCCCCCCCCCCCCCCCCCAAATCACTCTTTCACATAAAGATTAATAAATTTTTAATAAATGATATATATAAAAAAAATTCTAGTTCATCAAAATTAGTAAAATTATTGTGTATTTTACCTGTCTGTTAGTTTTGAAGTTTTAGTCATTAATTGTGAACCGATCAGAAAACGATGATTTAATTTGGCCATAGTTTTTTTTAATTTGGCCAAAAAACATTTGGCTAAAGTTTTTTTCATTTGGCTAATAAAAGTTTCATTTGGCTAAACTTTTGGCTAAAGTTTTTTTCGGTCCAGCGCGAACACTGCCAGAGGGTGAACTCGGTGATGTTAGTCCATCTTGCAGAATAGTGTCATTAAATTCACCTGCAAAGGTCAGACACACTGAATACAGACTTGGCTGTTCCAATATTAGTTACTTATCCAGGTGAAATCATACCCTGATTTTTCAAAGAAAATTGGGGGGTATATTGGATATTGGGGGGTATATTGATATCACTAGATGAATGGATCTCATAGATGGGGATTCACATTTGTTCTAATAGGGCCAGAGATAAGATTTAACTCTCCTCTATGCTGTTTGGTACTGGTATAATATTGATTTCTAGGCAGCCTGGTGGGGGCAATGTTTGAGGCAATGGGGAGGGAGTGTAGAGGGGTGGAGATTTGACCCCCTACTTTAATCAAAATTTAAACAGTTAAAAATTTCATGCCTGATAGTAATTCTTAGAATGACTTCTTCTCAAGAAACATAGAGCCGATTTAGCCTATATTTGGTATGGAGGGACCTTTGGTGACTGGGGTTCAGATTTGTTCAAATGGGGTCACTGGGTCAAATAGGGGCAGAGCCAGGGACATAACTCTAAACACACAAAATTACATTTTTGCATTTTGACCTTCGATTTTTTTTTAGACACATCACAACTACCACCCCCACCCCACCTCCTGTCTCTGCCACACCACTCTGTACCATACCATATCATATCCCTGCCTAGTTCACCACATTAAAATCCTTGTTTTGTTTACAGCTGTAGGGGCTACATAATAACACTGGCCTTGCTCTGCACAGCTGTTTGTCCAGTCATTATAAACTAATTATCTCAATGTCCACATCTCTCCCAGACATAGCTGATAATGGGTTGCATGAATTAAATTTAATCCCATGCTTATCTCAGATACAAATTTAATTGTTTGACAGTTTAAAGTTTATTTTTGTTCCACTATTAAAATAGCCGGTGTCTGTCGTCCGTCGTCCGCCCGTCTGTCCACCCATTTTTGCGAGAGTTATGGCCCTTTTTCGACAGAATCTTGTAATTTTCATGTTTCCGGATGATAACTTCAGTTTGTGTTATCATATCTGAACCAAATTTGGTATGTGAGTATATCAGCCCTATATACAGGTCAAGTTCGAATATGGGTTTGCTCCGCCCATTTTTGCGAGAGTTATGGCCCTTTTTCGACTTAGAATCATGTCAATTTCTGGTTTCCGGATGACAACTTTAGTTTGTGTGATCATATCTGAATCAAATTTAGTATGATAGTTTATCCACCATTTCAGGGGACACTGGTTGGATTGTTCTGAAATTTAGTATCGGATTTAGGGTCCTTGTTATTTTTTCAGAAAAGCTGATGCCCCCAATGAAGCCACTTTTTCGGGGGACACTGTGGCCGGACGGCCTTTTATTAGTATTAGTATTAACCATTTCATGACCAGAGCTGTGCTGGTTCAGCAATGAAGACCCTGTGCTTGTGCATTCTCTTATATATGCGAGTCTGCCATGGGGAGCCTCCCATATAAAAGTGAATGCACTGGCTTTCAAGGTCATGGAAATATTGTTAGGCCAATGTAGTCAGGCTTTCAAATAAATCATGTATGTCCTAGACTCACAGGGATGTCCCCACAGTGTTGGGGGGGGGGGGGGGGGCGATATACAGATTTGTTCAATGAAATGTAATTTTTAGCTCACCTGAGACCAAGTTGTAGTCGTCTCTTCTCATCCGTCACCTGTTCATCTGTCTGTCCATCCATCCATCTGTCAACAATTCTTTGGAATATCTTCTCTAGATCATAAGACCGAATGGGTTCATATTTTGTATGGATGTTTCCTAGGTGACTCAAATTCAGATTTGTTCAAATGAGGTCACTCTGTCGAATAGTTGTGAAGCCAGGCCCATAACTCTTTCCCTCCATAGTAATTCTTTAAAACAACTTCTTCTCCAAGTACCATCGGGTCGAATGGGTTCATATTTGGTATGAAGGGTCCTTGGGTTACTGGGGTTCAGATTTGTTCAAATGGGGTCACTGGGTCAATTGTGGGCTGAGCCAGGAACATAACTCTTTTTTTTAGATTTAACTCCTTGCTCAATTTAACGGGGGAAAAAAACATTAAAAAAATAGTTTTTAACATTTAAAAAAAAAAAAATTCATAAAAATATTATTTTTAATTTTATAATTTAATTTTGAAAAACTAACAGCATTTTAACATCCGTCACGGTACATCGACTCATCCCACAAAATTTAGTTGAAACCAGTCCAGGGGTCTGGGAGAAAAATCATGAACAGACAGATTGTTACCCTTGCAAATTGAGGGTTCAATGTACAGTACGGTTTATGTACCCCTGTTACAAATGTTGTTCTTAAACATTCCTAATGCCTCGATGTTATTTGACAAGTCATCTCTTTCACTAATAATTTAAAGCTTGTATGCCTGCCATTCTCACTAATGTCTTCTGTGTATGAAATGAGATCTTATCTTATCTGAAGGCCTTTGATAAACAAATCACAGACAATGTTTATTTGTGTCATTCATTTCAATTTAAATTACATTAATTCCCATGTGCTGTGTTGTTGTACAGTTGTACAGGCAAGTGTTATATTATGTTTATATAGTCTATTGACTTCTTTTCATCTATTATAATGATGTGTCTATTTATTATGCTGATGATTTCAAGGAACAATGTTGATCTTCCCTTAATTGTGTAACATATTTTAATGAAAATGAACCCACTTCAACTTCTATAATATACCATTTGAGATTACTAGATCAATGGATCTCATAGATTGGGATTTACATTTGGTTCAACTAGGGGCAGAAATAGGAGATTTAACACTCCCGCACCCACCCTGTCTATGCTGTGAATTCATGTCTGGTACTGGTATGTAGATTCATATATTACATGTAATACTTTTGACATATACCCGCATTTTCAGTAAGGTTTTGATAAATTTCCAACTGTTGGAGATCTTGATGTACCAGTTGTAATTTAGTTGGGTCCAGTTGGGAGGTAATGGCCAATGATCTATTGGGGGGAAGGGGATGGATATGCAGTTAGAAATTTCAAGGTGGACATCTCCATATCCCCTTCCACATCCCCTTCCACCGTTCAGCTCTCTCTATCTGTGTCCCAGTTTAGAACTATTTGTTTTAAAGTTATTTGACAAGTACTGACTACTGTAGTCTTCAGAGTCCCAGTCTTCTTCGTCTTTACAGTCTGGTGAGCGACCCACAGTCATTGACTGTCTTGTTTCATTGTCTCATGACATTCATTGGAACTTGTGTTTTCTTTAGAAAAATCTCATGAAGGATTTGGGATATGTTGCATTGAATTTCTATCTAGATTTGTCATGGCGAATATGACACAGTAGTGACAGTAAGAAACTTAAAGACAGTTCAGTCAACGTATCACAAACCCCGTTGGAATGGAAGTCATTAGTCTACATTATTTAATAAAGATACTAAAGATTTGACACACTTGGACATGGGTACACCGTTCAGCTATACAATTGGTGTAGTCCGATACCAATGGTAGTTATCTGTTAAAACTTTTCACCCCCAATAGATCACACACCTACATCACATATTCACACTAATTTCACAGTAATTGTCTTCAAGGAGGGGGATCCCAGAAAACAGACATAAATTACAAGTGTTAAATATTATCAACAAAATTCAACCGGACGATGCAACGCGCTTGATTTCCAGAGAAACAGCAACTGAAAGCAGAAAATTTCTAGGAATTCTGCCGGCAGTGTCGCAGGTAACTGGTTGCACATAATGACGTAATTTAAGAACGTAATAGACTGATTGTTCTAAGGTTTCTGTTCATTCCAATCTGTTTTGACGCGCATAACCGCGGCTGACATTGAATTTTATTCATACAATCTGAATTGGATATCTGAAGTTCTAAACAAATGGTAATCAATTGAATTCCGCATCTTGGGATCACGCACCGTGTAGACAATTTATATAGTGTGATACAGATTAAATATATATGCGGTGAATGATCACCGTCACAGGTTGCGATTTAAGCACATAATTTGCATAATGCAATGGCATACATTACATTACATACGTTGGCTAACTTGTCAACCTTGTGCTTCAATTTTTATGATTTCAGGTCATTTGGCATGTGTTGTCTAGACGCAAATAACGAGACTACACCAAAGTAACACCGATTCGAAAATATCTGAATCGGCAAACCGATTCGGTGTCGATCTCGAATCGTGTGCCCGATATCAACATCGAAACGAATCGAGATTATTCGCAGGTCCCTATTGTTGACTTATAATTTCATTATTATTTTGGATACTCAATCGTAACTAGTTCTACTTTTCCAATTATTTTTTTCAAATTGGTGCATGTATTTTATGGGTCTCACTTTAAAAGTTCAATATCCAATAGCCGAGTGAATCAACAACCCTACATCAATAATTAAGCCCATTTGCACAATGTGACCTTTTCAGGTACAGAGGTTGTATGGTAAATACCTGAGAGCTGAGAGTTTCAGGAAGAATCTGGTTTATCAGAAGAAATACCTGCTCATCCTACTCGGTGGATTCCATGAATCTGAGGCTAACATGTTGCAGTTCATAGCTCGCTTAGGTGTTTATCCAAATATGGAAGACATCAGGAGGCGGAGCCGGCACTGCAGGCCTTATATGAAATTCCGAAGTGCTGTCAGGGTCGTTATCACTTTGTCAAGGTAAGTGCTCATTAACGTAAATGAGAGCTTCGTACTAGACGCTGGAAAGTTTTAGAATTTTATAAAACTCTCCCGACGTAGAAAGTTGTTGAAAATGATTCAATTTCTTATTATGTGTCAGATTGTCGCCTTTCCAAATAGAAAATTAAAAATGCAGCTAAATCGCCAAGAATGTTGACTGATAAGGACCAATAGCTATTACGGACCATGACTGACAATGCAATTATAAATTATAGGTCCAGCTCCAATGCAAGCATTCATTTTGTGGCTTAGGCTGGCTGGTTACCCTGCAGGATTAAAACTCAATCGATAACCGAGGTTGTGTTGGACGGCGTCTGTTCTAGTAAACTCTTGGTAACTAGTCTGTTTATGTTGCTGGTAACTAGTCTGTTTACCTTGCTGGTAACTAGTCTGTTTACCTTGTAATTACTGGCTTACATTCACTAAATTTGTAATCTTTTTTTTTCCTTTGTAGAATGAAGTACTTGGACCAGAAAGTGGAAGTGAGCTACGAAAATTGGTTCTCCTGTCGTAGCAAGCAATGCTCATTTGAATCGAGGTAAATTTATTTTCTATATTTCTATTTTCTTTATCAGTCTGTCCAGCCATTGTTCACTCGATCACCTTCTAAAACTCCTGGAAAGTTCTGGTTTTGAATTAGTCAGCCTTAGTATAGACAGGTATAAACACAGGACATTTCAACCACTTAACACACATTTTAAGAGCATATGAGTTCCTTGTTCTTTCTGTTTCACAACTTGTTTATTTTTTATTGAAGCCGTATATTTATAAAATTAGAACAGACTGGCTATTGTAGCTACATTGAGCAATATACAATTAACATATAATCTCTAGTTATTGTGAATAACAATGTTTCTACTATTCATATTGTATATAAACTATCCTATCTAGATCATTCCTGATTGTAGGCATGGCTATGTAACTTTTGACCAATCTACAATACTACAATGACGGGTGACAAACATTTGAAGCTTTTGTCTGAAATCCCAACATGACAAATGACTCCCACAAAAATCTGTCAGATTGCCATTTTCAAAACTTAACATGTCTGCCGAGAGCCCTGAATACATCTTTAAAATAATCCTATCTTTATTGTTGCAGGCTATGTTGTACAGATGAATGGATTCTCACCGCCACGACCCACCGCCTTGAATGTTCCGTCCAATAGACATTTAACATACTCTCCCCTTCGGCTTTCCAATGTGCTTCCCACCGAAAATGGTCTTCCTCATTCACATGCTGATGCTGTCCGCTCATCGAACCTCACTGTGCAGGATCGTGTGACTTTCAGCACTCCTCCGTGCAGAGACATTCCAGCCTCGCAAGCAAGACAGCATGATCTCAATTCTTCAGGGGCCAGAAGGTAACAAGAATAATGGATAGCCATTGTAGGATTCCAAATACAGTATATCCTGCTTTATCACATAGCCTCGGTGCAAGAGGAATTTATGTTAATAAGCGTGTATGTTTATGTATGGGATTCCGATATTTTGCCCATTTTGTGTGTCCTTTGTATGGACATTTGACCACGTTTTCCGTCGCCATCATCAATCATTGAATATGACGGTTGTTTTATTTATTTTTCTAATATTCTTCTTTTTATGTTTGGCGTATGTTCAACTTGTAACAAAGGACATACTAATAGTGCAATTTTGTTCGATTAAAATGATAAATATCTCTTGAAAAATCATTGATAATTATAAGATTGAAATTCTCGCCCAGCTTGAATGGAAGCACATGTTCAGAAATTGGTAAACGCGCTGTTTCCTGGAAGCTTCTAATTAGTTCCTCGCATTGCTATTCAATACATTTTAAATAATATATAATAAATATTCGACATAAATGATTGAACTTACTTATATTTTTAATTAATATAAACAAATTATATTATTAATATTTTTGTTCGGCATGTGACTTGATACAAATGAACAGGGAAAATATCCCAGTTACGCAAACGTTATACTGAGATTTCGCTTATCTGTGACCGATTTAGGGCTAGGGAAAAATATATTTATATTGCACTATTTGGAAATAAAAAATCACTATCTAAGAAATAATACATAATCCAATATAAATCTCAATTTCACGTTGTCGGACTCCACGTAGTTCGCCCTCGCGACCTTGCAGAACACAGTTAACAAAGCAAAGCGTCTATGACAACAGCCGAAAACGCGAAGATTTTGCTGTTGGAAATACAAGTTATATTGAAAAGGTTTACATGGTGAAAATCTTCATAATATCAAACAAATATACCAAATAATTTGATAGATAGCTATATTATTATATCAGCTTTCCATAGATACTAATAATGTTGGTCTTTGATTTGTTAAAAAACGCTGAAATATGGAGCCAAACAAAGAGGAACAATATACGGCAGACCTAAATGCCGTTATGGCGGCAGACCTGGACGACGACAAATGCCGTTATGACGGCAGACCTGGACGCCGACGTGATGGGTAAAGGGTTAATGGGTCAGCAGTGAGGTGGCTTATCTTGATCTATATTGTTGGTAGAATTTGATACATTATCATTGTAAACTTAAATTGGACTCTCTTAAACCAAGTATTCCATGTCCTGGTCACCATTCACATTTAACCCAAGTCTGTGGTGGTGCAGCATTACAGATCCTGTACCAGTGCATTCTCTTATATAAATGCGAGTGACCCATAAATTCCAATAATTTGTGTTATGTACATTTGTCGATAATAGTACATAAAAGTATACTCTTATAATTCAACACCAAAACTCTCATTTATGATTCCGATCATAGTAATTAACTATCGTCAAGGGATGGGTTAACATCTGCCGGTCATGATCGGCCTCTCGTTTATTTTTCGAATTCCTGTAATTTCGGGGATTCCCGAATGGTATGCATTGCAAATGGAATGTGTCCATTTCGTTTGCGGGTAAAACTGTAAGACAGATCATGTTGTATTTTCGTTTTCACCCATACATGTCTGGTTGTAACCTTTGTAACTCGGGTTCATTTTAACTTATTTTAAATGAAGTTTTTGCTTAATATTTGTTAATAAATTGTGGAATGTGTGCATTTCTTTTGGGGGTTAAACAGTAAGACGAGTCCAGTTTGTAGTTTATTCCAATTTTATGCTTTCGATTTTGCGTATATCCGGCTGTATCCGGTGGAATTCTGAGAATTTTCACTTACCGGGTAGTTTATACGAAATGTCTGCTTCTTTCTCTTCAATAAATGGTGGTATCTCCACTTACAGCAGCTCTATTATAGTTACCACCAGGACATTCATTACCGTTTTATTTAGGTCTATATATTTATAAAATAAACACAAATATAAACTCATAAAAACTATGTATAAATCTTCATGAACATATTTGGCCATACCTCCCGAAAAAATCTCCCGGATTGACATTTTAAAATCTTAACAGGTCTGGTGGGAACCCCGATTCATAAGCTCACTTCCAAGAAAAATATTTATGAAGTGTTAGTTTCATGCAGTCTTATTAAACTTAGTGTACGTTTGCTCCCACAGTCGCGCATGGTACGTCTAATCGAAATGGCAGTCTTTGATATATTGTTTTAATTTATTTATTTTTAGATTGAATTACTTGCTCAATTTAACAAAACCAATTTTATTTTATTTTTTTATTTCAAAATTTTGAAAAACTAAAACCATTATAATATCCGCCATGCATGGTACACCGAGTCACCACAACAAATTTGGTTGAACTCGGTCCAGGGGTCTGAGAGAAAAATCCGGACAGATCCAACTCGTTTATATATATACATGCACTAGTAGATGACAAACAGTCACAGCACTATACCAAACTTGGATACTTTAGGTCTTGTGAGAGATCATCTGAGTTGATAGACAGGCAAATAATTCACTGATTGGCTTGATGCACTGACGACAGATATTTTCTACCCATTGATAGTCACATTAACGTTTGAGACAGTTGCTCACTCTTTTTCCATGCACACAATGATCTAGGCTTTAGTTACATCAAGACAAGTTTATTTATTTCAGTTTTACATTTCTCGAAGCTTCCTTCCGAAGGGTGTCGGGAATGAATTTTTTCACCCCACCGTTCCATATGCAATATGCCATAATTTGCCCATGTGAGGTCCCAGTGACATACATATGGTGTTTTTGCTGTTATAAATTCGTATAATAGGTTTTAAACTGTTACAAATGTCAAATAAGGGCACAAAAGGTCTTTCGTAAAAACAATTGCATGAGGTTGTAAAAAGTTTTTATTTTTTGCCCCTCGGGACACCCACCCACCCCGGCATACCTTTCTCCAAATGTTTTATTACCCCCTCCCACCACTGGAACAGTTTTGTTTTCGGATTTTCCATTCTGGAGTTATTCATGTTTGTTTATCTGGAAATGTTGGCTTATTGGTCTGTCCGATGTCTGTTCAGGTCATAACTTGAACAGTAGTCCTCGGATCTCAATGAAATGTTGTGTGGATGTTCACTACTATGAGTACATTCAATAGCTTGTTCTATCGTTTTGTTTAGGTTTTTCTTTCTATGAAAATGCTGATGTTTGGGTCCACCTGTCTATCAGTCATAGGTTATAGATATGCCCACACCAGGCGGTATGCCACAAGGGGGTATGCACCGGACGACATTCCATTTCTTGTTATATTCGTTTTACATTGAATCTGTAACGAATATAGTTGATTCAAGATTTTGTTTTCCGTTTCAAATAGAAACTTTAGTGGAAAGTATTTTTTTATTGACAAAACTGTTAATACTATTTAATGATATTGGACAATATACTTAACTAAATTCTTCTATTCATATTTTACAGAAACCTCAGTTTCTCCGAAACGGGTGCTATTTCACCTCGGGTAATAGAAGACGAAACATTACACGATGATTACATACACCGATTAGAGAATCTACAGTATCGACTCTAGGGCTATCGACAGTGTAATCTCAGTAAGTATCGTAGAAATGGCTTGGGGGCTGTGAGTAATTTAGACTCAGTAATTTGAGGGCTGTGGGTAGTTTAGGCTCAGTAACTTGGAGGCTGTGGCTAGTTTAGACTCAGTAACTTGAGGGCTGTGGGTAGTTTAGGCTCAGTAACTTGAGGGCTGTGGGTAGTTTAGGCTCAGTAACTTGGAGGCTGTGGCTAGTTTAGACTCAGTAACTTGAGGGCTGTGGGTAGTTTAGGCTCAGTAACTTGGAGGCTGTGGCTAGTTTAGACTCATTAACTTGAGGGCTGTGGGTAGTTTATGCTCAGTAACTTGGAGGCTGTGAGTAATTTAGGCTCAGTAACTTGGAGGCTGTGGGTAGTTTAGGCTCAGTAACTTGGAGGCTGTGGGTAGTTTAGGCTCAGTAACTTGGAGGCTGTGGCTAGTTTAGACTCAGTAACTTGAGGGCTGTGGGTAGTTTAGGCTCAGTAACTTGGGGGCTGTGGGTTACAGTTTAGACTCAGTAACTTGAGGGCTATAGGTAATTTATACTCAGTAACTCAAGGACTATAGCTAGGGTACGACGAATCGGCAATTTCAACATCAAATCGATTCTTGATAATGATTCGAAATCGATTCGAAGCAATTAATCTTCATGTTCTTAAAAGGAATTATTTTGTCAAAAAAAATATATTTTTACCATCATAATATTAATTATATATGTCTAACAGATTCATTTCGCCAAGAAAATGCAAAATCGAGCAGATAATATTTTTATTATTATATTTAAAAAATCGCGGAAATATCGGATGATTTTACTCAGGTAAGTCATGACTGATTAGTGCGATCACATGATTACAACGCGGTCACATGACCGATCATCTGCATGATCGACGCGGTAATATTACCTGATTTGCTTACCGGTGATGGCGGTGGGCGGAGCTTGAAATAATTCTGCCAATCGTGTTAACGAGTTGATAAATTAAATATGAAATATCTCAGTCTCTGATTATATACCTTTATCACATAATTTGGCCATAAAAGCAGTTTCATAATTATCGGTAATAGACACGTTTAAAATCAGCGTGTGCGATGATGTCACGGCGTTCTTCAAATAACTTGTGATCGCTGTAGTTTATGATTGTTGTTTTCGATGAATATTTCGCGTTGCTTCGGGTTTATTTGATCATGTGATAAAAGGTATCTCACACTCGTCCTATTTTATACGTAATTTATCAACCTCGTCCTCTAAATTCTATTTGAGCCTCGGTAAACCTTGGCTCAAATCGAATTTAGTGAACTCGGTTGATAAATTCCGTATAAAATAGAAACTCATGTGAGATCCTCTATTTATACGATACATAGTGATCATTAAATAAAAGCTGTTTGAATGTGCTTATTATGAACTGGATTTACTAGAATGTTAGACTATATAACGAATAATGATGGCTAAAGTGTACTTTGAAGCGATAAAATTGGAGTGAAATGAGGTTAATTTATGCAGAATTACAATGAGCGGAATATAGTGCGATACGAAATTGAAGTGTTTCTGAAAGAATACAAGTTGGACATTCTAGCTTCTTCTTCATTGTATGGTAAACATTTCGGAAGCTATTATTTATACCACTGAAATAGTGTCATTGTCATACCGTTGTGCGCTTTTGGAGTCCAATTAAACACAAGTGGGATGTGATCAAAAAGGTCTTGGTTAATATACTAGTACATGATGGCTTATATTCGTCATAGTAATGTTCCTCTCTGTTTCTTCACACAGAGTCTTTTGTGAGGAGAAGTGCATGACTGTGGACCGCTTGCTAAAAATCCTTCCAGTCAAGATACGATCAGATAGTGTGTAAACAAAAGAATTAACTCGAACACACAACCAGGGTTTGCACTGCCACTTGCTCAATTCCTCAATAAATTTGAAAAATATCGGTCAATCAATACCATTCATTTTAGGAAACTATTACAATATAACTATATTAGCGGTGTTTATATGGTTTCGGAAATATTAACACCTCCATTAAGATGCCTCCAGTTAATCTGGTAAGTTTATTATCAATGGGTGGGATCATTAACAATATTTATTGTGATGGTGGTGTTTACATAGCTAATCCTCTTATGATGTTCCCTTCTGGTGAAGCAGCTCTTCTACCATTTTATTGTTCGGTGATTGGTTTATTATCGTTCAAACCGAGTGTCGAAACATAAAACTCATTCAAGGTTGCAGGAAATGATACTATCAGGGATAACATTTGGCAAATTCTAATAGAATTTGGCAAAAAATATTTTCATTTGGCAAATTATTTGGCAAAAGTAAATTTTGGTCCAGTATAGGCATTTGACATAACGGCATTTTTTTTCTAAATTGAAGGCGGGCATTGTTTTCAGTTTGCCACGTGTTTGTTGTTAATTTTTTTACCGTTTTGATGGCAGATATTGACCTTCATGAGAGGATGTTTTTAATTGTTGTTCGTCTAGAAAAAATCCAATGATCACCTTAGCTAATAAAGAGCGTCTATGCTTTCGTCGCCCAAACGCGACAATAAAGAACGTTCTCAATTATGAACGCGATCGTTTTCGAGGTATCATGGGTGATTTTGTATGTTGTATTGTGACATTTCAATATATTAATTAGGCACTTTGGCATAAGGCATTTTTCTAAATTGAAGGCTAGCCAGGCATTGTTTTTCAGTTTGTCACGTGTTTGTTGTTGGTTTTTTTTTCGTTTTATTTTTCGTTTTGTTGGCAGATATTGACATTAAGAGAGAAAGTTTTTAATTTGTTTTCATCTGGAAAAAAAATCCTATGATCACCCCAGCTAATAAGGAGCATCCATGTTTCCGTCTCCCAAAAAAGGCAGACAATAAAGAGCGTTCTAAATTACGAACGGTGTTGTCTTTTTGGGGGTACTATATAATGGTGACCTGTATGTGGCATTCGAATATATGAATGATTGAGAATTTGGAAAGAACAACAAATGAAATTCCTGATATATAGTTAATATTTCGCCAGTGTTTTTATAACGTTTGGGGGCTTCTTATGACAAAGTTGATTCGATCGTCTGCTGCCATTACCACTCACTTCGGGTCCCAATTTTATAGTGCAAACAATTTAGCCAGTCGGCACTGATGAATAGTCGCTGAGTGACTATCAAATTTAGCACTGAAGTAACATCGATTCAAGAAACCAAACGCGCGGCGGTATGTTATTTATGGCTGCAAAAACAATTATCATATGCGCTAATCATTACTTTATTAATATAAATATATGGTCTGCTGTACGATAATGACTTCCAAAGTGAACCACGCTATCTTGATTTACTGAAATATCTCATCGCAGTTATGTAATCTATATATACACCATACACGCATTTTAAACCAATTCCGCATTTAGTATCGGCTGACTACGATTATGTAATCGTAGTCGGCATAATAAACTCCGGCTCCGAGTCTGTGTTTTTAATTTGTTCGCCCACAACTACGTCATCCGTAGTTTAGTCACGGAAATCTCTGAATATCGGTGGTTGTATTATTTATTAATTTTTCGGCATATTTATTATGCGATCGGAATGGGACTTGGGTCATTTTAATCTTTTAACAGAGAGGGCTTTCCGATTGTGTTTGCTAGTTTCTAGACCGAATAAAACCTTCAATTTCTATTTCAGATTCAAGTTTAAACCACCAGTCAAATCTTCGGCCGGATGCCTCGGTGATAGTTTGTGAATCTTCTTTTTTATAAATATATATTTTTTTTTATTTATTGAGTATTACAATCATATGGTGCCATTGTTGATACACATATCTCTGTCTGTCTCACATCTCAAGCAAGCCTGGAAATAGTGTGTCTGGCATGTGTAGAATGAGGTCCCCAGAGGGTGAATTTAGTGATGCTATCCCTCACAGCAAGCTAGCATCACCAAATTCACCTTCTGGGGACCTCAATCTGCTTAGGCCTCAACTGCTATGGGAGACCTAGGATAAGATTGAAGTTCCCCAGTTGGAAGTTGGTGATATTCACCCATTAGTCACCTCGTTTATACATTTTATCTATTGCAAATTAGGGGATATAGAAACAGAACAGAAGGGAAAAGTAACAGAAAACAATGTTAATTTGAGACTAAAGACACTTCCCAGATGATGAGGCCAAAGCAGAAATGAGGTCCCCGGAGGGTGAATTTGGTGATGCTAGCCTGCTGTGTGAGGTCCCCAGATGTTAAACACTCTATTTCCAGACTTGATCTAAAGTTCTAGTGCTCGTACAATTTTTTATTAACATGTGACGATCGATGTCTGCCTAGGGGCTAGTCCAGGATTAATTTTGAGAGACCTTTGTTGCCCATAAGCAATGTGACCCTTCTGGATTAGCCCTATTTGGGCACTTTGTTTTGATACCTCACATTCACTAAGAGTTTCCTATATTTTGTTTTAACTTTCTTCTATATATGTTGGGCAATATAATCATCTCGTGATTGAAATCTTTTGTTCAGAAAGCCAGCATAAGATTGGAAATGTTTATTGTTTCATTGTGGCTAATAACACAAAAATAAACAGGTCAAAGTTGCATGTTGCTTTTAAATAGATTATTACTACAGAATTCTAATGTGGAAAAATACAAAACACTGCGATGTGCAATATATATCCTCAAGTGAAAGAATGTTGAATATTATAAGTTATCTCTGCAAACATCGTTGTACATGGAGATTACCTGGAATGTAGATTTTGAACCAATTGAGTCGGAAGTTTAAAAAAAGAGACATCCAGATATCAAATCTCCATGTACCCCACGATACTGCCGGAGGTAAAGATTATGTCCCCACAAGTTCACAATACTAAGCAAATGGACTCAAGTTAAGTGTGGCTTTCATCCATCCTCACATTAATTCACACCAATAAGAATTCAGTATATATAGCTGACCTATGGATCTGGGTTTAGGTGATGTCAAGCACAACATGCTAGAGCAACTGCCAATGCAAGTGTCATTTATATACTCCCATATGCTAATATACCCCCGATGTTTCGTGCATGTTCTCTTATACCCCGCTGTCAAGGGTGACAGGGAGACTTGGTGATTTAAATGTGGCGTTGTAGCCAATCACATTGCTCGTTACAACCGGATGTGGGGACAAGTAGTTTTAATCTTTGCAACTTTTTTCATGAGCATACAAAATCAAAAGAGCATTGAGAAGCAGTGACATTAGTTAGATTATACCATGCAGTCTGGTTAATGAAATGGCATGCTTTATATGGATCATCCAACTTTCCAATGTTTAAAGGGGCACTTTGATTATTGCGACATAACGAAGAAGCGGGCCCCGTTGGTTAATTAATCGAGTGTGCTTCTCACAGTACGAGCTAACTGCATGGCCTCCTATAGCCTGATACCGGAGTACGCTGTGTGTGTCTCTTTGGAAAGCAGACGAAATTCCTAAACGATGTACATCTGTTAGTAATTTCGTCGGCTTTTCTAAGACAGGCTATTTGGCCATGCGTTTGTCACAACAGACCTGTTTCTTACGTGCATGCATAATTCGTGTTTATTGATTGTAATGATGAAAAGAGTAACGGCTTGTATTAATCGAATAATATAAATGAAGTTAGTTTGCCGCGTATCGTAATCAGGATGGACTTTATTTTACCTATAGACCATTTTACAGATAACCATTTTGACTGTTGCATTGTGGGCCAGAAAGTATCCAAATAAAGCCACGTGCTTTACGGTCGCATGCATTTACTATGGGGCATTTAGGGTGGGTCTATAAAACTAATTATAACTTTGGTATCTGTCATAGTTTACGCGATAAATTTTAAACATATATCAGGGACATGTACCCCTTCTAGAATGTTCAAAAACATTTCCAGTTGCTTGTCGTATTTTAAATGATTTTATGCGATGAAATAATGCGAAAATTTAGAAAATTGCACTATAATTTCTCAATACTTTGCGGTTTTAGTAAACGCCTGATAAAAGTATTTCTATTGGGAATTTTTACACCAAATTTTCAGAGAATATAGAGTAAACACAGTACTATCGGAATATCGTAAAGGAGTTCTGTGCATTTGGGATTGATTAACCCTCAGACTGCCGAAGCTGTCGTCAATAAATTCGCTTTTTCGTGTTCGACGAAAATGAAACTTGTCTGTTTAAAGGTCCCATTTCGTGTCGAATGGTGAATTTGGCTGCAACAACACCCGTGATGTTTTACTTCAACTTTCAAAAGAGGAAGTTTGAACACATTTTGTATTGTTTTTTTTTTTTGCCTAGAACAATATCCAATGATTGCGTCCATTAAAAACCTTCTTGCGCAAAAGCGCCGCTACACGATAAAGAGCGTTTTCATTTACAATCGTTTTTACTCGTTTTCAAAACTGATGTATATTGTTTTGTGAATGCTCATTGGTCACGCTATTTATTTTACGTATTTTTTTCTGTTGTATTTGAACATTTGTTACACAGGCTTCGCGATTATTAACTTCAACTGATAAGCGCCGACTGCGCAACGTATGCGCTCAACAGTTTGTCTCAAATAAATTGTTATAAAAAACACAGGTTTATGGCCGCGGACATAAGCCGATTAAGTGTGATGTAATTTATCCATGAACTTGACAACTGGAGATTATATCACCATTCGACACGAAAATTGGACCTTTAAACAGACAAGTTTCATTTTCGTCGAACGCGAAAAAACGAATTTATTGACGGCAGCTTCGGCAGTCTGAGGGTTAATCAATCCCAAATGCACAGAACTCCTTTGCGATATTCCGATAGTACTGTGTTTACTCTATATTCTCTGAAAATTTGGTGTAAAATTTCCCAATAGAACGACTTTTATCAGGCGTTTACTAAAACCGCAAACTTATTCTCTTCCCTATATATTCCTTATTTTCAAAAATGTCGCTTTCGGCTGACTTGACGGCATGGGTGTGTGGCCCGCCCCGAATACCACATAGAAACACTCCGACCTCCACCCATCACCCCCCCCCCCCCCCCCCCCCCCCCCAGTGGCACCACCCCGAGTGGTGAAAATTGGGTATGGACCATTTTCGAGAATGGTAAGGATTTCGACCGATTTGACGGAATGTGTGGGTGGCCCGCCCTAAATACCACCTAAAAACACTCCGAGCCACCACGTATCACCCCGGGTGGTGGGCCTACCTCCCAACCCAAAACATATAATAGCTTACTATATAGAGACTGGGACTCATATAATATATAATATTAGTCCCAGCTACATGTAGCTAAAATGTGAACAGCAGACATCCTGAGATACAAACAATATATATTATTGATTGTTTGATTTTCCAACCAGTATTTAGTGGGGGGAATGTGTTGTTTTTAGACCAACAGCAGTATATTCTTCTACTTTTGGTCCAAAGTTTGGTCGGAATGGCTATCGGTTGAACAATTTAGGTTTAGAGGGTGTCAGGTTGGACATTTCATTTGGAAATGTTTGAGGTACCATTTGGAAAGTTCAACTGGGAGGGGGGGGGGGGGGGGGGGGGGGGGGGTGGGGGGGTGGCAAAGTAGTATTTCGAGAACACTTGACTTTGGTCTGGTTCAAGGTACGTACATTTGGAAATGTCAAGGTGGACAAACCCAAGTTTCCCAACCACCCACCAATGGGGACCATCTACATGTAGCCACCTCCCCGATTATAAGGTATAAGAACACATTGGCTACATGGATGCGACTAGAGATCTCCATTGTGGGGGGGTCTCCAATGATAACTTACTATTATTATCACAGCTCTCAGTTAGTGGCCAAGACATAAATGCTATACGTGTAAGCATTCTCTCCAGTCAATTATTTACCAGATCGACATACTTCTAAGTTAGGAATGAAATAGACACGACAAGAGAAAAATGTAATCCTGTCCATTTTGGTCAATACATGTAGGCGATCACTACCATAAATATGTTAATATAAATTTTTGCCTCAAGGCGACATATAATATTTCCGAATGCCATGCTACATGAAACTAAATATGAAATGTTCCAGATACCATAAAATCTCTTACAGGTACCGGTACTTAATCCGATCAGAGGGTCCCCATATAATCACATTCCAACAACAACATTTTTTGAAATGACGCTTCAGTTTCAGAATCTAATAATTGCCCAAAAATAATGAAAAACACCATCAACTATAGTATAAAATTGCACAAAACCTGTTATTTATCACCATTTTGTTCAACGAAATTTTACCGGTTTGTCAAATATCTGACACAAAAAGCCACTTGATTTTAGAGTTTAATATCCATCTTTGCCCGCAATTTGGTCAATGAAATTCTTCTCGTTGACTGTCTATTGGGCCACTATAATTAAAATAATAGATTTATAACATCGATATCTGATCACTCTGAGCTGTGGTTCCTCGACTCGAATCAAATATTTTTTACCCCCGAAGTCAAGGAAATAGTAATTGGCGACGGTTAATTCGGATTGAGTACCTTTAATATCTAACAGCAACCATATCTCAACCCCACTACAATCTGGGACTAATATATGTTATACATGTATTAGTCCCAGCTACAATCAGTGAACCTGATGAATAATTTTAACAGCATCTGAAAATGAAAGAAACATCCCGCACCTTGTCTACGATATAATGAAAGCCATAATTGTAAATCAATCAGCTCTGCGTGTACCGGTATACATGTATATGTACACATATTGGACCCACATGAATTGCTATATTCTCCATATTAATTTAAAACGAGCGCACCACTTTAACAAACTCATTATTGAGTATTATATCAATAGCGATGTGTTTGTTAAAGTGGCAAGGTCATTTTAGATTTATACTCCTTTTAACATCAGTAGGCCTACACAATCATTCGTTGCATAACTTTCATTAAATTTTCCTAGTACTGAATATAAACAGTACTGGTACAACACTAGCAGTACTTGAACCGACCATACTGTAGGTGTCTGGCCTGTTTATTACCTTTTTAATTTGTTGATAGTTCATTCAGACAACATCCTCTAAGTTGCCTAATAATAGAGACAAACTAATAATAGTGATGGTGGGATTTTTTAGCTAAAATTAATAATAGTAACCACAGCAATTTCACTCTATGTCTCTTAGTGATCTGATCATGGGAAGTGTTCTCCAAATATAATAACAGTGTTGACACTATCATATTATTGACACTATTATTGCACATGAGAGTACCATTACTAGTACATGTAGATGCTAATATGAGTAAGTCATTATCAAGTCTGGCTCTTCTTGAATTCAACTATCATAGTGATATTCAACTACATGTATTATAGCTTAATTGTACTACCATACACAATGTATACTGGTACGGTATATACGTAAACTCCAGGTTTTCTCTGTTTTTACTAAAACTTCATGGAATCATCTCACTTCGTAATGCACAACCACATTAAAGTGTACATGTATATAACACTATAATTTTAAAAGAGAAAATGAGAAGGCATCAGATTCCAATATAAAAAGAATTCTACAGCTTATTGCAGGAGACCTGTTTATTTCATAATGGCAGAAGTACATATGTGCATGTATGCCATTTGAATGACATTTTAATAACTTCTCACCAAGATGATTTCAAAATTCTAACTACTAGTACAAGTAAATCAGTTAAATAATCAAAAATGCCAGCACCGATATATATACTGTACTACATGTAGTAGGTATACCGTACATGAGATATTGTCACCACTTCATAATAGTTATATGGTACATGTACCGGTACTTCATAATAGTTATATGGTACATGTACCGGTACAATGGAATTCAAGTTGTATCAGACCTGTTGTTTGGCATAACCAATGTACCAGTAAGTGACTTTGGTGATCACTGTTAGTCATTGATTTTGATAACATAAGTTCATGATTTTAACAAAATAATTTTAATGAATCAAAACCATGTGCAGCCGCATGTGTAACATGTAACTGTCTTTGTCCATTAGTCATTATCCAAGTCTGGTTTAGTCTTGATCTAATGATCAAAGGCGGAATGTTACTAGTATGTACCGGTAACTTATTATCATGATCCGGGAGTACTGATGAATTATAATCCATTTCACAGCATTGTCCATGTCTGCATGTATCATGACATGTTTGGTAAACATCCTCACTCGATTCACTGACACTGGTGAGTGGTGCCATTGCCATTCTAATTCTCCATATCATGTTCTACCCTTCACAAGTTCACACACATGTAGCTACTGTACTTCTAATCAGTCTAATGTACTATTCAGAATGATAGAATCTGAATGAACATTCAATGACCTTTTACGGCATCAGCGTTGACTGCATTTCAGCGTTGACTGCATTTCAGCATTGAAGGGATGAGTAGTCCAGAATAGAACTATAATCATCATATTTTGCAATAATCATTACATTCACATTGTTTGCATTCTTCCATTGGGGTCAATCAGTGCTATTCTGTATTCACTTATTCGAGTCAATCAATGTCCATGATAATAACAGCTGAATACGGCATAGTCTGACCTGCCACACTCAGTGACTCACACACAGTGTCTGTGACCAGTCCAGTGTTAGTTCAGTCATGAACGTAGTGCGCATCCTTCTACGCTGGAAGCAGCAATCTGCGAAAGCGGTCATGTTGACCAACTTCACCAAGTCCAGTGTGCGATATTCGGATTGGTCCCGTCACTTCACATGATATTTTCTGATAATTAAGCGGTATTTCTAACATCCAACGGGTTAAAACAGTCTAGATCTAATCCGTTGTGTACACGAAAGAATGAGATACACATTTTCTGCGAATAATGAACGAAACAAGCAGATATGACAGATGAAAAAACTATTTATTTTTAACACATAAAAATTCGGAAATTCCACACCGGAAGTGTGAAATAACGTACTCTAACTCTGGGAACAATTTATCCCCAATTTCATGTACAAGAATGTTTAAACATTATCATAACATATTCGACTTGTTTTTAATTTGTTTTCGTGAAAAGGAATGATAAAAGGCACGATAAACATATCTAGAACGACAACTAAATCCAAATTAGCCATTTCCCCGTCATATTTCGGTCAGGCAAGCGAGGTACAAAAATGTATGAATCTGAGTACGAAAGTCGGAGTGTTCCTCTATCGCATTGCAATAATCGCCAACCTATTATAATATAAAAAGCTATGCAGGGGGATAACTCGGAAAAAAAATTATTGTTGCGGAAAAAGTCTCATTGTGAGACTTTAACAAGATCTGCAGTTGTTATTCCAAATATGTTTATTTCTTAAAGATTATTCCATCTCTTCCTAGAATGTTCTATATAGATTCAGTAGGGCTCCAGGGTATAAAATAGTAGACACCTGTCTGGAAATGCTTCTATCAATTAATATAAATTTTATATAGAATTTTTTTATCACAATCCTGCGACAGTAAAAGGGGATATTTTTATAACAGAAATAATGCAAAAACGGTCGTAGCTTATCAAGAGGGAGAACTCTATTTTGTTAGCACCCTTAATGGAATGTAGTCTTGAAATCGGGTTCTATTAAAATTATGTTGTTGTAATTGTGGGCCGGAAGAGATACAGCATGTTTAATTAATTAGTACTTATATCAGCCTTAGTGATTGTCATCTATTTAACTGTGATATTAAAGCACCCCTACTTTTCAATAAATATAGCTTGAAATTGTTGTTTAAACCAGTCTATTTCCTGAATATTCAAGCGGTAATCAAATCATTTACATTTTGATTCATGTGCTATTATTTTGTGGGAATTCACAACGAACTTGACATTGTTATAATTGTTGTGTATATACTTCCGCCTCTCTCGCTCTGTAAGCCTGTGTTATTCCATCATGATGACCTACTCACGGAATAATTCAATTCCTTCTGGCTTGACGGGATCATTACATGCACAACCAGCTATTGTTATACAGGCCACTAGCAATGATCAGAGAGCTGATGACATCTCATGTAACTCTTGCGAGCATGGCTATTATTTTGTTGGTTCAAATGTAACAAGTTTCTTGACAAAATCTTATATTTGATATATTTTTATCATGCCACCCCCTCAGATTTACTATATCCTTGCTCCCCAAGACATCAGTTGGAAACTATTTATAACTGAATCACTGATATACTAGCAGGCAATTTTCCCTCTCTTCTAGTTACCAGCAATAATGTTTTGTTTTAACAAATATTTGTCTTTAATAATTTTTTCTGTCTCGTATGGTGTCATTTTATGCAACATTTATGTTTGTCGATTTGTGAGATCTCGTCAGAGCATACAAAGACACCATTTTGGAGAGATATCTTTGCCGATGCATTTACACATCTAATTGCAATTTTACTCCAGTTATTCCGCTAACAAATTCCTGTGTTTATTGATCAGCCACTAAGCATCATTTATAGAGTACAAAAGCAGTATAAGTAAAGTGATTATCTCAGCATTTATGTGACAATTGGTCACATTACAATTGAAAGTGGAGACAATAGAATAGAAGGCTGATAATAATTTATGGGTTTATCGCTTGTGAATGTTTTGAGAACTTTAATTTGATGCTATGACTAATTAGGATGACAGCTACATGTAATCGTTAACTATATTGGTTTCTGACTATATCACTGAACCTAATTCAGTCAATCTCAGAGAATGTATAACTCTTAGAGGTGATCTTTGGAAATGTAAAACCTGGAAATAGCCTTGAATTCAACAAATGTCCATTGAAGGAAAATACTTGAATTTTTAATGATTCCAATTGTATTTTAACATGACTAATTTGTAATAACAGTTGAAAAAAATCTTTAAATTGTCAAGTATTAGCCTTTAAAAGGCTTGATGTTTATAAATTCTGACCTGTGGGAGCTCTGAATTTGTAGTAGTTCTTAAGCGTTTCCTACAGATCACCGAGACATGAATCAAGTCAGAAATGTTTCGCTAACGCTTATGACTATTGAAATTCTTTGATTTAAGTTTCAACTGCAAATTTACTGCACATATTTCCTTGACCAGAAATTTCAACAAAAAGACCTTAGTTGACAATCAAAATTTGTTCCATTCATGATGACAGAAATGTGGAAAATTCCTCAAACATCAATTGGAGTGATTTCTCTTTACTTTATGTAGATTTCATGCTGTAACATGATTTATGCTCGGCTCGTTTATATTACTAGAAATGTGAATTTTCTTTTTTTTTAAAACAAGTATTTTCAGAATATCTCACTTATTGGCTATATTAAATCTACATGAGAGCTTTCCCATGAATGGCAACAAGCCATATTTCCGACTAAATCCTGAAAAGTTATCCATAATTCTGCTGTGGTTAAGCAGTCGATTATTTAGAGCATTACTGTACATGAAAAATCTGTCTTTATAAATCAGTTGTAACTTCCAACTTGTAAGTTGAGTGTGTCACCAAATATTTCTGCCATGTTTTGAAGAGATGCTAATGTCTTCAAAACAAGTTTCATGAAATATTATAGTAGGAAGTGAGACCACATCTTCAGGGTTCGAAGAATTTGTGTCTGCAAATAACATGCTCTGAACGACATTCTCGAGAACTGATATCTGTATGTTTTCCATATGTCATTATGAAATCTATTTGTTAATTGTGATAACTTTTCTGTATAAAGGCAATTATTAACAAACTGCATTTAGATCTTGTATCTATATGAGTGTATATATTTTGTTACCAAAAAAGCACATGGTCAATTAAATTATTATTAATACAAAATGTCATCTTCTCATTTCTTCCTTGTTAATTCAATGCGACAGGGTCAAAGGGACCCAAGGCACTCGCAGAGGGTAAATGTCACTATATTAAAATATAAAATTCTAAACATGACTAAGTACATGGAGAAAACAGTCGCCACAGCAACACCAAATCATTTATCCCCGCAAGGTTGTCTTGAAAAGAGAATCAACACATATACGCAAGTAGCTCAGTTTTACAATGAATAGATATGCTGTAAGATCAGTTGCCTTTGAAACGATAGGAAAATCATTCTCTTGGTAAATAGCATTTGAGTACGATCCGGTCAAGGAACCTACGTCACCAATCAAGTCTCTAACCCAAGGTAGTTTTTTTTTTAAACATTTATATAAACATAAAATTTAGCAGCTATCCGAACGTCTGAAGTGACAGTTTAGAGCTTATAGTTAATTAATCACGCCACTTCATAAAACGCATCGCTATAAATATGTTACAAGGGAGATCACAGAATTGAATACCAGTCTGGTCGTTGAGACTCGATTTTGAGGTGAACCTAGAACAAATTGTTTACAAGCTGTTTTCGGTGCATTTTGGTCAGAAAATTATACAATCGTGGCCATGAAATGGCTGTCAAAATGGCCGCAACTCCAAACCATACCACGTAGAAAGCAACATATTGGGTAACAACATAAGAGTGAAAAACGTATTGGCAATATACAATTCGGTTGTTAAATATCTTTAAAGGTACACGCATCATTAAAACAGATCAATCTGAAGGATCATCGGTCACTGCACAGCAAGTCAACCCCCCAATGATTTACATTTTTAACGTTTGGGTGTTCTGCTTATCCAACATCCAACTGTTGGGAAAAACAAAAATAGCTCGTGCATGCAACACACGAACTAATGTTTCGCCTCACAGTGCATGGTAGTTTCATTCGGCATGGTGATTAAATATTGAATGCAACACCGAAATTTAAGTGCATACTCTAGAGGTATAAATAGTAGTTATATTTCCGGAATTGTCAATACTCCCGGTGATAATAAACGATACACGTATGTCGCAATGGTTATATACTGTAAAGAAACACTCATATCTTCAATGGATTAGCACCGAATCTCACCAGGTCAAAGAGACTGTACATAGTACATTGTATGTAAGACTAATTTTCATTCTGCTACCAACCCGGTTTCTTAGTAGACAATTTTGTTAAAATTACTTCAGTGGCCACTTTACAACTAGAATAAGCTACAGCGCAATGCACACTATTAGTTTTCAGTATATTTTTGTTTGAAAATATATTACCATTACCACCCACGTAATCGTGCTAAATATCAGGTGATCATCGTTTAAGATGTTATTCCAACGTTGAACATTCACCCAATATTGTTAGTTGTTGAACAGACATGTGTAACATTATGGTAATTTATGGAAAATGGGTAAACGCGGTGATGCTGTTGAAGACAACGTAGTAAGTTTCGCGTAGATGTGGCCTTGGTGAATTCAACCAAATATAATTTCCAGGTATAAACAGTCTCCGTCAGATTATGTAGGCAATTTTGGTCAAGTTTTGAATTTATTGAAGACAGTCTATGGTACTCATTTGTGATTTAATAAATTTAGTTCATGGAACACCATCATGCATTCTTGTGATAAAAGCGAAATATTCGTGTGTTTATCACTTGATCTGAGGCAACTATAACAACTATTTTGAGACGCATACAATAGGATCTACGCATTCTCCCCAGTACAATATGAACATAATTCATACCGTTTTATAGCAATTAATTTTTTTAAGTTTTATACCGTAGATATCAAAATAAATGGTGATCGGTCTCATTCGTGAGACTGCTCTGAATACATATATTTCTGCTTCCAGATAAAGGCCGCATAGTCAATACATCCCTACTAAATCCCGTTTAGCTGTTTAATTACACATATATCACACGATTCAAGATTAGCGGTACAGATAAAACTGCGTCATTTTTCCGTTTCTGGATGCCCAAAAGTCCAGATTTAACCGTTCCACAAGACCCTGATTTCGCTTGCTCTCTCGTGAGATACATCAGAAAGAATTCGTACATCTCTAATCAAAAGTTTCTCTTATAGTTGTAGTCATTCTTCCTCGCAATATTCGAGCGTTTGTTCACTCGTATATAGTACTAGCTATTCAATTTTGCACTAAATGTAAATTTCATTCGATTTTGTCCATTTTGGTGGCCATTTTGGGAAAAATATTCTACATATATGGTTTACGACTAAGCAATGTTTGTGTATATTTCAATTTATTACGAATTTGGCATTAATTGGAGCACCTGCCGCAGAATTCAGTATTTTCCGATAACAACCGACATTATGGACGCCATCTTCAATAGAGAATTTTCCCCAAAGCGGATTTTAGCTGATTTTGGATATGTTGTTCCCTACATTCTGCCCGACAATATGACACCAAAAACAGCTTGTAAACAATTTGTTCTAGGTCCAATGCTTCAACGACCAATCTATACCTCTTCACTTCTAATGGCCATAATTCACAAACGCCTGAACCAATTCTTAAAATTCAAATGCCAATCGGTTGAGTAAAAGCTATATTTTCCAATTATGGTACACAATTCTAGGATTGACTGTTCCAAAACTTTGAAAACAACATGCTGAACAAAACAAGACAGTCAATGACTGTGAGTCGCTCACCCGACTAAAGACTGGGACTCTGAAGACCATAAGAGTTAGTATTTGTCAAAATCACATAAAAATAAGTAGTTCTAAACAAGAAAATAGCTAGAGGGTCTCTGTTAAGCAGTGAGGTGTCCACCTTGAAATTTTCACGCCCCTGATACCTCCCATCCCATTTAGTCCATAGCCTGTCTGTCGCCTCCCAACTTAAGCAAGCAGACTCCCAAGTTCGTAAAAAATCCTTTGCACATGTTGGAATTTTACAACTGATATCTCAAACTTTCCCAACTGTTGCAAAGTTCCAACCTGACATTCCCCCTTTTTAGCTCACCTGAGAGCTTTCCTATGAATGGCAACAAGCCATATTTCCGACTAAATCCTGAAAAGTTACCCATAATTCTGCTGTGGTTAAGCAGTCGATTATTTAGAGCATTACTGTACATGAAAAATCTGTCTTTATAAATCAGTTGTAACTTCCAACTTGTAAGTTGAGTGTGTCACCAAATATTTCTGCCACGTTTTGAGGAGATACTGATGTCGTCAAAACAAGTTTCATGAAATATTATAGTAGGAAGTGAGACCACATCTTCAGGGTTCGAAGAATTTGTGTCTGCAAATAACATGCTCTGAATGACATTCTCGAGAACTGATATCTCTATGTTTTCCTTTTGAAATATATTTGTTGATTGTGAGAACTTTTCTGTCTAAAGATCTTGTATCTATATGAGTGTATATTTTGTTACCAAAAAAGCACATGGTCAATTAAATTATTAATACAAAATGTTATCTTCTCATTTCTTCCTTGTTAATTCAATGTGACAGGGTCAAAGGGACCCAAGGCACTCGCAGTGGGTAAATGTCACTATATTAAAATATAAAAGTCTGTAAACATCACCAAGTACATGGAGAAACAGTCGCCACAGCAACACCAAATCATTTATCCCCGCAAGGTTGTCTTGAAAAGAGAATCAACACATATACGCAAGTAGCTCAGTTTTACAATGAATAGATATGCTGTAAGATAGGAAAATCATTCTCTTGGTAAATACCATTTGAGTACGATCAGGTCAAGGAACCTACGTCGCCAATCAAGTCTCTAGGTAGTTTTTATTTTAAAACAATTTTAAAACAATTATATAAACATAAAATTTAGCAGCTATCTGAATGTCTGAAGTGACAGTTTGGAGCACAGGGGCTTATCGTTAATTAATAACGCCACTTCATAAAACACATCGCTATAAATATGTTACAACTTACAAGGGAGATCACAGAATTGAATACCTCCTCACTTCTGATGGCCATAATTCACAAACGCCTGAACCAATTCTTAAAATTCAAATGCCAATCGGTTGAGTAAAAGCTATATTTTCCAATTATGGTACACAATTCTAGGATAGACTGTTCCAAAACTTTGAAAACAACATGCTGAACAAAACAAGACAGTCAATGACTGTGGGTCGCTCACCAGACTGTAAAGACTGGGACTCTGAAGACCATAAGAGTTAGTATTTGTCAAAATCACATAAAAATGAAAGTGTCAATGACACTGTAGCTCAACTTAGGTAGGGGAATAATTTAATGGTTGACAGTAAATGGAGGAATGGGAAAGGTGCTAATTGAAATGTCTAACCTGCGCCAAAGGATTTAGTGATGCAAAGAGTAAAATACAAGATGGCTGCTGGCGGCCATGTTTTTAGGCCAATTGACCCCAAAAGGACTCGTTCCCATCTACGTGTCATTGTTAACATCCATGAGAAATTTTATGAAGATCTGACCAAAGTTACAACCTACAAATTTCATGATGATCAGATGAACAGTACCTGTAGACTGCGCCAATGGATTGAATTTTGAAATCCAAGATGGCCACTGGCAGCCATGTTTTTTTGCCGAATGACCCTAACATTACTCGTTCCCATCTACATGTCAATGTCAACATTCATGACAAATTTAATAAAGATCAGACCAAAGGTATGACCTGTAGCCCGTGCGAAAGGATTTAGTCATGCAAAGAGTAAAATCCAAGATGGCTACTGGCGGCCATGTTTTTTGGCCGAACGACCCCAAAATCACTCGTTCCCATCTACATGTCATTATTAACATTCATGACAAATTTCATGATGATCAGACAAACAGTACGACCTGTAGCCCGCGCCAATGGATTGAATCTTGAAATCCAAGATGGATGCCAGTGGCCATGTTTTTTGGCCGAATGACCCCAAAATGACTCATTCCCATCTACATGTCAATGTCAACATTCATGACAAATTTCATAAAGATCAGACCAAAGGTAAGTAAGTTGAGCTAATAAGTAGTTCTAAACAAGAAAATAGCTAGAGGGTCTCTGTTAGTTTAAACAGTATTTATTTTTCCCTCTATGGACATTCAGATAAATAATTACAATAGATACAAATTTAGAAGAAAAATGGGATTAGGCAACAAGCCATAGGCTTATTTGAAGCCCTCTCCCTTGACAATGGCACAGCCATACTTGACTGCAAGTCAAGTAGGGGTAAATAATAGAGGGTCTCTGTTAAGCAGTGGGGTGTCCACCTTCAAATTTTCAACTGCACGCCCCCGATACCTCCCATCCCATTTAGTCCATAGTCTGTCTGTCGCCTCCCAACTTAAGCAAGCAGACTCCCAAGTTCGTAAAAATTCCTTTGCACATGTTGGAATTTTACAACTGATATCTCAAGCTTTCCCCAACTGTTGCAAAGTTCCAACCGGACATTCCCCCTTATTAGCTCACCTGAGACGAAGTCTCCGGTGGAGCTCTAGTCATCACTCCTCGTCCGTCAACAATTCTTTAAACCTCTTCTTCTTCCGAACCATAAGACCGAATGGGTTCATATTTGGTGTGGATGTTCCCTTGGTGACTCACATTCAGATTTGTTCAAATCAGGTCACTGGGTCCAATAGTTGCGAAAGCAGGGCAATAACTCTATTCCTCCATAGTAATTCTTAGAATAACTTCTTCTCAAGAACCATTGGGCCTATTTAGCTTATATTTGGTATGGAGGGTCCTTGGGTGACTGGTGTTCAGATTTGTTCAAATGGGTCACTGGGTCAAATAGTGGCAGAGCCAGGGACACAACTCTTTTTTCTTTAAATGTGGCCGCAATGGGCTTCCGTAATTTATTGCTCAATTTAAAAAATAAATAACACCATTATAACATTAACCAGGGTGACTCAACAAAATTTGGTTTAAACAGCTAGCAGATACTCAGCTCTATGAGATATGAGGAAGGTGTCTGCAATCACAGAATGTTTACTTAACACCATATAGAAGTCACATTGATTATAAAGTATTAAATGAAATGGCAGTGTTAACAAAATCTGATTGGAATGACAGCTCCTTTGATTAATAGCCTAAAATTCTCTGCCTGTTAAAGAGTTTGTATATAAATGACCCATAGCTTATGATAACAAACTCCCAAGGGCAAGTGTGAATGATGATTCTGACAGTTAGGCCAGTAAAACTAAATGCCTGTTTTCTCAGGCAAATACATATGGGAAACTGGATGAGAAAGGAGGCATTTTTTTTAGTTTACCTGAAATGAAGAATTGAGACATATTTTGTGTGAATGGTCCCTAGGTGGCTGGGATTCAGTTCTGTTCAAATGGGGGTCACATGGTCAAATGAAAGTGTCAATGACACTGCAGCTCAACTTAGGTAGGGGAATAATTTAATGGTTGACAGTAAATGGAGGAATAGGAAAGGTGAAATGTTTAAGTAAGACAAGATGTACATGTCAATATCAACATTCATGACAAGTTTCATAATGATCAGATCAGGGATGTGGTGAGTATGGTGTGCCAAAGGATTTAGTGATGCAAAGAATAAATTCTAAAATGGCCACCGGCAGCCATGTTTTTTTTCCGAATAACCCCCAAAATGACTCGTTCCCATCTAAATGTCATTGTTAACATCCATGACAAATTTCACGAAGATCTGACTAAAGCTACGACCTGTAGCCCGCGCCAATGGATTTAATGTTTTTTGGCCGAATGACCCCAAAAGGACCCGTTCCCATCTGCATGTCATTGTTAACATTCATGACCTACTGTCTAGAGCTGAAACGGTTGACCCATTCTTCTAACCGGTTAACCGGATTTCAACCGGTTAACCGCTAATTTCTAGCGGACTTCTCTCAAACTAATTATGTCGACATTATGCCATGCTCCAGGGACAAACCTAGGTGAGAAATAGTAGCTGAAATAAAGACCGTATTCACGGCATTTAACGATATTCAAAAACACGCATTCACTGTTCTTTTGCTGGCTCTTGTGATGGGGAATGAGCAAGTGAAATTTGTGAATGGCAGGGAAGGTCGCTTATTTGCCGTGATCAGCATATGTTTGGGCATTTGTAAAACGAGTAAAATAGTATGGGTATTGGTAAAACGAGTAACAAAACTATATATTAAAGATCTGTAATATATCATTATCATCATTGGTATATCCTCCAATGCATTATATATATAAAGACAAGAAAGTAATAACTATAGAACAAAAAGGAAGGTCAGTTAGGTCAGACTCGCAGTCCTATTCAGTATTCAAGCTATTCGTCGGTATCATGATAGCGGACACTAGTGTTGGGAGGTTATATAATTTACGTTTCGGTTTCGTTTTTGTTGGTAAGAAAAAACCTGGTTTCGGTTTTAGTATGCAATCACTTAACATATAGCAATTACTGCCAAATTGAGTGTTAATTAGTCCCACAGGCACAACCAGTTACAGAGTAGCATGGAGCATCAATTTCCTTGATAAAAGGGAAGATCATTGAAGAAGTTTTGGGTTGCTTCAACTACGATTGAATTGATCATATTAGATCACAACAGGGAGGAAGAACGGGAAGAGTGAAGACATTGTGCAGCTGATCTCAATCTTCAAACTTTGTCGACTTCCATAGTTTTTATAAACCCCACTGTAAAACAGTTTTATATATAGTATGTAGTGGTGTGATTCCAATTTGAATCCATGTTGCTTCGTGCAGTATTAACTATTAAGTTACAAAAGCACGCATTGCCACACAACGCCACTTTTACGTTGTCACTTCCTTGTGTGCATTCAGACTTGATACACAGTGACTGCACACGTGCTTTTGTCGGAAGAAAACTTCAAAGGGTCGGAATTGATTGAAGGTCGCCGACACTTCCAGACAGTTCGAGAATTGCTACTAAGTATCTGATACTACCGCGTGTACCAATTAATGCTTGCTTGCACTCTACTATCGGTGACACAGGATTTAGTATTAGTTTTGCATCATTTAACCTAATATTTTGAGGATTATTCACGTTCACATTCAACTGACAACGGGATGCGGTTACGTCCGGTTCATTTTTTTCTAACCGGTTACGTCGTTAACCGGATGCTAACCGGTTAACCGTCTAACCGTTTCAGCTCTACTACTGTATGACAATGCCTGCCATTGCCTAGCCCCTGGTATGATAGTCAATGATATGATTGGGATATTTGGGTTCCAACTAGCTTGGATTAAGTTGTATATTAATATAATATATAATAAAATATTCAAATTTGAATTCCGATATCTTATTTATAAATTATATATATCAATAATTGTACAGCTGTTTTTTCACAAAATGAACGCAAAAACAAACAACAAATTTAATATGTTTACTTGTTTTGGCATTCAATTTGTGAAAAAAAAGCTATACAATTATTGATATATATTTCCATTTCAAGAGATTTAAACATTTCTATGCAATTCTTCAAGAGTGCTATGCAATCTCCAGTTTATATGCATAGCAGTTTACTACGCAAAATTTAAAAAGTAAATCAGGCCCTGGTACATTTTGTGGGGATAGTCACAGGTGTAACTGCACCCACTTGATGCCAGATGTACCAGTGCTAAAAATAGCACTCTTGAAACTGTATTCAGCAACTTACACCCACTGCTCATTAGTGCTCAATGAACTGAAATTTCTTGTAATACCATATTGAATTTTAATGTGGAACAAAAACAACAAATCCTGAACTTCACCACATAGATGTTTAATGTGGAAAACAAACAACAGGTCCTGACATACACCACAAGGATTGTTTAATGTGGTACACTAACCAGCACCAACAAGTACTTTAGCTCCTCACAAAACCATCTGTCATCATTTCTACTCAATGTCTGATAAATATAAAGTCTACGACCATGACAATCAATGATGAACTTTGGCATATTCTGGCATTTCATACGTGACAGCGCCCGGTATGTAGTAACCGATTAGGTTTCTCTTTCCTATACATTCACCAATGTAGAAACAGAAGAGGACATCCAGAGCAATACAGGTGTTCACTAAAGATTCCTGTAAAACAAAAAAGTAGTATTAAAAAAGTGGAATTCAAAAACTGAATAAAGGTCAATAGCCAAAAGTGGTGATCAATTCAAATCACTCGACTTGAACAAATACAATCAATAAAGAATCATGAAATATGTAAATCAGAAACAATAAACTTGATGTTTTGACACCGAAAAGGATGATAATTTGCTGCTCATAGCACCATTTGGAACATTTCATATGCATTTGTTAATAGTTGGGAATTTCAGTGTGCCGGACAAAAATGGCTGCGGGGGGGGGGGGGGGGGGTTATATATGGTTAGTCAGTTGTACGTGTCACTATATGTGGACATATATAGTCCACTGATTCCAAGTACATGATCTGCAGTCTATTTGGTGTCTGGCACAAATGAAGCTTGTGTTACAGAACTTATGTGCAAATAATTATTGGCAATATTACACACACTGTCTTACCCGGATACACTGGTGACAGTAACAAATATTACACACAGTCACACACTGCATTACCCAGATACACTGGTGACAGTAACAAAAAGTGGTTGCACCATGGGTGCTGGGATACCCCCCATGGTGAAAATTGAAATATGTGCAGGTCGGAAACTAAATTGTGAAAAAAAATGTGATGAACGAACAAATTACTTGACATTTCTAATGAATGAGAGACGGACATCCAAGCGATTAGGGCCCATCTGGCATTGGGGATATGTGCTATATAAGCACCATTATTATTATAAATTTTTTCAGATAAAGAGGGATAACTCTTGAACGGAAAATGTGAACGTCAATGAACCCTCTTTTGAAAGCCTCCTGATGCCAAACCTGCGTATCAAATTTCATCAAGATCCGATAACACATGGTTGAGATTTATGAGCGGACGGACAGAAATCCAACATTTTCAGACAAACAAAGAGGGATAACTCTTGAATGGAAAATGTGAACAACGTCAATGAACCCTCTTTTGAAAGCCCTCCTGATGACAAACCTGCATACCGAATTTCATTGAGATCTGATAACCAATGGTTCAGATATATGAGCAGACTGACACATATAATCCATATTTTGGGATGGGGCCGGGGTATATATATTACACACATTGTATTACCTGGACACACTGGTGACAGTAACAAATAATACACACTGTTTTACCCGGACACACTGGTGACAGTAACAAATATTACACACACTGTATTACTCAAGACACAATGGTGACAGTAACAAATATTACACACTGTATTAACTGAACACTCTGGTGACAATAACAAATATTACACACACTGTATTACTCGGACACAATGGTGACAGTAACAAATATTAGACACTGTATTACCCGGACACACTGGTGACAGTAACAAATATTACACACACTGTATTACTCGGACACAATGGTGACAGTAACAAATATTAGACACTGTATTAACCGAACACACTGGTGACAGTAACAAATATTACACACTGTATTACCCGGACACACTGGTGACAGTAACAAATATTACTAGTATACACACTATTACCTGGACAATACTTATAAACAAGCCAAACGAGAGGCCGATCACGATCGGCAGATGTTTAACCCATACCTTGGCGATAACGATTAGCTATTTTCATAAATCCTTACACCAACCTTTTCAACAATTCACATCTTACTATTAAAGCTACTCGATCCGATTAAGCACCCCTCAGTTATGTTTTATTTGGCTTCGGGGGTAAAAAATATTTTATTCAAATCGAGGAACCCATTCCTCAAAGCTCAGAATAAGCAGATATCAATTTTTAAAATCTATTATCTTTAACCACCTGGCATATTTATTGGCCGTATGAAAGTTGATGAAGATGGATAACTATAAAATCAAGTGTTTTTTTTGTGTCAGATATATGACAAAGTAGCAAAATTTCATTGTACAAAATGTTGATAAATAACTGATTTTGGGCAATTTTATACTAGTGGACTGTGGTTAGCATTATTTTTGGGCAATTAATTGACTCTGATAACAGAAGCGGAATTTCAAAAAAACTGTTGTTGTAGGAATCTGATGATATGGGGACCATCAAATCGGATTGAGTACCTTTAAGTTCACAAGTGGCATAAGACTTATTGGGCACCGTCCATATGGATATGGCATTTGATTCCAACCTATTAAGTCAGTTTAAAATAGATATATAGTCTTATAGAGCTCAGTCCATAGTCAGGCAGAAGAACCATACATAACAGTTAAAGATAAACTATTTTAAAAATTTCGTAAAATATGATTGATAATGATTGGATATAACATACTTTAATGCATAATTATGAGATAACTAGAGGTCACCAGGGATATGAGATTGAAGATACCGGTATTAGATTTATTACATTGGATAGCATACTGTATGTCTGGAATGGGTGGGTTAATTTTGATAATATTTTAAAGCAATTAAACCAAATGACCCTCTCTGTACAGGTTAGGGGTGTGTTATCATAAACTATGACTTGAAATATAATATAATCAATGACAAATATTTGAGTTATTAAATGAGATAGCAAGGGGTTGATCTTAATCACACTAATGAACTGATCAAAATAGTCTATAATTGCATGTATATGGATTTAGAAGCCCACACAATAAGTCAGTCTCAAGAATACAAACAACATAATTATTATCCTGCACCCCAAATGCAATAGAGGGAATTTCAAAATAAGACATTTCCTCTAATGTTTTTAGAAATCCTTATTGAACCTGGCTCAAAGTGAAAGATATAATTTAATATCTGCCTATCAGATATCATGTGTCTATGGAATGGGTTAATATTAATCCCAAAATTCATGCAAGACCAGAGAGCTATGTTGGAGTTGATAAATCCTGAGAAGTCACTGTCCACACACTATGGAAATTCAATAAACAACAGATAGCTATTAAAGTGCAGCAGTGAGTATCAGATTTCATTACCAGGTATCAATAATAGAGATTATCTCTAGTCTCTCTTTACTGATACCTCAGTTGGAAGCTGCCAGTTATTTCTTGTAAGCAAATCTCAAATCTGTTCAATTCTTAGTTAAAAGGGGCCATAATTCTGGTATAAAAAACAGGATCTGACACATATTCAAACTAGATCTGTATTTTGAGTTGATAAACTCGCATACCAAATTTGGTTCTTATCAGTTGAAAAATGGTTGATTTATCAAAATATGCAGAAATTCTATAACAAAGGGCCATAACTCCTTTAAAAAATATCGGATCAAACCCATATTCGAACTCGATTTGTATTTTGGTCCGAGAAACTTGCATACCAAATTTGATTCTGAACAGATAATTTTTTTTTGAGTTATGGTAGCATGCATGAATTCTAAGTCGAAAAAGGGCCATTTATAACTCCGTAATAAAAAACTCGGATCGAACCCATATTCGAACTCGATCTGTCTTTTATGCTGAGAAATTCAATTACAAAATTTGGTTCCGATCAGATATAAAATGTTTGAGTTATCGCACCATGCGTAAAGTGTCTACAGACAGACAGCCAGCCAGACAGACAGACGGACGGACTAACGACGAGTGGTCAATCCGGACAACGACACTATGTTTACCATACTATGGTATGGGTAAACATAAAAAGCCAGAGAAGTATTTGTTTTGTTTTCTGCTCATTTTATAGTAGATTAACTCACAGCCATAAAACTGGTATCTAGTAATGTACTAGTACCGTACATTAACTTTAGGCCTGAATGTTACCAACTTACCTTTACGGTTAGTGCAGAATGAAAGAATGTTACCAATATACCTTTACGGTTATGGCTGAATGTTGTAGTGCTGAAACGGTTGACCTATTTTTGTAGCCGGTTAACCGCGACGTGTAACCGGATCATAACCGGATATCCGCTATTTTCAACCTATGACTTTACAGCCATTATTTACACCATAATATGTACCAATATATCATCACAATTTGATTTATTAACTGTATGGCGAACTCATGTAATGTTTACACAGACATAGCTTGTATTAAATGAATGTAAATCACCAAACACGAACGGTAATAAGCCATGTGTTGACAACTTGACAGGTGACACAGTCAACTAAAACACTCAGTGTTTATAAATAGACGCGTCATGCTTGACCTGTTTGTATTGCAGTCGCAACTGCTGCCCGACTTTTTGTCATTCTCGTTTGGGAAGAATATTGTGTGACCTATATATATTTTCGTACATGCAAATCGTGGAAGTTTTTTATTGTCAGTATAGCGATTGCGCGACTGGGCGAATATTAGGTCATGCGACTCAGGTATTCTTCAGCGATTTGAGATGCATAGGATGACCAACGGCAGATAAACACAATTATGAAGTTTCATGAACTATGTAGTTAACAAATGCAACCTGCTGAAAACGGTGTTTTCTGTTAGAACACAATCAAATGCTGATAATTAATCATTGGGACGCAAACAAGTCCAACTGCATGGCAACACCACTTCGATGCGAGTTCATTGGAACTTCGTCCAATGAGATTACTCAAACTCAGTAATGTTAGAAGATTAAACCATGCGTACGTAAATAGGATTAATTCTACAGATTTCGCATTTTGCGAATTTCTTTTTGTTATCGGAAATGCGCCCAGACATCTGATTTATGCATTTCTTGAGTATCCATGATACCGTCTACATGTAGTGAGTCGTAGCGTAGATGTCAAATGACCAGGCTGTACTCCATTGAAAATGATTGCATTGATCTTTGCCAACGACTCAGTGGTGTCAGTGCACATGTTTTACTGGACATTGGAACATCAAAGATGATGGCATGCATCTTCGATGTTTAGCCGACAAAGCCAGACTACTGGTATGTAACTTGTCATTCATGGAAGACTTTTTTTTATCTCGCACCAGATTTTGACTTTTAATACACGTAATTTCGACTATACTCCTCAGAGTGATAATGATTGTAGCAAAATTGATAAAGTACACGTTGTTTAAAACCTACTGTTATCAGTCTCGTGCTGATTAAGAGCATAATATGTTAGTTTTTGTCGTTGGAATCGCGTGTGTGCAATACATAGCGGTTAACCGGTTGATAGTAGTTCAACCGGTTGTCGACAGTAGCCGGTTGTCAACTGAATATCCGTTTCAGCACTAGAATGTTACCGATTTACCTTTACAGTTACAGCTGAATGTTACCAACTTACCTTTACGGTTAGACCGTTAGGGCTGAATGTTACCAACTTACCTTTACAGTTAGACTGTTACCTAGGGCTGTATGTTATCAACTTAGCTTTACGATTATGGATGGATGTCATCAACTTACCTTTACGGTTAACGTCTTCCATTTTCCTGTTTTGGCTCCTGCTACAATATTGCCAATACGCTTCTGTATTTCTGGGATCTCAGAAGGTGCTGGTGGGCGCAGCTCTACCTTTGCATATTTCCAAAATGTCTGCAGACGTGGCTTTGAGAATGCGAAAGTCCCTGAAAGAGACAATTGTTGAAGTGAGCAAGCATGTAGCTCTCTCGTGAGACATTACATTGTCAGTATTGGTAATAGACTATAGTCATGTTGTCTGTCTGGCTAATGGCTATGGTACCATGAACAGCAAATGAAAAAGCCTCTTATATCAGCACGCTCAGTGATTACCAGAAATTGATTACCGTAAACACTCTGAAATGAAGGGTTTCAAGGGAACACTAACATTCATCTCGTAAAAACATATTATGTTTGTGTCCCGGCATGATTTTTCCAGGGTTTTCAAGGAGTGAATATGGTGACAGGGTGTAAAAGGTTTTTTAAGGGCCATTGACCCCTAGTCTCTATGATGTGATTCTTAGTTTGACATTCACCGACAAAGCATTACTAAGGACTGTGTAGACAACTGCCCATATGACATCACTGACATGTGTTACTGATCCAAGTTTTAATCAGGCATCAAGTGCTTGATTCTTTGCAACCTGTTAGTGAGGGAGTTTATTCGGCCCATTGGCCGGCATAGCACAGTAAAGGGCAGTGCCTCATTTCCACTGTGGTCCCATGAGTCAGATAACTAATTTTATCAGGAAATTTTGCCATGACTTCATCGCCATGGTAGGGTTCTTTAATGTGCGCATATTGTTATGTTCCTAGCACAGTGTCATCCCTAGACATGACACCATAGAGAAGCCGAGGTATGAAATTTTTCAAATTTTGTCTGAGATTCTGGCATCAATGGTTGATTCATGATGCCCATGGTACTGGGAATGCAGATGGCGACACAAAGTCCGACCGATACTATGTCGGATTCGAACCCTTGGCCATGTCGAATGTTTACATCAGAGGTCGGCCCACAAACCAACTGAGCTATCCGTTCCTCATGAGCTATCCACTCCTCACGTTCAACGTCAGTGTCGGTGGTCGCCCTTCAGCCTTACTTGGGGGGAAAAGGGGGTTGAGCTTGGTGTGTCACTCAGTGGCCGTTTTGCGCCCAAATACAAGCTCATGGTTGGGGAGGGGAACATTAATCTGGGAACACCGATCGATCTTTAATGACTTTAAAAGTTGTGCTGAAATGGTTGACCTATTTTTGTAGCTGGTTAACCGCGATGTGTAACTGGATCATAACCGAATATGCACTATTTTAAACCTATGACTTTACACTCATTATTGTTATTTACACCATAATATGTACCAATTTATCATCGTAATTTGATTTATTAACTGTATGGCAAACTCACGTAATGTTTACACAGAGAGCTTATATATTAAACGAATATAATCACCAAACATGAATGGTAACAAGAGCATCGCTAGGATGTGGCAAAATACCCCCTTTAGCCATTTCGAATTGTACTACCACAAAATAAATGAAAGGTCAGCTGACCGCCGCAGCCTGACCACAGTGTCCTCCGACAACGTGGCAAGTCGATGCCGCTTTGTTAAAGAAATTTAAATTTTTTTTTTAATTTTCTATGTCGAAAAGGGGTTAAAAACAAAACAAATTATAACTCCTTTAAAAACTAAAAAAAATTCCGTCATCTATATACATGTTGCACATCTCCAATATGTGGCTATATTCTGAATTTTCAAATATCTACGATCAAAACTGTAGGAGGAGTTGATTACACCATGAAGGTACCCTCATACAGAAAATTCTAAAAAATGTTGAAATTTTTAAGTCGAAAAGGGTTAATAACTTCGTCAAAAAATTATTTTTCCATCATCTATATACATATTGCACATCTTCAATATATGGGCAACAATATTCTGAAGTTTCAAATCTCTGGGATGAAATCTGTAGGAGGAAATGATTACACCATGAAGGTACTCAAAAATGTGACGGACGGACGAATAGACAGAGCCCGTTTCTATAGTCCCCCTTTTCTTTCAGAAAGTCGGGGGGACAAATAATAATTTGAGCTTAAAAAGAATGTCTGATATACCCCTAATTTCAATGACAAAATGCGGTCAAATTAATTAATGGCTGTAATTACTCATGTGAAAATAATTGGACAGAAACTATATTCGAACTTGGCTTGTACTTTTAGTTGTGAAACACATACAAGCTTTGGTTCAGATAAAATAATCCAACTGGAGTTATCGGTCAGAAACCGAAATGTTATGAAATCGGTCAAATTCTAAGTAGAAAAAGGGCCGTAACTCATGTGAAAATAATCGGACGAAACCCATATTCGAACTTGGCTTGTATCTTTAGCTGGGAAATACACATACTAGTACCAATGTTGGTTCAGATAAAATAATCCAAACTGGAGTTATCGATCGGAAACCAAACATTTTAACGGACGGACAAACTGACGGACAGACAGATGGATAGACAAAAGGGCGTTTAAAAAGCCATGTGTTGACAACTTGACAGATGACACAGTGAACTAAAACTTGCAGTGTTTATAAAGACGTGTCATGCTTCAAGATGCTTGATTTGTTTGTATTGCAGTCATGACTACCCGACGTACATTTATTGCTCTCGTTTGGGAAGAATATTGCGGGAACATGCAAATAGCGGCAGCTTTTTATTGTCATAAAAGCTATTGCGGGACAGGGCGCCGTTGAGGGCGAATATTACGTCATGTGATTCAGGTATTCTAACTACTGGGTGTTCTTCAGCAATTTGAGATGCATAGGATGACTGACGACAGAAAAACATAATTATGAAGTTTCGTGAACTTTATGTAGTTAACAAATGAAAATTTTTAAATCAGCTAAACCTGCTGAAAAAAGTGTTTTCTGTTAGAACACAATCAAATGCTGGAGTCCGACTGCATGGAAACACCACTTCAATACAAGTTCATTTGAACTTCATCCACTGAGATAACTCAAACTCAGTCATGTTAAAAGTACAGACCATGCATATGTAAACAGGGTTCTACAGAGTTTGCATTCTGCGAATTTCTTTTTGTTTTCTGAAATGTACCCAGACATCTGATTTGTGCATTTCTTGAATATCCATGACACCGTCTACTAGTAGTGGAGTCGGAGAGTAGATGTCAAATGACCAGGCCATACTGTATTGAAAACGATTGCATTGATCTTTGTCTCAGAGCATGTGTTTTACCGGACATCGGAACATCAAAGATGATGTCATGCATCTTTGATGTTAAGCCACCAAAGCCAGACTATGTAACTTGCCATTCATGGAAGACTTTTGATCTTGCACCAGATTTGGACTTTTAATACACGTAATTTAGACTGTATACCCCTCTGAGTGATAAAGTTTGTAGCAAAATTGATAAAGTACACGTGTTTAAAAATAGAAGCTACTGTTATCAGTCTCGTGCTGATAAAGGACCTGAATACGTTAGTTTTTGTCGTTGGCATCACGTGGGTGGATTACATAGCAGTTAACCGGTTGCAGACGTTAGCCAGTTGTCATCCGGATAACCGTTTCAGCACTATTTATAAGGCTGATTGATCGTCTACATTAGACCAATCGCCGATAATCGGTCTATTAATATTAAAAGCAATATTATTACTATAGATCGATCGGGAGTTTACCTCGACTTGTTTATTTACACTCCTTCGCTGCTTCAGCCTGTATCTGTATATTTTCTTAATTTCATATACGGAGGCTAATTAAGCTTTATGAATGTGTCACAAATTCACATTCGTCAATTTCGTGACATTGTCGCTAGTTAATTAATTTAATGTCAATGTGTGGCTAATGCCTAATGGGGTCGTTGTAATGTTTTATACATAGATGCACACCGTGTGCATTTCTGTATACATAAATGCACACCAGTCTCGCGTAGTGTCACGTGACAGGGTCATTGTCATACTAGTAGTGTTTTCTACATAAATGCACACGTGTTTTATATTTTTTGTAAGTTCATTTTCTTCCGTTCATCGATCAAACAACCATGCAGTTCTTGTTTAATATCGGTACTGATATCAATATGCGACCGATGATCAATTTAATTGCAGTTTTATCAGTGATAAAAGAATGCATTTAGGCCAAATAAAAAAATACTTTCGTTTCCGGTAACAGAGGGCAAAAAATTAGGGTAGGGAGGGGGGTAAACCTCTTCTCTTTTTTTTAAATTCCCATAACGCACAAGGTAATAACAGCCCTTCCTTAACCCTTTGAACCCTGACGTCCTGAACGTTAAATGACCCCAACCCGAGTCGCCTGACGTTATATAGTGTTTCGACGACGTAACCCATAAAGCTCTTAATTGGGACGTATATACATGTATACACGCTCAACTATACGGCAATCTACTATGGTAACTGAACAAGTGTGCGGTGAAATATGTCAATATATTTCAACGAGACAGTCTATTCCTCGTTCAATATACATGTACATGTATATAGATATATTGCGGCTTCCTTTGGTTGCGCTATATATTTATAATGAAATTCTTACACTTTGCCTACAATAGAAGGCGTTTCTTTAAATGCACCTGTGTGTTTGCGCGAAGAAACAGATCCCCTGTTTCCAATTTGGCTGCTAAAATCAGCGTTATGAACATGTGACTCATTTGCGCAAAGTATAGAAGCACTATTCTAGTTAATTTGGGCTTTGATCGCGAAATTTCTAATGAAATACATCCCCTTTTCAGACGTTAAAAAGCGGGGTTTTTTCTCAAAATAGGGGGGGGGGGTTCCGGAAACAAAGCTATTTTTTTTTTTATGCCTTATCAGAACTACAAAGTACAAAAGAAAAATAGTCTGAATTGAAGCAGACGTGAGACGGCAATTATTTACGGCAACATTTCAATCTCGTGCCTGTGACAGTGGGGTGCCTTTATGTATAAAACGTTACGACAATGTCCCCATTACAGGGACATTCTCCGAAAAATGGTCAACATTCGACAAAAACATGTCCAGACCTGTGTTGAATTGGGGTTTTAAAAAGATTGTTTTACCTCCCAATGACAATAACAGCATCAAACAATACAAAATAAAACAATCTCAGCTCAATCCATACGTCGATCGCATAATACGAGATGCTAAATGGGTAGGAAAATACCATTTTCTGCTTGTCCTTGATGCAGGATTTATTTGAAAGTTGTCCAGAACTTACCGAAGTTTTCGATTGCAGTCGATCAGTTTATGGTTAAATTTACCCTCATATCCTCTAAATGGAAATACCATAGCAGAAAATGTGTGGAATAATATGTTGTTTTCTTGTGGCATCGATATGCCAGTGTCCATTGGTACACCACAAGATATGTTACCACGAAAAGAGTGGTCGAAATCAAGTTGATATTTGCACCGCAAAAACTGAACACACCACAATGATATCCGCACACTATCATTGTTCACTTTGATATACAGTAAAGAATGTAGTTCAGACAAAGCACAATATGACAGTCACATATGTCCATGAAGACTAGTGTTACGATTGCAAGATACGTTACCTATGTTCAACATCTCTCCACGTGCAAGCGGCCATATCTTGAATGTTTGTAACTTTCAGTGAATGGGTGTGATTGTCCTGAATAATTATACCCGATAATTAACAATTGAGTGTCCTGCCTAATCGCCATACTGCCAAAAATGAATTACGACAGCAAGATACGCTACAACAAGATATGTTACCGTCATTTTCCGATTTTGGCTGAATGTCCACAAAACAGCCATCGGCAGTTTCTGTGAATACGTTTGGACACTGATCGCAGTTACCCAAAGTCAAACCATATATATCAGCTGACATTTATTAACAGAAGATAATTTTATATTTAATGTTAGTCCATGCATTAATTGGCTTTGCTCTTAGAAAAACCAGCGAACGAAACTTTTACGAAAGCCAATCACAATTTGCAAAGTATTTGATTTCACAAATTCACTCTTCCCGACGTGCATGGCCACGGTAAATGAAAACCAAACAAACAGGAATCAATATCCAACTTGTTATAAGGTACATGTATCTAAATTTAATAAAGATACCAGTACTCAATTCAATTCAATCTGGACAAAACTTGGGGAATAACAGTATAGGCCCTGTAATAATTGCATGGTACCGGTAACCGTAAAATATAATACATATGTTAACTTCAGTGTAACTGTAGGCTACATATAATATATTAATATAGCACACGTATGTAGCTGAAGGATCTAATGACTCGCACGTATTGTCTATCGTGTGAAATATTACAGACTCGCACATGTCATTGAATGCAGGCGTTCTACGCTATACTAGTATATTGCCAAATTCCCAGTACATTGGACACATAAGTTCGTTTATAATATATAAAGCGAACGTACATGTATGTACCCACTGTACTGGGAATTTAAGTTATACATATATATAGTATAAATCATGTGGCCCCTATATCATGTTTGCGGTGCAGATGCTCAAAGCGATGCATTTATTAATGACAGCAACGGGCCCCAGTGTTTGAAGTAAGCTATATAGTCCCCGGGTGAAAACAATTTTCTGCTCCATACACATGGTATGACCCTCAGTACCAAATGGTGAGACCCTGTATGTGAGCAATACATTTTAAGTGAGGACTCCCACCTTGAGTCATAGTCATATGTCCAGACCCGTTCCTCCGCCAATAATCAATGCATCGCGAACGAAGAGAACAGGTCAGTTTTCCATGGGTTTACTCCGAATTGTTAAGGTAATTTTCGGACAATTTTATACAGGCATAATTATGTTATATCTATTTGGGTAAGATGACATCCTGTACAGACCTAACTTGATCGGCATAGTGAACAAGATACGTTGCCATGCAAGTTAATTGAACAATTTAACTTATTAAGGCATGCAGCTGACATGTTGAACGACAAACATCAATATAAACCAAATACGAGTTTTAGTTGGGTTGACATATTAGTCGGAACATTGAACTTTGAGTTGACCCGATCTGCTATAACTTGCTGCAAGATACGTTACCTTCCATGCATGTCTATATGTTGATAATATCAGTGAAGCATTATGAATCATGCCCAGAAAATTTCGAATTTAAGAATAGAAATAGTGTGGCCATACACGAAGATTAGCTTGTTGAATGCGTTTGCCGTATACAGATTTTTCACTTGATGATAGCGGATTATTCAGGATATAACCTCTACTGAAACCTTATGTGGCTCCTAATGGAGGTTTCCATGCTATATACTGACTAAATTCCATGATTTCTGGATTTATACTGTATCTATCAAATATGTGTTAATCATAATGACACGCCAGTTACCGAAAAAACTTATGAGTGGACTATCACTGTATCAGACAGTTCAGTTTTTTCCGATAACTGCATGAGACTAATATAGTTCGTTGGTAACGTATCTTGTTTCTCATTGACGTGGAATTTATATTCATGCAATTCAAGTATCCAGTTCGCATATAAATATGACCAAACAAATTGCCCCAGTTATGCGGTCCTACTAAACAACGAACACAAACGAACATAAACGAATACAGGTCCAAAAAGCGGAATAGAAGGGTGAAATTTGGTTTGTGGGTGCGTGTGGGTCCACTCTATGTGTATGTGGTGTTATTTCCAACTTTGATCACTTATTTTTTGAGTTATTAGCATTATTTGAATACAAAGCTAATAAACAACGAACACAAACGAACATAAGATTAGCCGTATTGCAAAGGTGTTAATTAACTACGGCTTACTCTTTGCACATCTGTGAGTTGTTTTTACTGCAAGGTGAATTTCAGTCACTGATGGCAATAAAACACGGGAAACATCAGAGGTCGGCGTTTTAATGCATATCTAACAAAACATTTGAGTTGCTCTTTTTATCGAGCTTATATATCATCGTGTGAGAATCAGATGGTTCTATCCAACATTTATCATTTTGTTAGGAAATCTATGTCAAAATTTCGAGACATAAATCGTTTTCAGTGTGTGTCGTCATGTTTTAAAATGTTAAAGCTAACTAAAATATTATTATATCCGAAGTCTCAGTTCTAGAAACTCGCCAGTTTTATAATAAAAGACAAAAATGTGTTTAGAGATAGAACCCTTTTGCTTACGAAACCATCGTCTCGCTTCCGGATCAGAGTGCACATGGAGATAGAACTCTCTAGCCTGAATTTTTCCTCCAATTTATGTAGGCCTATGTGATTAAATTCGACAGCAGTTAATCAAGAAATATGTTGTATTTTCTCTCGCGGTTTGTGAGGGGATTCTGTTAGAGTATATGAGCGAGTGGTCACTATTCTTTGCCATTTTGGGAAACGAATGGTTGTCTCTTTCAATTTAATGGGTAAGAATGCATATATAGGCCTGAAAATGGCATGACGCGCAGAATCACTTCTCACATTTTCCAGGTTCACAAGCATTCACACACCATGGAAATGAACGAAACAATAATTGATTTCTTATATTTACATATCAGAATGTTAACGAGGCAATAATGTGACATAAGTACTAGTATGCCACAGAAATATCAAGGATGGTGCCATTTTCGTTCAGTTGGTCTATTTGGCTCAAATGGGGAGTGTATTATCGACTAAAGCATGTCAACGATATCATAACCGTCTAATTAAATAGTTAGGTTAATGTGTAAGTAGATCCGTTGTCTGTCCTTGACGATGTGTGTGATTCTCATAGTTCTAACGCATGCCCAGGTCAATCAAGTGGGAGCGGGTCGATTCGGTCCAGGGCTCTTTCGGTCTTCGACTTTTCGGTCCAGGGCTCTTTCGGCCGGGCTTGTTCGGCCGGGCTTGTTCGGCCCCTATTCAATTCGGGTAATTAGGTAGTGTGGGTGTTAATTGGACGGCATGTTAATTGCCTTTGATTTGGGACCGGTCTTTTGATGACAATGGAGATTTATGTTTGCAATTAACGTTTTATTCGCAACAATAGTAATGGGTATACACACATAGTAATTAACACTGCAACAAATTCGAACAATAACGTGAATATATGATGAAAGATATGAACATTTATTGATTAAAAACAAGTTAAAACAGTAAATATATACAGTTTACATGATAAAACATCTGGTTATTTAATGATTAAAAACAAGATAACACATGGAAAAATCAGTCAATACATTATTTATTTATAAATATTAAAACATTGCGTAGGTCTTCTTCTTTCTTCTTCTTCTTTGCGTAGGTCTTCTTCTTTATTCTTCTTCTTTATTTCTTGGATTGGCCATTCTTGTAGATCGCGTTCACATCCTTCAGGAATTCGGTTGTCTTGGTGTAAACAATATTTATTCTAGCTCTCACATACATGTATACATAATAATTACATAATAATAAGTGCAATTTTTAGTATTCTTGGTTTTGGTGAGTTTTTCTATTGTGAGATATGGAGGATCTGACAACAAGCTAAATGCTTTTATAAAGCCATCTCCTCAGTGTGTTACTTCTGAATCAGAAGTTATTTCATTTTCAAGGAGTTTTTCCTTTTTTATCTTGTCCAAACAATTCTGGCAGCTTCATATTGTAATTCTTCTAATAATCTTGAATCTTCAGCTGAGCAATTGTCCCAAACAGGGCTAGCATATTCTAATAGGGGTCGAATGAACGCAGTATATATCCTTTCAAGTGCTCTCCTGTTCAGTTGAAATTTATGTTTTCTAAGGATACCCACTCTTTTCCATGCCCGGGAAAGTATGTCCTCGATATGATTACTCCACTCCCCATGATCAATAAATGTCAATCCCAAGTGTTTGTGTATTTTTACTTCTTGGATTGTCACTCCAGATAGATTAAGAGTTGGATGGTAAGTCTCATTCTTTTTACGGGAAATCAACATAGTCTCTGTTTTTTGAGGGTTGAAAGTAACCAACCATTTGTTTGCCCAATCTTAGATTTTGTTCATATCCTCATTTAATAAGTTTGCAGCTAGAACTGGGTCTTCCAAGCTGTGAAGAAGACGAAATTTCATTAAGGTTGTTTGTACTTTTGTAGTTCAATAAAAATATGGTGAAGAAGACGAAATTTCATTAAATTTGTTTGTACTTTTGTAGTTCAATAAAAATATGGTGAAGAAGAAGAAATTTTTGGTTTATATAATGTGATAATAATACTCTTGTGATTGCATGAACAAGTCTCAACTCACCAACTGAGTGATTCTCAACTCAGATCAATCACCATTTTATCTTGTCCAAACAAACATGCCAGAAGCCGTCCTGAGTGTAAAAAGGTAGATACAATCTATATAGTAACATATATCTACAACTTTATTATCATCTTTCTCACAGACAAATCGCAGGTAAGAATATTAAATCAAATCATAAGATCAATATATATAATATAAACTAGAGCAATGCTACCCTTTTATACACTTTAATCAAAATATTAAACGCTTTATTATAATAATAAAATAACATACAAAAGAAAAATATATATAAACATCCAAATATCCTACTGATAAAAACATTTTTAGGTGAGACTGTTCGGCCCAAACCATGGGCCGAACAAGCCCGGCCGAACAAGCCCAGCCGAAACAGCCCTGGACCGAATCGACCCCGACCCAATCAAGTTACATACACTTAACGAAGAGCGGACGCGAAACAAAAGGGGAGCAAACTTAATAAAAGCCCTTGGGCTTGTTGTTTAATCCCCTTTCCAATCAATCGATTATTATATTATTCTGTCTTACTGTAAAATGTTTGTCAAATGTTTGAATAACAATGTTTCAAAATGTTTAAAACAACAGCGCTTCCGCATTGAAATAGGAAAAACAGACACAAGTCTGGCGAATTGTCATGTCCATTATAAAACACAACAACCGATCAAACTACATAAAATTTGTTCAACTTCATGTCGCTGCAATTCGATGTCTGAACTACGACGGGACTGACCTTACCTGTAGTAATCTTAAGATGGAAGTTGAACAAATTTGATGTGCAACTTTTTCGACTGATAAAAATAACGAACATAATATCCTCTATCGAGGAGAAGTGGAAAATCAAACGACGAAATTAAACTTAGAAAGAACCATATGTATGTGTGGCTATGTGCGAAACAATAGTTCGTACTTCGGATCACATTCATACCTGAATTCATACATACCGCCGACCTCTGATGTTTCCCGTGTTTTTATTGCCATCAGTGACAAAACTGACTATCACCTTGCAGTAAAAATAACGGCAATCTCACACGATTTCCCCGTCAAGAACATTTTGGGCTGAAGTTTGTTAGATAGTGCCGCTCACCTCCCCCAAGCCCACCCACCCTACAGGTGATTTTTCCTATAGTGTTTTTGAAATGTGTCTCTTTGTGGTGTCATTCTTTTGGTATGCCCGTTATTTAGTAAAGGTGATTTTTTACTAAATAACGGGTATGTTAGAGTTACATTTCTTTGAAAAACTGAAAACATTGGGCGAAAAAATTTCTCGACGGGGAAGTCGTATGATATTGCCAAAATAACTCACAGATGTGCAATTAACAAGGAGACAGAGTAAGCCGTAGTTAATTAACACCTTTGCAGTATGGCTATCTTATGTTCGTTGTTTAGTAGTTTTGTATTAAAATAATGCTAATAACTCAAAAAATAAGTGATCAAAGTTGGAAACAACACCACATACACATAGAGTGGACCCACAGGGCCACACGCACACAAACCAAATTTCACCCTTCTATTCCGCTTTTTGGACCTGTGTTCGTTTATGTTCGTTGTTTAGTAGGACCCCAGTTATGTTCCGATATCCTGTGCCGTGGATACTCACTAGACACTACTCCGCTTTCTGGTGAAATTAATTTTAGCGCGATCTGTAAGAATTTGTTTTTGGCGAGTATGGTCAGCCCTATTTTGCACTTTTCTGGAGAATGGCCCTACACTACAGGCTACAGACATACAGTGATTACTGGAATTAGCAATCCCATCCCCAATGACAATTTTGAATGTGTATGCATAATCGATAATGATATTCAGGCTTCACTTCTTCACATTTACAAACTAACAGTAACAAACTTACAAAGACAAGAGTTCACAATAAAAATTTATCTCGTATGAATCTCTTAGTTTTACCAAATGTGCCAGAAAGACGCTCACGTGGGTTTAGTAAGAAAATAGAATAGACCAAGTCGAACTTAAATGATCGGAAGTTTCAAGGTCAGACTCGACATTCACACTCGCCGACTCGGGGAAGTTGGGTTATTATTCCCGTTACTCATTACTACATTAGTAATAGTTGGAACAATATACCGAGTCACTTGAGAGGTTAAATGAAGCAATGTTGGGTGTGGGGGGAAACGCGTATATTCGTGATGGTGTGTGTCTTACTTAGAGCTAGATCTGTGCTTTTACCAGCCAACTTGACAAGCTTGTTGCCTGCTGCACTCGCCATGTTGTTTGTAGGCTGAAATGCGCATGCGCCAAACCAGGAACTGGAATATGGAAAAAGTATGGAACGCCTTTTTGACAACATCTGCTGTTGTGCAAAACAGTTGACTTATAAGTTATATCTCTATTGATATTTAAATGAGAGTAACTATAATCTTGGGATACAAAAATAATGTTGTAGATGACCATAGTAAATTTTTTTTTTACAACTTTATTAGATCAATCAACAGTTAGAGTTCAATACTACCAACTTTGGGAGGCCAAATTCACATTTATTAATAATTGTAATGACAATAGTAATGAAGCAGATCTCAATTGTGCTGAAGCGCAATCAATTGCACTAAAGTGCAATCAATTGCGCTGAAACACAATTAAATTGCACTGTAATGACATTCATTGCACTGAAACGAACTCAAGTTGCCATTGGGCTAAAGCGAATTTCAATTATACTGAAGCATCTGATCGTGCCTCAGCGCAATAAAAACATATTTACCTACATATTAGTAACTATTTCGTTAGGCTGACTAACAACTGTAATTGTGAATACTGCATGTGCTTCTTCTACTGTGATAGACACTTCTGATATACCAGAAACTGATTGGTGCTTCAATAGAAGATCACATCATATCATACCTGTTCCCACAACGGAGGAAACTAACTACATTGTTAACCAACCAACCAATGGCAAAGCCCTCTGAGACTAGTGAATAGCATACCGGTGCCGATAGTTTGGTCTTAGTCCAAAATAGCTTACTAGTCATTTGGCAGGGGTGTGAGATATTTAAATAATAATTGTGCATCAGCACAATTAAAGTGTGCTTTGCAGCAATAGTACCCTTAAAATAAATCACTGAGAAAATTCAAAAGTGTTGCTGATGAGATCAGGTTACTACATTCACAGATGTTCGTTGTTTTAGACCAGGAATTACCAACCAACCCCATTTGAACAGATCTGAATCTTTTTGATGACTACATGTTTCAACAAGTCTTAATCCAATCACCCAAAAAGGACTGATGTTTCAGAAAAGAGGATAGTATAGAAGATTCCCACTGGCGTCCGGTTTCACATAACATATCAAGTTACTACCATCTAGCCATGTAGAACCAGGGTTAAAACTCGATTAGGTCTTAATTAGTAATTCAAAATTGGAAAACAGACATGGTCATTCTCAGTCTCGTTGAAACTAGATGAAGGTTTCATTACAATCAACATCTAGGAAAAGTAGTCCAAGTCTTCTTGTACTAAAACCAGCTAAGATATTGGGATGGCGATGCTGGCGTTTAGTCCAAGACCGCCCTATATGCTCGCTTATGACACGGCTTAAGCGTTAGTGACCCGCTCAAATAAAACCACAATTATATGAAATAAAATATCACAATTGCGACAATAAACGGATATTTTCCGCAGAAGACATGCTATTTTATCTGAAACCCACATCAGTTGTGAATTTAAAACGGTAATTTAATGCGAAAAGAGACATTTACCTCAATGTTTACAATTTTTTAAAAGTATGCGAACTCGGTTGACCTCGCGAACTGTGTTCGGCATTTTCCGTTGAAAATATTCCGTAGATTTTGGACAACAACGCAAATTACGAAGAATTCTCCATTGTAATCGTAATTATGTGTGTCAATAAATAAAATAATAAATAGATTAATTAAACATTGAAGATATAAATGTAATACATTCAATAAATTACGGGGAATTACAACCCTCTCAAAGTTTAAAACAGTGTAAACACAACGAGTATTAGAATAAATAATATGGTGCTACATTTCCCACATTTGGTGGACTTCGGCGAAATTAAGATATATACTAAGCGAACAGAGCAATATACTGCTCTTGTTAAGCACACAAAAAATCAAACAAAATTTGTATAAATTTTTAACCTTAAGTTTGAAAAGTCCCACTAAAACGGACGAACTATATTTCGAAACTGTGTGATTCGGTTCTCCGATTATTTTATCAACACGAAAGTCAAAATGCACATGGATGAAAATCACACGGATGGAAAGTCAGACACAAGAGTTCTAATTTGCTCCAATTTTGACAAGTTGCTTGCGAAAATTGTCAACAAAACTACCGTTCTGATCCTCCATTATGTCATTAAGTTTTTAGTGCGGGAATTGTTCTGAAAGCACATAGAAAACTGGACTTTCGGGCGATCGGTTTTCGACATTTTTGTTCGGAAAACCCGCGCTATATATAGAAACGGAAAGTAGAATTCCCAGAACAGACAGCGGATTATGCCGAACTTATTCGGACCACTTCGGCTTTCGGTTAAAACGTAACAAACAGAGAAACAAATCGATGTTTATGGCAATTAACCGGAATATTCTATGTGTAATTTAACATTAAAGTTAGATTATTATACACCATTGTGACCATAAGATGTAAGCCTTTCCGATGTATATAGCATCATGTATTGATTTGCTAGGTAAATCGAGTAAAATACACCACAGATTCCCGCCACAGATCGTGGGCGTAAGTCGTGTGGTAGGATTGGTATGCAAGCGGGCTTGGACTAAACGCCAGCATCGCCATCCCAATATCTTAGCTGGTTTTAGTACAAGAAGACTTGGACTAAGGAAAAGTGACCACTCTCATAAACATGTGCATGTTTATATGACTTCAGCAGCATGCAAAGATCTATGGGTGGATCACAGTTATAAATTTTAACTTATTTGAACATGTGAATATTAATTATTTTTTACAAAATGGGGATTCCCCCTTCATTCATGACATCAGTTAGAGTTCCAGTGTCATCAGACGTAGTCTGGATATTTCTCAGACTTGCATTCTCATTGTTACTGTTCAGATAATATACAACATCAAAGAAACAGCAGGCAACACATTCTGCAAATACAATTGGGATTATATCTAGGACTTACACTAACCCTAGGAAATGAGCCATCATGAAGATAAGAAATTCAAGGTGTGAAGAAACTAACTGTAGCTTATGCCCCATACGCATGAGCATTTGGTTTTGGTCAATGACTGAATCATATCATGGCATACGCAGAAAATTTACTGTTATTGGTATTTAGACCAAAAAAATAGTGCATCTTATTTGTGTGTATCCAGAACATTTTACCTGCTCTTTCATATGCTGGTTTTGTGGCTTTCATCAACAAGAGAGTCAATGACTGTGGAGACGCTCAACAGACTGTAAAGACTGAGACTCGGAAGACCATAAGAGTTAATACTTGTTAAATTCACTTAAAAACAAGTAGTCCTAAAGAGGGACGTAGCCTAGAGGGTCTCCGTTGTCAGTGGGGTGTCCACATTGAAATATGGTCCAGAACTTCAGATCCCCCACCCCATATAGTCCATAGTCTGCTCCCTCCCAACTGAAGAAAACACACTCCCAAGTTCGTAAAATTCCTTTGCACACTGTTGCACATGTTGGAATTTTACAACTGATACCTCAAGCTTTCCTACCTGTGGCAAAGTTACAACCTGACATGCCCCCCTTTTTTAATGGTGGACCCCATTCAAACAAATTTTGATCCCAACTCTCCATAGGCCATATACACCAAATGCCATTTCTTGATTGGTCGAACCAATTTTAACAAATCTGTAACCAATTTTAACAAATCTGTGACCTAGTCCCAAGTAACACAAGGACCCTCCATACTAGTTACTACATATAAGCTAAATAGGACTGATGGCTCTTGAGGAGGAGCCATTTTAAGAATTACTATGGGGGAAGAGTTATGTCCCTGGTCGCACTCCTATTTGACCTGGTTAACCCATTTCAACAAATCTGAATCCCAGTCACCCAAGGACTCTCTATAACAAAATGTATGCTAAATATGCCAAATGGTTCTTGAGAAGATGTTTTTAAAATAACTAATGAGGGAAAGAATTATGTCCGTGGCTCTGACCCTATTTGACGCAGTGATCCAATTCTGAATCAAATCTGAATCCTAGTCACCCATACCAAATATAAGCTGAATAGGCCTGATGGTTCATGATAGGAAGACATTTTAAGAATGACAATGGATGGACAAGTTATGTCCCTGTCTCTGCCCTTATATTTGACCAGGTGACCTCATTTTAACATATCTGTATCCCTGTCACTCAAGGACCATCCATATCAATTATAAGCTAAATAGCCCCGATGATTCTTGAGAGGATGTTTTAAGAATTACTATGGATGGAAAGAGTTAGGTCCCTAGCTATGCCACTTTTTTGACCATGCACATGTGACTCCCATTTGAACAGAACTTAAACTTAAACGTTTAAACGCAATAGTAGCAAGTACAATGTATGTCAATGACGATGTAGCTATTCGTGTAGGCTAATACGATAAACATCAGATATCAGCAATAACATTCCGTTTAAACGCAATAACATTCTGTTTAAACGCAATAATTTATTGCGTTTAAACGCGTTAATATATTGCGTTTAAACGCAATAACATTCTGTTTAAACGCAATAACATTGCGTTTAAACGCAATAATTTATTGCGTTTAAACGCAATATTTTATTGCTTTTAAACGCAATAATATATTGCGTTTAAACGCAATAAGTTTGCGTTTAAACACAATAATTTTTGCGTTTAAACGCAATAGTAGCGTTTACAATGTATGTCAATGACGATGTAGCTATTCATGTAGGCTAATTCGATAAACATCAGATATCAGTCTGCTCGTGTGTTGCCTTTGTGCGGCGACCATTTAGGATCAGTTAGGGTGTATGGTTCACCATGGAGTCTTGGGGGCCACCCTACATCACCCATCATTTGATCTAAATTGGCCAAGGGACTAAGATACAACTTTTTCCTATTTTAGACCAATTGGGGTAGGGTGTTAGGAGGCCATTTTGGATTGGGGTTGGGTGTTAGGCAATAGAAAGGATGTAATGAGACCAACACACAACACACTTTGTTTGACTGAGATCGAACAAGAGGGCTTATCAATGACATGAGCGGCGTCCATTTTTAACAGGTGGAGTGTTTCAAAATACTGTATTGTGTGCCAACTTACAATATGATGGCTGAGAAATGGCATATGGGTTCCATATTCGGATCCCTCTGTGCGTCCATTTTAACCGGTGTTTCAAAAGACTGTTTTGTGGGCCACAGTATTTTTCTCAGGCTTGTCAACCGGTACCAGTACCAGTACCAGTACCGGTACCGGCGGTACTTGGCCGTTTCAACGGTACCGGTTCTGATTATCCTCAGTACTGACGGTTCTCGGTAATCGCCAAAAACAGTAGATAGATCAGTATAGATCGATTAAAATTGAAGGAACTTTGCTCTTTTAAGTGTGCCGCAACTGCCGCTTGCATTATGGTATGCTACTATTATATGTGTCAACAGATCAAGCACGCGGCGGCGGATGGCGAGTCTTGAAGCTGTTATCATTTTATTCAACAATGTATATATGTGTCATTGACTCAATGTGTTTTACATTATAACTAACATATGGGGATTGCAGCCTTGCAGGTACATAACATTTATTTCAGTCATTCACCATATATATATACCATCTTTCCGATGTACGTATTTGAGCGCCTGAAGCCCTAAACTTAAAAGTTCTAACACCTATCAGGCTGCCTAAATTATGGCACATTTTAGGTGATTATTGTGGGTGATAAATCCAACTATTTCAGACTATACTAATGCATGTATGTCACACATTTATGTGTGGCTGCTGTGGCATACGTGCATTAGAATAGTCTGACATGGTTGTATTTGTCATCCACAACAATCACCAACAAGAGCTACGCTGGGCGTGCAATATACGCCCTCTCTTGGGTCGGCGGAAACTGGTAAAACAAGACAGTCAATGACTGTGGGGTCGCTCACCAGACTGCAAAGACTGATAAGACTGGGACTCTGGAGACCAAAACAGTGAGCACTTTTCATAATCACTTTAAAAGAAGTAGATTTAAACAGGATATGTGGCTAGAGAGACTTCAAGTATGTAGCTTGGTAAAAAAACACCTTGAAATTGCCAACTGTAGACTACTGATCACCCCCTCCTCCAGCTCAACAAGTCCCCTCCCGACCGGGATCCAGACTCCCAAGTCTTAGGTTGGAATTTCACAACCGACACCTCAAACTTTCTCAATTGTTGGAAATTTCCAATCTCACAAGCGCCTTTTTCTAAAACCATTTAAACATGTTTGAAGCCCACTTATCCATGGACCCAAAACACAATACATGTATGTCAGACCAATCAGTCAGGTGGTTCCCAAGGTAGATGTTTTAATGAATTTGGTATTTCTATTATTTTATTGGACACAAAAGTGTTAACTCCCCATAGACTGCCAGTTCTTGACAGGTTGACCTCATTTTAACAAATCTGTATCTCAGTCACTAAAGGATCTTCCTGATTCCTCCATACTATATGTAAGCTAAATAGTCCAAAATCCCTTGAGAAGACATTTTAAGAATTACTATAGACATATAGTTATGTCCCTGGTCCCACCCTTTTACCCTGGTGACCCCATCTGAATAAATTTTAATCCCAGACACCAAAGAACCCTTCATACATATCATAAATATCAGTCAAGTCAAATAGACCTGATGGTCCTTGTGAAGGAAGCATATTAAGAGGGAAACTGTCCTTCGCTTGGCCCCTATTTGACCAGGTGACCCCATTAAAAAAAAAACATTCCATTCTATATAAGCCAACTAGTTCTTGCAAACATATTTTAAGAATTACTATGTAGTGAAATAGTTAAGTCTCTGGCTCTGCCCTTATTTGACTTTGTGATCCCATTTTCACAAATCTGATAAGGATAAAAATTAAGTTCCCCAGTTGAAGTTGGTGATATTCACCCATTGGGCACCTCATTTATGAATTTTATCTTCTGCAAATTAGGGGATATAGAAACTTCCTAGAAGGGAAATTTAACTAACAACAATGTAAATTTGATACTATAGATACTTCCAAGAAGATGAGGCCTAAGCAGAATGAGGTTGTCAGAGGGTGAATTTGGTGATGCTAGCCTGCTGTGCCGGATAGCATCACAAAAAGCGTGTCTGTTCCTACATTGTGTATGCCTGGCCTCAAGCAACACAATGTATTATACAACAAGCCTTGAAATAGTGTGATAGTGTGTCTGTAATTTGCAGAGCGAGGTCCCCAGAGGGTGAATTTAGTGACGCTAAATTCACCCTCTGGGGACCTCATTCTGATAAAGTCCTCAACTGCTATGGAAGACCTAGAATAAGATTGAAGTTCCCCAGTTGAAATTGGTGATGTTCACCCATTGGGCACCTCAATCATGAATTTTATCTTCTGCAAATTAAGGGATACAGAAACTTCCTAGAAGGGGAATTTAACTAACAACAATGTAAATTTGATACTATAGATACTTCCCAGAAGATGAGGCGTAAGCAGAATGAGATCTTGAGACTCTAGATACTTCCCAGAAGATGAGGCCTAAGCGGAATAAGGTTCTCAGAGGGTGTATTTGGTTATGCTAGCCTGCTGTGTAGGATAGCGTCACTAAATTCACCCTCTGTGAACCTCATTCTACAAATGCCAGGCACTCTTTGAGAAAATGAAATTAATCTGATTTTAATGACCACTGAGTGATAATATAAACAACAAGGGTGCTTCATTGATAACACCATTAATCTCATTTAAATTATGGATGACATGAATACACTCCCTGGGGACTCTGTCTAAGGCTGCAGAAGCTCTCTTTATCTCTCTATCTGCCTTGCCATGATTGTGTCATGTCTATCAGTTCATAGGAGAGTTGCCTTGTAATGGGAATTTAAATAAATATACTTTATTTACCTGTGAGTTAGGATGTGAGATAGGGTGGAATGCTGTTGGTTGGGGGTGGGGTTCTGGGTCATGTGGGGGGGTGATATTTTTTGTTTGTATGTTAAATTGATCAAGGAGTTCCTGAATTTTTTATTATTTTTTGGGGAATTATGGCCCTGGCTCCACCACTATTTGACCCAGTGACCCCATTTGAACAAATCTGAACCCCAGTCATTCAATGACCCCACATACCAAATATAAACTAAATCGGCTTAATGGTTATTGACAAGAAGTCGTTATAAGAATTACCAAGGAGGAATATAGTTATGGCCCTGGTTTCGCAACTGTTTGACACAGTGACCTCATTTGAACAAATATTAATGACAGTCACCTAGGGAACATCCACCCCAAATATGATCAAAATGCAAAAATGTAATTTTTTGGTTTTTAGAGTTATGTCCCTGGCTCTGCCCCTAATTGACCCAGTGACCCAATTTGAACAAATCTGATTCCCAGTCACCCAAGGTCCCTCAGTACCAAATATAAGCTAATTCGGCCCAATTTTTTTGTAGAAGAAGTCATTGTAAGAATTACTATGAGTTATGGCCCTGGTTTCTCAACTAATTGACCGGGTGACCTCATTTGAACAAATCTGAACACCAGTCACCCAAGGACCCTCCATACCAAATATTAGCTAAATCGGCACAATGGTTATGGACAAGAAGTTGTTGTAAGAATTACTGTGGAGGAATAGAATTATGGCCCTGGTTTCGCAACTATTTGACCCAGTGACCTCATTTGAACAAATCTGAATGAGAGTCACCTAGGGAACATCCACACCAAATATGAACCAATTTGGTATGATGGTTTCAGAGGAGAAGATGTTTTTAAAAAAAGTTGACGGACAGACAGACAGACAGACAGACAGACGGACGGACGACGGACGAGGAGTGATGACTATAGCTCCACCGGAGACTTCGTCTCAGGTGAGCTAAAAAGGGCATAACTCTGGTAAAAAATTGGCGGACGGAACTCAAATTTGAACTTGACCTGTGTTTTGGTGGGAGAAAGTAATATACCAAATTATCATTGAATCCGATAAGCTCTAGTAAAGTTATCATCCGGACAACAAATTTCAGGGATTTTCTAAGTCAAATTACGTAAAATAAGGGGCATAACTCCGGTGAAAATTGGCGGACGGAACCCAAATTCGAAGTTGAGCTGTCTTTTCTCCTAATAAACCCACATACCAAATTTGATTGAAATCGGTTCACTCTAACTAAAGTTATCATCCGGACAACAAATTTCAGGGATTTTCTAAGTCAAATTACGTCAAAAAAGGGGCCATAAAACGAAATTCGGACTTGAGCTGTATTTCGATATATGTAATCCACAAAAAAACGGGTTTTGCGTATAAACATTCCAAAATCGAGTTATCATCCGGAAACCAAAAAACATAAGGGGCATAACTCTGCCAAAAATGGTCACAGAACCCAAGATCGAACTTGACCTGTGTTTTGGTGGGAGAAAGTAATATACCAAATTTGGATTAATTCCGATAAACTATACTAAAGTTATCATCCGGACAACAAATTTCAAGGATTTTCTAAGTAAAAAAATGTTAAATAAGGGGCATAACTCCGGTGAAAATTGGCGGGCGGAACCCAAATTCGAACTTGAACTTACTTTTCGGCTAATAAACCCACATACCAAATTTTGGTTCACTCTAACTAAAGTTATCATCCGGACAACAGGTTAACGGAGGGACGCCCGGACGGCCGCCCGCCCGGACGGACAGACCAATACTATAATACGGCCTTTTTTTCAAAAGGGCGTATAAAAACTGGCACAAAGTGCCATACATTACCAGTAATTACCACATTAGAATATACTCTTTTAAATGTGTGATATGTAGTGGAATAAACAATACAACACCAGTACCGGTACCGGTACCGCGGTTCCAACGCAGTACCGGTACTGACTACCTTGGTACCGGCGGTACTTTGACAAGCCTGATTTTGCTATAGAGGACAGCTTGACAGTAATGCGTCAATAACGCTGTACCTACATGATCGATAAAGCACAAGAAATCCGCTCGTGTGTGGCTTTGGGCGGCGACCATTTTGGATCAGGTGGGATATTGTGCGTGGATCGAAATGAGGGAATATTTGGGGCCATGCACCGTCGTTTGACATAAATCAGCCAAGGGACTGATCGTGACATGGTTGCCCTATTTGGACTCATCTGGGCGGAGATTGTTGGGGTGTGAAAGTGTATAATGGGGGCATCATATAACATCCTTTGTTTGACCAAAGACAAAACACGAGCAGACTGATTTCTGGTATTTTATCGATGATTATATAGCCTACATGTAGCTTGACGTACGTTTTTCCATCTACTATTACATTTAAATGGAGATAAATTAGATCAAACGATGAGTGATGAAGGGTGGCCCCCATGACCCCCTTCAGAACATCCCAACTGATCCTAAATGGTCACGGCCCAAAGGCAACACACAAGCAAACTAATATATGGTGTTTATCGAATTAGCCTATATGTATAGCTACATCGTCATTGACATACATTATATCCTCTACTATTGCGTTTAAATGCAAAACTTATTGCGTTTAAATGCAATGTATTATTGCGTTTAAACGCTATAAATGATTGCGTTTCAACGCAATAATTTTTTTTTATTGTGACCGCAATGGGCTTCCGTACGAAATTAATCTCAATTAAAATAAAAAACAATTATTTTCAAAAAAAAAGAAGTTTTTTTTAAAAGTTGTGTCCCTGGTTCTGCCCCTATTTGACCTAGTGACCCCATTTGAACAAATCTGAACCCCAGTCACCCAAGGACCCTCCATATCAAATATAAGCTAAATCGTCCAAATGGTTCTTGAGCAGAAGTCATTCTAAGAATTACTATGGAGGAATAGAGTTATTTGAACAAATATGAACCCATTCGGTCTTATGGGTCCGAAGAAGAGGATGTTTAAAGAATTGTTGACGGACGGACAGATGGACGGACAGACAAGAGCGGTGCGACGGATGGATGGACGGACGGACGAGGAGTGATGACTACATCTCCACCGGAGACTTTGTCTCAGGTGAGCTAAAAAGGTATCTGTTGTTATGGGTTGGTGAAATAGGGTATCAAATATCAATTTGGAAAATCTCTGCAAATTCAAATTTAAAACCATAAAATGTACTTTATTGATTTTGGTTTTAAATGATGTGAAAATACAATGTGATGAAATGATGCTGATAAATATACATTAAAATTGTGAACAAATATAAATGCTGCATATCACAAAGTACACCAAAATTAAATACTAACAAACTGGAAGACAGCCAGTGGCATGATCTAAACTTCTTCTTAAAATGTGAGCTATTGTGTTTGGGAGAATATCATGGTGAGATTATTATATTACCACAAAGCCAAGTTTCCCCTGCCTTTCAAGCCAATCATATCAGCCAAGACAGATATTGTCAAAGATAATATTCCACCCTATGGCTCTCTTATAACAGACGTGAGTGGAAGAGATGGACTAGTTTTCCATATTATGAAGGTTCAGTATTTCTGTTTATGATGGGAGATCATAAATGGACAATTATTTTCCATGACAATGGACTTCCTTCATGCTGTATCAATTTGCATAATACATTGAGAAATGGATAAGCTATAATAATTGAATGCATTATTTGCATAAAATTTCTCTTGGAAGCGAGGCCTCGATAATCTCAGGGCATAAGTCTTTCTGACTTTCTTACATTTAACACTTTTGTCAATGCTGCTAAGTACAGTAATGCCCTAAGTAATCGACCTCTTAACCACATCAGAATTATGGGTAACTTTTCAGGATTTAGTCGGAAATATGGCTTGTTGCCATTCATCGGAAAGCTCTCCCCGAGAGCTTTCCGATGAATGGCAACAAGCCACATTTCCGACTAAATCCTGAAAAGTTACCCATAATTCTGCTGTGGTTAAGAGGTCGATTACTTAGGGTATTACTGTAGGCATCACATATTTCATAAAAATGAACTCAGAAAAAGTAACCCTTTCTGACAGTATCCTGACAGTATCGACATCAAGGACAACTATGATGAGCTGTTAATATAAAACATGATACATCCTGCCCCAGGATTTTTGTCCCATTCCAGCATCAACCACAACCGATATACCAGACTGACGTGGACGAAGGAAACTTAGTCTAATTACCATGATAAATTGATTCTGCTCATTAAACACAAGTAAAATCTAATTTAAGTTTGCAGTGAAAATAGAGCCCTGTCTAATAAAATTGCTTCATAGTTTTAGATGCAATAGGTAGCAATACACAATTTCCAGCAATTCTGGCCAAACTTGGGAGGAATACTGAACTTCAAATCTATACTGAGCCATTATCTTTGGAATAGACCCTATCAGGATTTTTTAAATTTTTGACAGAAATGGTAGGTGTAAACAAATATCTGTACTATGGCTTGTTCATACAATTTGTCACAGAGTTATATGCCCAATTTTCCCCATTTTTGACTAAAATTTATAATTTTTAACCCAAAAGCAGACCATGACAGAGCGAATGTCAGTAAGTATGCTTCTTCTACAGATAGAGCTATGGTAGGGTAGAGAAATATTTAATATCAGGGGTGGCACAGTGGGTGGCATCAAAAAAGGTTATCATAGCAATTTCAAAATATTGTCTTGCATGCGCAGATGTCAAAATTCAGGTGAGAGAAATCGGGCTATTTTCCTATAGTCAAACATACGTAGTTGGCCTACACTAAATATGAAAATCATGTTACAAATATTTTTTTTTTACTTTTCAGTTTTGTAAAATAATTAAACCATCAAGCCAGTAAAATCACATTTAACACAGGCTACAATGGCAGTTATTCCCCCCAGATATTTATTTTTCTATTTTTCAGACCTCCAACAAACAGTGAAATTGTGTACTGCTACCTTAGAAGAATGCAACATATACCGATATGGTTGATGTGCGAATAGGATAGCACTATTCTGCTAGACTATTTACAAATCATGGTATGTTATATACATGTTTCCATCCAAGTCACTGTCAGTAAAATGTTTGTCACCATTTTCTCGGTTGACACAATCATCAGAAAGGTTTACAGAATGTCACAGAACAGATCTGATAATTCACTAAATTCCCATTATTAATGAAAGTGTCAATGATCCTGAAGCTCAACTTGGAGAGAAGATAATTTCATACTTTATAGTCAATGGAGCGATAATGAATGCGGAAAGTTTAAATGTTTGAGCAATACCACAGGTCAACCCGAAGAGCCATATGAAGTTTGTGATGAATTGGATGAAAAATGTTGGCTGTAGGGCATGCTGAAGTATTTAGTGATGCAAAGAGTCAATTCCAAGATGGCTGCCAAAAATCGTTCAAATTTGATAGCTTTAGAAGTAATCCTAAACATGCCTGTAAATTTCCAAATTTCTCCAGAATGTGCTGGTTGATTCAAATGTGAAATCCAAGATGACCACTGGAGGCCATATTTTTAAAGAATATGGGAAAAAATTGGTACCTCCCATCTAGAGGTCACCCCAAAGATCCACATGAAGTTTGTTACGATCAGATTAGGGATGTGGTTTGTAGGATGTGCCAAAGGATTTAGTTATTCAAAGAGTAAAATCTAAGATGGCTGCTGGCAGCCATGTTTTTCATAAAAAATAGTTCAAATTTCGATAGCTCCCATCTAGACTTTATCCTCAACAAGCTTATTAGTTTTAAAACAATACTCCAAAAAATGCGGGCTGCAGGGTATGCTGATAGATTCAAATATGAAATCCAAGATGGCTGCTGGCGGCCATGTGTTTAATGAATTTGGAAAACAAATTGATGGCTCCCATCTAGAGGTCACCCTGGAGATCCATATTAAGTTTGTTGATGATCGGAGGAAGGATGTAGCGTGTAGGGTGTGCCGAATGATTTATTCATGCAATCAGTAGAATCCAAGATGGAGGCCATGTATTTTATAGATTTATATGGGGAAAAATTGGTTGTTCCTAGAAGATCTAAGTAATATCCAAGATTCCTGCCGGCAGCCATGTTTTTAAAAATCATTTTGAAAAAAATCAATGGTCCCATCTAAAGGTCACCCGCAGATCCATATGAAGTTTGTTGCCGATCGGATGTGCCATAGGATTTAGTCATGCAAAGAGTAAAAAATCTGAGATGGCTGCCGATAGCCATGTTTTTCAAAATCGATCAAATTTGATAGCCACATCTGGAGGTTATCTTAAACAAGCCTATTAATTTTCAAAACAATTCTCCAAGAAATGCGGGCTCCAGATGGGCTGATGGAATACAATTTTAAATCCATGATTGCTGCTGGCGGCCATGTTTTTTAAACGAATTTCAGAAAAAATTGATGGCTCCAATCTAGAGGATCCATATAAAGTTTGGTGATGATCGGATGAGAGACGAAATCAAACCCATGGCAATAGCTCAAACTTGGCTCTGTAAAGTTGAGCTAAAAAGGTCTTGAAAGAGATTGATGAAGAGAAAGCTCTGCTATATAAATTACAAGTACTAGTACATGTATATTTAGTTTTGGTCGTTAATCATGTGTAAATGTATTAAACAGTGAATATATGTATTTGCAACTACCACTTGTGGAATACAAAACAGAACTACATTTCATATGTCATGTCAGTAAGAGTGACAATAATATAAATTAGTTGTCTTATTATTATATGTTGTTTGTTTGTTTTCCAACTCTGCCAATCTGCCTTCACAACTAAAGGATCAATAACTTAAACAAATTCAATGTAACTTTTGACCTAAATCAAATACATAAAATGGTATTGAATATGAACATGCTACATGCAAGTGAATCTCTCATAACAAAGGGCATATATGGTATAGTCACAATTTACTTTTCAGGTGGCAGTAAGCAAATTGAATGTACATATAGGAAGGGTGTAATATTTACAATTAATGGGATACAGCTGCCATTGCAGCCAATATTGTAAAGAGTGTATATCTGAGAACGTACCTTAGAAGTTATGTAATTTGAGCTGCGGGGAATGTGTATATGGTAATGCCATTCCAAAAGAACCAAATCTCAAAATTAAGGGCCATAATCTCTTTTTTAACTCAATCAAGATATTGTTGTGAAAAATCCATATACCCAACATGAATGGAGTTTTTGCACTAACGGTCATAAAATTGCTAAAAAATAAACAAACTAAGTGCCGTAACTCAGGTAAAAAAAAAATCAGACAAACCTGGTTTTCAAAATTGATCTAGATATTGTTGTAAAAGATCCATGTACCCAATATTAATGGAATCGGTTGAAGATTGATCAAGTTATCACACTAAAGGTCATATAATTGCAAACAAAGACAAACTAAGGGCCCTAACTCAGGTAAAATAAATCTGACAAACCTGGTTTCAAGGTTAGTCGAGATATTGTTGTGAAAGGTCCACATATCAAATATGAATGTAATCTTGACATTTGTTCAAGTTTTCACGCTAAGGGTCATAAATTTGCTAAAAATAGATAAAACTATGGGCAGTATCTCAGGTAAAAAGGACTGGACAAATCTGGTTTTCAAACTTGTTCGAGATATTGTTTGTATTAATAGATCCTTATACCAAATATGAATGAAATTGGTTGATGTTTGTTCAAGTTATCGCGTTAACGGACATAATATTTCCTAAAATTTATAAAAAATAGACAAACTAAGGGCCGTAACTCAGGTAAAAGAAATCAGACAAACTGATTTTCGAACTCGATTGAGATATTGTTGTGAAAGATCCGTATACCACATATGAATGAAATTGGTTGACATTTGTTCAAGTTATCGTATCATCAGATGTCTATAAATAGAAACAAGTGGAATATATCTCTGGTTAGAAATTTAAGGGGGGGGGGGGGCTATATTATATGTACAGCTGTCACACATGACAATTAACTCACATACCAAAAATTGGCAGAATCCATCAATAAACGGCAGTTATATAGGTTTGTTGCCATTCGCCTGCCTGCCAACCATCATTCGCCAAACAATAAGTCTCAACTAAAAAGTGGCTAAGCATTGATTTGAAATGCTGTACATCCACCCCAATTAGCATAGCTCGGAATTGTGTACTGATATTATATGCTGTAAAGCTGTGGTGTACCTGTGTTATTTATGTTTTATTGTACTGATGTACTGCATTTTAAATAAACTATATGCTGTTGTGTCGACTCAATGGAAATAATGGAGTCATACATGCAGACCCTGGATTAATACTTGAATCATCAATTTAGAGACTCTTTTGAAAGCTTTCCTGATGGAGGAACCAACATCCTTGCTAACAATATACAAGTGTAATCGCACAAAGTTTGACAGAGCTGACTAGCATGCAACTCAATAGAACAATAATCCAAATTCATGTAAGCTGAGACTCTAATATCTTCTACCACTATAACGATCATTGCGATAGTTATCACGACTACCGGTATCTCTGTATCCACCACGGTTCTGTTGCTGAACAACCCTATTTCGTCGAGATTCATTTGACTGTTCCTGAGCTTTAGGTTGTTGGTGATCTACCCGGCGATTGTCATGCTGATTATAGCCACTTGACTGATCACGGCCTCGCGAATGGTCTCTCCTATCTGAATTGTCCCGCCCATGGGAATGGTCTCGTCCACTTGAGTTACCACGACTCCCCTGATCATATGACTGCTCAGGTCTATCCTTAGATCTTGAGCGAGAATCTTCACGGTCATCATTCCTAATGGTAACCATCATTGCCGGGCCACTTTGGCCATGCATAGAGAAAGAAACTGGTTGTCCTCTCTGCATGTTCCATGCTTGGTTATTTGCATCCCCGTGCCAAGTGTGAGATCGTTGTAAGTTGGGGTTCATCTGGGGACTGAACTGATTCATTTGTCCATCCTGGCCTTGCTGGTTTTGATCATGAATTGAGCCAGGTCGTGTCTGTAGTTTTAAGTAGGATCGATAAAGTGAAATTCCTGCCAGTGCCTGCTTTGCATATTGAACAGATTCCACATGCTTAAATGTCACAAAAGCAAATGGTTTCTGTCTTCCCGATTCTTTATCTTTTGGTATGACCAATTTATGCAATGGACCAGCCTGCAACACATGAAGATATAAAAACTTAAAAACGGTGACAACATTTTCACTTCATTAATTTCTGAAGTAAAAGTAATTATGTCAAGATAATTATGAAGATCAACATGGAGTTTACTTGAGATACTTTACCATAATTAGGTATTTTGCTTGAGAGAAATAGATGAAGCCATCGTATTAAAAGTAGACAATTTTTCCTTTCACTTTATAAAAGTAATAACCTACCAGTAGCTTGAATCGGAAGCTACATGTACTTAGTAAATGAAATTTTTGTCCCCACATTTACTGTCCTTGGACCCATTCTCAGTGTTTAATTCATTGGCTGCTGATATGTGATGCGATATGAATTTGAATATGCCCATAAGGCTAAATAAAATAAGACATGTGTTAAGTGTAACCCACCCACCTCTCCAAAAGCAGGCCGCCTCCACGTAATTTTATTGTTTTTTTTTTTAATTTTTCCTCCGGCTCAATTTTTTCACTTAAAATAAGAAAATATGCGACCGGAAGTTGGCGACCGTAATAAGCCGTTGCTTTAAAGATAGTGAACAACAGTAATTTTTTGTCATTTTATGCAACCAAATTCCATAAATCACCTTAGGAAGTGACCCACATTCCAGTCAAGTTCATTATTGGAGTCTCAGACACCCAGAACAAAAAGCTTGCTCTCCAATTCCTTCCATAGAACAGAATAGCAGAAATAATGTTGATCAAAAAACATAAAATGATAAAATAAAATGACTTTACCACTCCCCCATGTATAGTATAATGATAGTATGAATGCTATATTACTGGTATCCACAAAACATACTTTGTGGGAGCCGAGCATTAGTTTACATACAGCACATACAGAGTGAGCGATAATCAAAACACTCAACACCATGGCAATTTTTTTAGGAGAGTGATTCATGGTGACCTATTCAACATCGAAATCTTGAGTGACGAGGAATAACGAGCACTATACCGGTAAGTTGGTGGCAGTTTTAACCAAAGTTCATTATTGGAGTCTGCTCGGTGTTGAGTGTTTTGCTTATCACACACTCTTTACATACTGTACTGCAACATAACATGGCTTTTATTTACTAACACAGTGTACGATCTTGACAATAACATGTTTTTTTACGCGATATTTATGATTGGTATAAGAACAAAATCTGTCTATATTTTATTATTCTTTCTGTTTATGGCGGTTTTAACAGATGTGACTTTTTTAACAGCAAATCAGTAATACCCATCACGAAGGCCATCCGTGCCTTTAAAGATGGTCTATCTCTTATCGGCAAGTTTTATATAGATTCCAGGGTATAAAACAATAGATGTGAATCAAGGACACCTGTCTTGAAAAGCTTCTATCAATTAATATAAATTTTATTTATATAACATTTGAAGCATACCAAGGTAGAGCACTCTATCTTGTTAGCAAAATAAATCAAGGAACATTGGGGATCAGTAAAGAGATATACTGCGATTTACAATCAACTAAACCACTTAATTATGCCTTTAGAGATAAATAATATACCCCATCTTCAGTTTTATCCAGATTTTATTTAGAAAATAGCTATTTGTTGTCTTGAAATCGCTATTTATAAAAATTGTGTTGTTGTTGTGATTGTGGCCCAGAAGTGATAGACCATCTTTAACGACCACAAGAATTAAGTGATAACTATTCTCTAATTTCATGCAAATGGAAATTTAAATGTTACATTGGCCGCTTGCCAATGACTCATTCCCATCTGCATGTCAATGTCAAATTTCATGATGATCAGACGAACAGTACGGCCTGTAGCCCATGCTAATGGATTGAATTTTTAAATCTCTAAGATGGCCGCTGAATGACCCAGAAATAACTCGTTCCCCTCTACATGACAACATCAACAGCCATGACAAATTCATAATTATTAGACCAATCGTACGGCCTGTGCTAATGAATTTACATTGATTAAAACTGAAAACCAAGATGTCTGATGGCGGTCATGTTTTTTTTGGCAAAATGACTCGTTCTCATCTACCGGTATATGTCAATGTCAACATCCATGAGAAATTTCATCATTATCAGACAAATGGTATGGCATGTAGCCTGTGCTAATGGATTGAATTGTGAATAATGTCTGTTTTCCGAATGACTCCAAAATGACTCGTTCATGACAAACGGACGGATACCAACCCATGGCTAAAACAGGGTGGATTCAACCCAAATTCTAACTTTATCTGTATTTTTCATGTAATACATGTACATATACCAAATTTGAAATACTAAGATATTATTTATTTAGATTAAATCAAAAACTAAAGTTATCATCTGGAAACCAAAATAATAGGCAAATTCTAATTTGACATGTATGAATACCAATCAAGTTAAAATGTTGAAAGGTAAAAATTCATTAAAAACAAATTAAGTCTACCCAACATATTTTCTATTTGGATTAGATACTATTTATTGTAAATGGTAATACAAGTAGATAAAGTCAAGCAATCATAATTGTGTTATATTTTTGACAATTTGGAGGGCTACTAGTAATGTAAGGATGTTGTCATTTCTCAACTGCATGTAAACATTGACAACAATATTATTGTACAGGTACCCTAAACTTTAAACTTTGCGTCAAAACATCAAGTTAAATTTATGGGTAAAATAAGTGTACTGACCATTTTTGTACCACCACCAATAATAGTAGAGAAATTGTTAAAATTTGCAATTTAATTCGACGCCGACTTCACTCTGTTTGTTTTATTTAGTGGCAGATAATAACCAGATATACAAATGTTGAAAGCATTAATCTGTGGATTGGGTAGGAGAATATGTCGGAGGAGAAATTTGGGTGAGGGGAAAGAGACCTGCTGCCCTATAGCAGAAACCCTTATCATAATTAACCAGGCAGTAGATGTGGCAGCTATTTTGGGTATCTGCCAAAATAGGACATTCCCATCTAGACATAGTCCCAGAGCTGCATATAAAGTTTTGTATTAACTGGAAAAGCAATGTGGGCTGCTGTAGATTGTTGATGCAAGCACAACGGACACCAACTTTGTCAGGTTGAGCTAAAAAGTCAATGACATATCACCTGTTGGGTGAAATTAGGACAGCTATAATTCATTTTCCTACATTTTAGATATATCTACTTGAAGTTGAAGACGACTTACATGCAATGATCTACGTGCATAAATAATGGTCACATTACACAGAAATATGTTGGAAACCATGTATTTTGCACACGAATGATCATTAAACCAACTGAATGGTTGAGTAAGTAATGTTGTAATACATCTGTCTCATAAAGACATATATCTCATATATATTTTGAAGACCTCTGTCTGTCTGTTTGTTTGTCTGTCTGTCATTAATACAAATCTACGATTCTCGACCGATCGGGACGAAACTTGGTACGTGTGTGTAGTTTGACCAGGCGGCCGACGTTGTCGTATTGGCGAGCCTGTGCGGCGCCCGCTTCGCGCATGCGCAGACGAGATCTCAGAAACGGGTGGAGCTATCGACTTGAAATTTGCTATGTGAATGTATCTTGCCCCGGATACAAATTTTATCGGGTCGCCGAGCCCGTGCGACGCCAGCTTCGCGCATGCGCAGACGAGATCTCGGAAACGGGTGGAGCTATCGACTTGAAATTTGCTATGTGAATGTATCTTGCCCCGGATACGAATTTTATCGGGTTGCCGAGCCCGTGCGACGCCAGCTTCGCGCATGTGCAGACCAGATCTCGGAAACGGGTGGAGCTATCGACTTGAAATTTGGTTTTTGAATAGCCCGGACAACGTCGGGCTCATCGGCTAGTCTCATATATATTTTGAAGACCTCTGTCTGTCTGTTTGTCTGTCTGTTTGTCATTTATACAAATCTACGATTCTCGACCGATCGGGACGAAACTTGGTACGTGTGTGTAGTTTGACCAGGCGGTCGACGTTGTAGTATTGGCGAGCCTGTGCGATGCCCGCTTCGCGCATGCGCAGACGAGATCTCGGAAAAGGGTGGAGCTATCGACTTGAAATTTGCTATGTGAATGTACCTTGCCCCGGATACGAATTTTATCGGGTTGCCGAGCCCGTGCGACGCCAGCTTTGCGCATGCGCAGACGAGATCTCGGAAACGGGTGGAGCTATCGACTTGAAATTTGCTATGTGAATGTATCTTGCCCCGGATACGAATTTTATCGGGTCGCTGAGCCCGTGCGACGCCAGCTTCGTGCAAGCGAGATCTCGGAAACGGGTGGAGCTATCGACTTGAAATTTGGTATGTCAATGTATCTTGCCCCGGATCATTACCGCGCCAATGGATTCAATTTTGAAATCCAAGATGGCCACCAGCGGCCATGTTTTTTGGCCGAATGACCCCAAAATGACTCGCTTCCCATCTACATGTCATTGTTAACATCCATGACAAATTTCATGAAGATCAGACCAAAGCTACGACCTGTAGCCCACGCCAAAGGATTTAGTCATGCCAAGAGTAAAATCCAAGATGGCTGCTGGCGGCCTTGTTTTTTGGCCGAGCGACCCCAAAATGACTCATTCCCATCTACATGTCATTCTTAACATCCATGACAAATTTCATGAATATCCGACTAAAGCTACGACCTGCAGCCCGCGCCAAAAGATTTAGTCATGCGAAGAGTAAAATCCAAAATGGCTGCTGGTGGCCATGTTTTTTGACAGAACGACCCCAAAATGACTCGTTCCCATCTACATGTCAATATTAACATCCATGACAAATTTCATGATGATCAGACGAACAGTACTACCTGTAGACCGCGCCAATGGATTTAATTTTGAAATCCAAGATGGCCACCAGCGGGCATGTTTTTTGGCCAAATGACCCCAAAATGACTCGTTCCCATCTACATGTCAATGTCAACATTCATGACAAATTTCATAAAGATCAGACCAAAGGTACGACCTGTAGCCCGCGCCAAAGGAAATTGTTGATGGACACACAGACGACGGACGCCAACCCATGGCTATAGCTCAAACTTACAAAGTAAGTTGAGCTAAAAACCACTAAACACAAAATACCGGGCATATGTCGCCTATTTCCTATAAATAACATACTCACTTACAACTCTGCAGTGATAAAATCATCCCGGACGCCAAATTAACGGAGTTTAAAACATTTTTCACCATTAGCGACGAGTGACTTGTCGCCATCCATATCACCATTTTGTTTCTTAGCATTGTGGGAAGGGAACCGGTGTTCTGAAAAAAAGTGCATGTGTTCCGATATCCTATTTGTTGCAGAACACCGGTCTATCCAACTTCCAATTGAACAAGTATATGAAAACATTGAAAACATGAATGGCGACGAGTCACTCGTCACTATGGTGAAAATATTTTTAAACTCTGTTAATTTGGCGTCCGGAATGATTATATCTCTGCAGAGTTGTAGGTGAGTATGTTATTCATAGGAAACAGGCGACATATGCCCGGTATTTTGTGTTTAGTGCTTTTATTTGAGATATGTTTGTCCGGGCACCTGGTAATAGATTCATACTCTCGGGATCCAAATAATAGTAGGGGGGGGGCGGAATAATAGTACAGGGGTGAAATTTCCTTTAAAATAAATAATAGTATGGGGGCACAATAATAGTACAGGGGGGAATTTTCGCAAATCAACACTAAGTATGGGTCAAAAATTGTGGTTAGATTCATATGTTCTCATACAGAGATCATTGGAGAAAAATTGAACCTAATAATTGTTCAAAGTATTCAATTCATTTTGAACTAATACCAAGTGTCACCCACATTTTTGGATAATACATTGATGTTTAAAATGAATGGTTCCTTAGCCATAGTAGAATATTGGGAATTTTTTCATGATTTTAGCTTTAAAAACTCTGATAAATTTAGCTTAGGTTTAACCACATAAATTCATATTTTTTTTACACATTTAGCTGAAATTTAATAAACGTAGGGTCCCAAATAAGCAGCGTACAGGGGGATTTCTCCATGAAAATAGTTAAGCGTACGGGTACGCTTATTTGGATCCCGAGAGTAACTTTAGCTCTTTATATTGAACACAACAACAACAATTAAAGCTGAAGGGGTCACTCTCACCAAAATGAAAGTGTCAATGACACTGTAGCTCAACTTAGGTAGGGGAATAATGGTTGACAGTAAATGGAGAAATAGGAAAGGTGCTAATTGAAATGTCTAACCTGCGCCAAAGGATTTAGTGATGCAAAGAGTAAAATACAAGATGGCTGCTGGTGGCCATTTTTTTTGGCCAATTGACCCCAAAAGAACTCGTTCCCATCTACGTATAATTGTTAACATCCATGACAAATTTTATGAAGATCTGACCAAAGCTACGACCTACAAATTTCATGATGATCAGACGAACAGTACGGCCTGTAGACCGCGCCAATGGATTGAATTTTGAAATCCAAGATGGCCGCTGGCAGCCATGTTTTTTGGCCGAATGACCCCACAATGATTCGTCAATGTCAACATTCATGACAAATTTCATAAAGATTAGACCAAAGGTACAACCTGTAGCCCGTGCCAAAGGATTTAGTCATGCAAAGAGTAAAATCCAAGATGGCTGCTGGCGGCCATGTTTTTTGGCCGAACGACTCCAAAATCACTTGTTCCCATCTACATGTCAGTGTTAACATCCATGACAAATTTAATAAAGATCAGACCAAAGGTATGACCTGTAGCCCACGCCAAAGGATTTAGTCATGCAAAGAGTAAAATGCTGGTGGCCATGTTTTTTGACCGAATGACCCCAAAACGACTCGTTCCCATCTACATGTCATTGTTATAATTCATGACAAATTTCATGACCATCTGACCAAAGCTACGACCTGTAGCCCGCACCAAAGGATTTAGTCATGCAAAGAGTAAAATCCAAGATGGCTGCTGGCAACCATGTTTTTTGACCGAATGACCCCAAAACGACTCGATCCCATCTACATGTCATTGTTATCATTCATGACAAATTTCATGATGATCAGACTAAAGGTACATGTTTTTTGGCCGAATGACCCCACAATGATTCTTTCCCATCTACATGTCAATGTCAACATTCATGACAAATTTCATAAAGATTAGACCAAAGGTACAACCTGTAGCCCGCGCCAAAGGATTTAGTCATGCAAAGAGTAAAATCCAAGATGGCTGCTGGCGGCCATGTTTTTTGGCCGAACAACTCCAAAATCACTCGTTCCCATCTACATGACAGTGTTAACATCCATGACAAATTTCATAAACTTCCGACCAAAACAACGACCTGTAGCCCGCGTCAAAGGATTTAGTCATGCAAAGAGTAAAATCCAAGATGGCTGCTGGCAGCCATGTTTTTTGGCCGAACGACCCCAAAATCACTCGTTCCCATCTACATGTCATTATTAACATCAATGACAAATTTCATGATGATCAGATGAACAGTATACGACCTGTAGGCCGCGCCAATGGATTGAATCTTGAAATCCAAGATGGCTGCCAGCGGCCATGTTTTTTGGCCGAATGACCCCAAAATGACTCGTTCCCATCTACATGTCAATGTCAACATTCATGACAAATTTCATGAAGATCAGACCAAAGGTACAACCTGTAGCCCGCGCCAAAGGAAATTGTTGACGGACACACGGATGACGGACGCCAAACCATGGCAATAGCTCAAACTTACAAAAGTAAGTTGAGCTAAAAAGTGCTGAAGGGTACACAGGGTTTGGAAAATGTGCCGAAGGGTACACATGGTTTGTGATCGGCACTAACACCGTTTCTAAAAATGTATTTCTGAAAGTCTGATGCCCATTAGCAGCTTGTTTTCTGTTCATTTTCATGTTCATTGGAGCGCAAACAATCATTCTCTAACAGAAATAATTTGCAGATACGAATACTAAACGTCATTTAAAACGCGATTTCAAAACATGTGTACCCTTCAGCACATTTTAAAATCCTGTGTACCCTTCAGCACCTTTTTTGGTGAGAGTGACCCCTTCAGCACAATTAAACCCTTATTTTTGGGACTTTATGTCCAGTAACTGTGATCTGACACCGACAACGGTTGGCGATTATCGCAATACGATAGGGGAACACTCCGACATTCGTACTCAGATTTCGCCAATATTTGTACCTAGCTTGCCGACATACCAACAAATGAAAAAGACCTCAAATAACCATCTAAAACCGAAACACCGAAGTCTTAAAATGCTGGTCAAAAAGAAACTGAAACTGGCACATGAAACCTATGTTGAAAACATCCTTGAAATTGACAAAAATATCCATGAAGACCACAATGAAAGAAATTACAAGTCAGTCACCAAAAAGCTGTTCTCTTACATTAAAAGCACACAACAACAATCTCAAACAATAAACTCCATCAATGACCCAACCACTGGCACTCTGAAAAACTCAAATGCCGAAATAGCCCAGGTGCTAAACAATCAATTTCAGTCAGTCTTTTCCCCCACTAAACCCCCTTACACTGTCACAACATTGCCTGACGACCTTACGGAATAATACACCTGATAACTATATCCAGTCAAATAGTCATGGCTATCCGACCATTAAGGAAATTAAAGTAAACGAATCTGGTGTCCTTAAACAACTATCTGACCTCAAAACCAACAAAGCTGCCAGACCAGATAACCTTAATCCTGCCATTCTGACACAAATGCGTTACGAAATAGCTCCAGCCCTCACAATACTCATCCAGAAAACCCTTGACACTGGGACATTACCAAATGACTGGACTAAAGGCAATGTAGTTCCAATATTTAAAAAGGGAGATAAAACCGACCCCTCAAACTACAGGCCAATCACCTTAACATGTATCATGTGTAAGATTGCAGAGCATATAATTGCATCTCATATAAGTACACACTTCAAAACCCATAACATCCTGTATGACTTACAACATGGCTTTCGTGAACGCCGGTCCTGCGAAACACAATTAGTACAACTTATTGACAAACTTGTTGGAAACCTTTTTGCAGGACACCAAACGGACTTAATACTGTTAGATTTTAGCAAAGCTTTTGATAAAGTCAACCAGATAAAGCTACTCTACAAATTAAATGAACATGGCATCAGAGGCCCAATCTTAAATTGGATTAGATCCTTCCTATATGGCCGCAGACAAGTAGTTGTCCTGGAAGGGGAAACCTCAGCTTCAGTCCCTGTCACTTCAGGGGTGCCCCAGGGCTCTGTCCTGGGCCCCCTACTGTTTCTACTGTATATTAATGACCTCCCTGACGAATTAATATCACAAACCAGACTTTTTGCAGATGACACAGCCATATATATAACCATCAAAAGCCCCTCAGATCACAACACTCTACAAACCGATCTTATTAAATTGGAGGAATGGGAAAGAAAATGGGACATGTCGTTCAATCCGGGAAAATGCCAAGTATTAACAGTGGCTCGCAAGAAAAACACAGTTTACCATCAATACATCTTGCATGGGCAAATCTTGCAACATAACAGCACAGCCCGCTATCTCGGGGTTGACCTAACCACAAACATGTCATTCAACGATCATATAAATAAAATAACATCAAGTGCAATCCAAACTCTTGGATTCCTGAAAAGAAATATAAAAACCAAAAATGAAGTTATTCGTAAAATAGCATATCAAGCTGTGGTACGGCCTAAATTAGAATATGCAGCAAGCGCATGGTCACCTTACACAGCCACAAATATCATAGAAATTGAAAAAGTTCAGAATAGGGCTGTACGGTGGATAAAAAATCAATATTCAAGATATGCAAGTGTTTCGGCTATGACTTCTGATCTAGATTTAAAATCACTGGAGGCCAGAAGAACTATATCACGGCTGTGTCTCTTCCAAAAAACCATCCAAAACCATGTGGAAATTCAAATTCCAACATATCTTGAAAAGCCCACAAGAAAAACTTGATTCCACCATCAGGAAACATTCAGACGCATTCATACAGGCCCAAATTACTTCAGATATTCCTTCTTCCCTGCCACTGCAATTCTCTGGAATAACCTAAACCCTGACCTGGTCACACTCTCACTAGTCTCAGACCTAGTTGGTGGACCCAACTATTCAAACAGAGCTAGACGCTCTCGAATAGTTGGGCCGCCGTAGCTTTATTCACGACCTCCAAGTGCTTTTCCATTATTATGAATTTTTTTCCCACTTATAACATGAAAATACAAACATTGTATATAAATTATGTTGAAGACTAATCTGTTCTGAGTGAGTATCAACAAGCTACCCGACGAAAAAAATAAAAATGTGACATTTGTAGTTGTTTTAAAAATACATGGTAGACTGCTTGCCGAAAAACTATTTCGGCAAAAAATTAGACACTACCCCGCCTCATTTCAATCACAAAATTCACATATAACTAGATGGTTTTATCTGCTACCATTATGTTGTAAGATCAAGTGATAATGGCAGATTACGAAGGCATTGTGTACAATACCTGACTCTCGAAATATAATCCGAACTTTGAGATAAATCCGAGACCGTTAATTTGTCAACATTTAAAACTTTATCTGTAGTAAATTGACGGAACGGAACAGGCGGAACGAACTTACAACTACATAACCGGAAAGGAGATCAGACGATCGACCGAGTGAAAGCAACAGCAACAACTATTTTTTGAATTTTAAGTTTTAATAAACAATGGAGTTTGATTTCAAAGAAACAATGACCAAGGGCGTGGCGATATGTGTGGGGACACAATATAAAGTGTAAGCCAAGGCCGTGGCCGGCTCCAAATAAAATGTGTAAACGGAGTGTTATGTTTGGACCGTTGTTTCTCAATGGATATTAATGAAATTTGGTATATATGTCCGGGCTGAGGCATGGAATACACTAACGTTTGAATTGTTTTTAAATTAACAAATTTGTTGATTTTCTTCAACTTTTTCGTTCTGGAACACACATTAATATTCAAATAGTGGTCTCGGTATCAAACGCCCAAGTTCCGACCACGTCGCCATCGCTATGCGTATATATATAAGATATACGTGCCAATAACGTTGACAAAGCATTGGCGACAATATGGAGTCGAAACCGAGACAACTATCTGAATATTATAGTCTAAGAGTCGTCAATTAGTTAAAGCCGATTACCTACGCCGCTAAAACACCGTATGGCTACCTTACATATATATTACAATTTGACGACAGTTGGTAAGTTAGGGTGTCAATTTGGAAAATTCTCACTCAATTAGGATGTAAACATTTTGGTCTTCACGAAAGAGGTTGGAATAATAATTTGGACACCTAATAAGGCACTTTAGCCACGCCCTTAAAAAAAATGATTTGATGATATATGATGATGTCATGGCGATGATGATTTTAATAATAATAATATGTTGATGTCGGATGATGACGATGGTGATTATGAAATGGTTACATGCATATATACATATATAATCAATAAGTTTATTTCTCATGAACCTATACACACACATAGGTATGGAGATATAAACACAATGGCAGCCGATGGGTCATATGTACGCCACATAAATATGTTTGGCGTATTGGGTAGATGCTCAGCTTTTGGAAATTGAGGCTTTTCTTCGTGTTGGTAGACATGCTGACAATGATATTAATGGCACACTTTAACGTGTGTTAATTAGGACATTCTAATGCGGTTTCCGCATATTTTAAATAGTCATGTTCTACCAATCGACGCGGGGATAGACTCTCTGGGTCAAAATAAGCTCACAGGCAACGAGAGCACACTGATAATTAAAAGTATACTGAATTATTGAGGTTAATATGAGATTAATATCCAAACAAGGTCGCACCTTCCAACATGACCCATGATGAAATTTTAATTAAATACCCCCACCAAAGCTCAAAACGTGCAGGTCTGAACATGCATATTTTAAAACAAAAATAGAAAGTATATGCATGGGTAACCTTTAAAAACATTTGAATATACATATATATATCGTTGTCTCCAAACTCATCGTGTTATCCATTGTTGTTATATGTGCTTTTAAAGTTTAAAAATATTTGAATCGAAAATAAACTCGAAACAAACAAGAACATGTTATAGCCGGAATCCAATTATGTTCGTTCCGTTTCCGATTCCTTATTCACTGTTTTGACGGATTTTTACAAATACAAAATGGCTGAAAGTTCGAGGCGGTAGAAATATGCTCTCGCTTTATGCGAAGAATGTCACGACTAACATCTGAAACATGCATTGACACCACACTAGAAATGTACTAGAAGCTCTGATCTACAAGTATGTGGTAGTTTTGGTTGTTAAATAATATTTTTTAGTGTGTGTTATCGCTTGTGAAAAGTCGAGTAAATGTCCATACCAATGATTAGTGACGGAGTACTGCTTTCAGTGATATACAGTCCTGACTTTTATAGAGCTATGCTCTGATAATAAAAGTCAGGTTTACGGACTAGTCTCAGACCCTGACATGTTCAGAAAGGGTGTGTACCAGCATATCAAATAATTGGCTCAAATTATCATTCTTTTAACCTAGTGTTTTTAACTGTTTTTATCTCTCTTCTGTAACATAAAACCTATAAACCTTATTCTCCTATCTCACTGTCATCTCCTTTCTGAACAAACGCTACCTCTATTCTGCATAGACGCGCACTGGATATAATACCCGATAAGGGGGTCTCCAGTAACGATAGATAGATAGATAGCATGTCCTAAGTTTCACGGGAAAATGGCTAATTTGATTCTATTTGTCGTTATATAATTTTGTTTTACACCATTTATTATTCCTTTTCATAAAAATAAAATAAAACAAGCCAAGATGATATGTTTAAAATGTCTTGAACAAGAAATTGGAGATAAGTTGGTATCAGAGTACGTTACTTGTGATAGTTACGTTACGCACACGGTGTTCCCCTATCGTATTGCGATAATCGCCAACCACCGACAACCGGTGTTGGCAAAGGCATCGAAATTAGGAGAGTAGTGCATTTCAATAAGAAAATTAGATTGACGTACCTGCAAAAATAGTTCGTATAATAGTTCTTCTGTTACTTCACTTGTCAAGCCACCGACCCACAGCGTTCTATCTTTCTCATCGTCCATGATTTCATTAAAAAAATGATTTTATTGCAGTTAGAAAAACGTAATGTGCGTGTCGGAATATAAACGTACTCAAGAGATTTCGTACCGAAAAGCCATGAAATAGGAAAGCCACATCACATATGGGAACCTGTCAGAAACAACACTCATGATTTAAGAACCCTAGAGAACGGCAGTCATCAAAGCTCGACTTCTTACAGGAACCTATATTCTACAGTCTAACTCTGCAATCTTCACCCGAAATACATCATCACTATTGTAGGCCTATATAACAGACATATGCTGATTTGACCTTTTGGAAGGTATCACCCCCCCCCCCCCCCCCTCCCCCCTGAATCCTGAATACGAGTTAATTTTGGGGGGTGAATCCTGAATACGAGTTAATTTTGGGGGGTGAATCCTGAATACATGTTAAGAAATAATATGCGATAAATGACATACAAATTGACTGTTTTAATATCAGACAGATACAAGCAGAATTAACCCATACAGAAATTTCTCATGAGAAGTTGTTAGAATCTTTTAAGTTACATAGACACATTATGATGCCGGTCGCGTGTGAGGCCGTTATGATACCATTAATGATACTTTATGATCAGGGACGTGGCTACTAGCTAGAGGGTTTCCGTTGGGGGTGTCCACCTTGGGAAATTCCAACTGCACCCCCCCCCCCCTCCTTGAGTCAGAAACAGACCGAACACAAGTTTTGCATAATTCCATTTGCACCCCCCTTGCACCTCAGTGTTTAGGCCAAATATCCTATATCTTCATAAACCATGGTTCTATATATATATATATATATATTCCCGGGGGGGGGGGGGTGAGGATTCAGGAGACAAGATTTCCAAGTGTTCGAAATTTCCAACCTGTCACCCCCCCCCCCCCTGAGGTTGGAAAATTTCCAACTGATGACCATGAAATTTCCAACTGTTGAAAATTTTGACCAAAGTTGGGGGGGGGGGTGAGACCCTCCCCCTGTCGCCACGTCTCTGTTTATGATGGCATGGTGGTCGAATATGCCCAAGAAGCTATTCTACCCACTCATTCATACAGATAACTAGCACAAAATATTACTTTGCGCCATCAAAACCTGCGTCCAAGATGTTTTGCTTGAACCCGAATACCAGTTAATTCGGGGTATGAATCCCGCGTACGGCTTCAAAACACCCTGAATCCCGCGTACCGAAAAGGGGGGGTGTTACCCTCCTTTTGGAGTAGCCTGTACTTTATTTCTGACTACGACATAACTCGTTGTTGAGTGCAGAATGTTACGGGCTTTTGTGATTATTATCAGAAAATGCCAATTTAGATGCCACAACGGAGTTGGGGAGCAATGCGTCAGTTTAACCATACTTTCGGCCTCTTTAATATTCCAGAGATGCTTCGTTCATGCGCCACAACACGCATGCCGCACAATAGCCTGTCATTTAATTAACACGCAATGAGTTGTTCTCTTCTTTACCATGGGTTGACATGCAGACGCATTTATATCATATTGAATTGACTTTTACTGCCGACCGATCGAAACTCAGTTCGACGTATCGATAACTCAATTACTATTTATTGGATTCGGGGGTAAAAAATATATCAGAGCTCAGAGTTATTAGATATCGATTTTTTATTTTATTATTTTTCACCATCGAGAATTAATAGTGGCCCAATAAACAGTCGACGAGACGACTGTTCCGGACTAAATTACGGATGAAGATGGATAACACTACAAATCAAGAGGCTTTCATTTGATAAGGCCAAATTTCGTCGCACAACATGTTGGTAAATAACACGTTTCGGGCAATTTTATACTATAGTTGACATGCAGTGGTTAGCATTATTTTTGGGCACTAAATCGATTCTGATAACTGAAGCGGCATATCTAAAAATGTTGCTGTTGTTATAATCTGATTATATGTGGACCATTGAATCGGATAGAGTAAAGCAGAACATTTAGACCTCCATATTTAAAGTACGAGATAACTCGTAGTGGCACCCTGGGATATAGTGTAGTATAAGAGATAACTCGTAGTGGCACCCTGGAATATAGTGTAGTATAAGAGATAACTCGTAGTGGCACCCTGGAATATAGTTTAGTACCGAGATAACTCGTAGTGGCACCCTAGAATGTAGTGTAGTATAAGAGATAACTCGTAGTGGCACCCTGGAATATAGTGTAGTATAAGAGATAACTCGTAGTGGCACCCTGGAATATAGTGTGGTATAAGAGATAACTCGTAGTGGCACCCTGGAATATAGTGTGGTATAAGAGATAACTCGTAGTGGCACCCTGGAATATAGTGTAGTATAAGAGATAACTCGTAGTGGCACCCTGGACTACAGTGTGGTATAAGAGATAAATCGTAGTGGCACCCTGGAATATAGTGTGGTATAAGAGATAACTCGTAGTGGCACCCTGGAATAGAGTGTGGATAAGAGAGAACTCGTAGTGGCACCCTGGAATATAGTGTAGTATAAGAGATAACACGTAGTGGAACCCTGGAATATAGTGTGGTATAAGAGATAACTCGTAGTGGCACCCTTGAATATAGTGTGGTATAAGAGATAACTCGCAGTGGCACCCTGGAATATAGTGTGGTATAAGAGATAACTCGTAGTGGCACCCTGGAATATAGTGTGGTATAAGAGATAACTCGCAGTGGCACCCTGGAATATAGTGTGGTATAAGAGATAACTCGTAGTGGCACCATGGAATATAGTGTGGTATAAGAGATAACTCGTAGTGGCACCCTGGAATATAGTGTGGTATAAGAGATAACTCGTAGTGGCACCATGGAATATAGTGTGGTATAAGAGATAAATCGTAGTGGCACCCTGGAATATAGTGTGGTATAAGAGATAACATGTAGTGGAACCCTGGAATATAGTGTGGTATAAGAGATAACTCGTAGTGGCACCAGGTGGCACCCTGGAATATAGTGTGGTATAAAAGATAACTCGTAGTGGCACCCTGGAATATAGTGTGGTATAAGAGATAACTCGTAGTGGCACCCAGAAATAAATAGTGTGGCATAAGAGATAACTCGTAGTGGCACCCTGGAATATAGTGTAGTATAAGAGATAACTCGTAGTGGCACCCTGGAATATAGTGTGGTATAAGAGATAACTCGTAGTGGCACCCTGGAATATAGTGTGGTATAAGAGATAACTCGTAGTGGCACCCTGGAATATAGTGTGGCATAAGAGATAACTCGTAGTGGCACCCTGGAATATAGTGTGGTATAAGAGATAACTCATAGTGGCACCCTGGAATATAGTGTGGCATAAGAGATAACTCGTAGTGGCACCCTGGAATATAGTGTGGTATAAGAGATAACTCGTAGTGGCACCCTGGAATATAGTGTGGTATAAGAGATAACTCGTAGTGGCACCCAGGAATATAGTGTGGATAAGAGAGAACTCGTAGTTGAACCCTGGAATATAGAGTGGTATAAGAGATAACTCGTAGTGGCACCCTGGAATATAGTGTGGTATAAGAGATAACTTGTGCCCATATTTGTACCAGTCTAAAACATTATAACTGCAAAAAAAACACCTTATTTGTGTTACTGGGACATTATATGGGCCTTAGTGGAGGTGACATTAAGCTGACATGTTGCATATGGGACGGTAAGGTGAAAAACTTCCTTCCTGATAACCTTCGAAAGAAGCTTCGATAAATGTAAAACTGAAATAAATAAATTTGTCCTCATGTAACTAAGACCTTTAAGCCTAGATCATTGTGTGCATGGAAAAAGAGCGAACAGCTGTCTCAAACATTAATGTGATTATCAATGGCTAGAAAATAACTGTCATCAGTGCATCAAGCTAATCAATGAATTATGTGCATTTTTATCAACTCAAATGATCTGTTGATCTCAGAACACCTATAGTATCCAAGTCTGTCATAGTGACTGCTTGTCATTTAGCATAAAAGAAGTTGCTCCAGTAGACTAACAAAAGTGGTATGGAATAATACTAGATAATGTCTCGTTGGCATACTAATAAGAAATTATGGAATTATGTTTATCCTGCACAATGACCTAGGTTTGGCGATATCAGCAATTTATAAAATAATATTTCCAATTGCAGCCTGGCAAATATCTTCTCTAGATTAGTCTAGATATGTATTTATTTTCAAAATATGTCAACTCTAGTTGAATTGAAGCTTAACAACTGATATATCATGGATATGTCTACAAAATGTCAACAGTGACTTAGAAGATTGAGTTCACTGTCCTGAGATGTTATCAGCTTAAAATGTATTGGAGCCAAATAACCAAAAACACATGTTCGGGTCATGTAATAGCTTGCAAGGGAAAATTATATCTCACTGGATATGCAGTGGATATGCATCATTTTCGTTGTTGCAAAATTGGATGCATATACCTTATACTAGTGTTTTATGTGCACCTACCAGCTTCTGATGGGTTACTGTATTTGTCCACTATATCGATGCATTAGAATTTCCATTGAGCAGTATGGAACTTGACCACACAGGAAGACCTATTGCATACTCTCATCACACACTGACCTGGAAAATCCATTGAATGTACATGTATGTGGTAGACAAATGCATATCAGCCAGTATTTGAAAAAAATCTTCATATTTACCTGTATTAACCATTTTTTCAATTAAAACAGCTTCTGAAACAGGTTAAACTGTCATTTGTACTAAAGGAGATAACTTCCCAGTCATATGAGTGATATCAGTAGGGTTTTATGCAGTTTAGACAAAAATTAGCAAAAGTTAAGGGATGGGTGTCAAAAAATTGGGAGTAAAAAATTTGTGTGTATGCAAGTTTGGTACCAAAAATGCCATATGCTAAAAAAATGGCAAACCTTCCTGAAAATTTGTTAATACCCCCCCCCCCCCCCCTCCCCCTGGATGAAACCAGAATATTGTTGTTTTATCAATAACAGATTAATATATTCTGATCCAAAGATGAGAAACTGCATGCTCCTTAATCCATATCAATTGGATTTCAATCCTAGATAATGAACAATTAGCACACTCATATTTATAACCAAAAGGTGTCGATTAACAGTGTTTCTAAAATGAGACAAAACAAAATTTGTTTTTCAAGTTTTAAAATATGATTTTACTAGTAAAGATCATGTTGACTAAACTAAGAAGCATGTAGGTAGAAAATAGTTTTTGGCCTAGTATTTTCTTTTGTTTTCTCCTTTTCCATTATGTAAACTGTTTAGTGGGAAGATATAACTCAGTTTAATTTAAAAATATGATTAAAATATTGTTTTTTCAAGAAACCTTTTGTCAATCTAAATTATATTAGCTCAATCTTGAAGATAAAATATAAGACATGAATAAATACAATTTAAATCGACTTTATATAGACCCTAATTTGTTTCTAACTTTTTCTCATCCAAACCAGGCATTTAATTTTCTTTGATCGGAGAATTTAGGTATATATTTTCACCTTCTTTTTTTGAAGTGTGGGTCAAATGATACCCAAGTCAAATAAATCTTGAACCAAATGATACTCATACCAAAAATTAAGTGATACTCATACCAAAATATGAAAATGGGTTCCTGCATAGATAAGAGGACACTTTCATTTCATATAAATAACCATTTAATACATTATTTTGAAAAGGAATCATTTGGTTCGGGAAGGTATAATCTCACTCAAGATTAAGGTATCCTTTGACCCAAAATTAGGTATCGTTTGACTTTATTTGGTATCATTTTGTTTGGGTATCAAATAACATGCAAACATATTGGTTAATCTATAATGAAATATCAGCATTTAATATATAACAGCTGCTCAATATCAAAGCCTTCCTCAGACATGATCCAAAATAAACTTTCGGCTACATGTTACAAGATTACTTATCTAAATGGCAATCGGTTGAACAATGTGCATCAAAATTGTCCATCATAATGTTAGAGATTCACATTGACGCAATAACTGGTGCCAGCATGTGAATCTCTAACTAATATCTATGCTGAATTGGACTCTAAAGAAGTTGAACTGACCTTTTAATACATAAAATATCCAATTGATAAAATGAGAATTTTATGGGAGGGGCCATCGAGAGCATTATCATAATCTTTAATAGGTTAATAACAGAATACAGAGCTGGTGTTTTGGCACCAGCCTGCAATTCCCTAGTTTTCCTAATACAATTATCCTCCAATCTTTTGGTGAGAGGATGAGCAAGGTATGAACTAGTCTACATAATGTCATGAATCTCTACTCTGCCTGCGCCTGCAGAGAACATATTCCACACGTTCATAACCCAGGAACTTTTTTGATGTTCTGACAGGGAAGTTTATACAATTGAAAAAACAGCGCAGGTAATACAATTCTTTGTTAACTCTTACAGTGCCAGGGGCCGATCTCATTGGCCCTAATTTACGGTCTGTAGAGTGCCAGGGCCGATAAGATCGGCACTAAACAAATATTTAAAAAAAATATATATATTTTAGATTGTTTTTTTTTTGGGGTTGAATTTTTTTTGGGTATGCTTAAGCATGCTATAGTGAATTAAAAACAAACTGGATAAGTCCTTAGGGGCATGTTATAACTCAAAACTATCACCAAGTATTCATAGTAATAATTTTGATGCCCATGAAAAACGTAAGATTCCCTGGCACTAAACCTATAAAATAAGCCTGGTACTGAAAGAGATAAATATATGTTCCTTAATAATGTATTTCACTGTAGGTGAATGTCCCATCTCAAGAATGCATGAATTAGGTGACTTTGGAAAGCCGATTTTGCTTTGTGTTGCTTACAATCATGGAATTTATCCCGAGTAATCAATTCAATGGCCATGGCGATATCGGTTCACAAAAATCATGCAATCTCGAGCTGGGATACCACCTACGATGAAATAAAACAAGTATTAACAAAGAAATATATTCTCTGCGTTGTATGTTCAATGTTATAAAGTCGCCCCCCCCCCCTCCCCATGAAAAACGTAAGATTCCCTGGCACTAAACCTATAAAATAAGCCTGGTACTGAAAGAGATAAATATATGTTCCTTAATAATGTATTTCACTGTAGGTGAATGTCCCATCTCAAGAATGCATGAATTAGGTGACTTTGGAAAGCCGATTTTGCTTTGTGTTGCTTACAATCATGGAATTTATCCCGAGTAATCAATTCAATGGCCATGGCGATATCGGTTCACAAAAATCATGCAATCTCGAGCTGGGATACCACCTACGATGAAATAAAACAAGTATTAACAAAGAAATATATTCTCTGCGTTGTATGTTCAATGTTATAAAGTCGCCCCCCCCCCCCCCCCCCCCCCCCCTCCCCTCCCACCATCAGAACAGAACAAAAACAAAAAGTTCCCAGGTCTTGAACGGGTGGAATATGATCTCTACGGGCGTAGCCAGAGAACAGGTTCATGGCAAGATCCAGGTATAAACCTATAATGTTTGGGATCTAAAAATAACTATCAGTTGCATGACCTGATGGTAGTGGCAAAGGTATTCCTAGTCTCAAATAAGTTTTATTGTATATCTACTCATCTTCAATTTACTTAGTCCTGCTTAAAACCCAGCTCCTTTGTTCTACCTTGGACTTCTATTTCTCTGAATGGGCACTTTATACCATATCTATACCACATGTTGACATTCGTAATCTAGGATGGTCATGTCTCCCAATTTTATGCACAACAAGCTCCCATAGGGACCTCCATAGAGAAATAGTTCGGTTCTTGCACCCGCCCACAATAACAAACATCTGCATAGTGCTTATGAACCCCAGGTAGTCCATTTCCTAGTCAGTAAATGTGTCTTGTTTGCATACCCAGAGGTATCTATCATATTGAAGCATTGGAGACTCCACTAAAAGAGTTACTGTTCTTCTGGAAACAACAATGATATTGAGTAAAAAATATCATAAAATGCATGTGCCCAAAATACAGATACCTGTAATTGTGTTCACAGTATATATTACGTGTATACACTGGTGTATATATATAACTAGCAGGTGGACCCGACTTCGTCCGGGCTGTTTCCCCTCTGCTTTTCGGCGATTTGACCTTGAATTGTCCATTTTGAAGGTCAAGGTCAGGTGGGGTAACGATTTGACCCGTCCAAAACACTGCCCGGACAAAAGTACCCGACAAAAGGACCCGTCGAAATCCATCCGGTTTTACCCGATTTGACCTCAAATTTATCATTTTGAAGGTCAAGGTCAGGTCGGGGTCACGATTTAACGCGTCCAAAACACTCAGTGGACAAAAGTAACCCTACGTATCAAATTTCGTCGAAATCCCATCAAAATTCGCGATTTGACCTCGAATTGACCCGATTTCAAGGTCAAGTCGCACGGGCAAACGAATAGGCTTACGACACTCCCCATACGAAAGTATCCCTAGACACTAATTTTCATCGAAATCCCGTGATACTTGGGCGTTTGACCTTCGTCCGGGCTGTTTCCCCTCTGCTTTTCGGCAAATTGCGCGATTTGACCTTGAATTGTCCATTTTGAAGGTCAAGGTCAGGTGGGGTAACGATTTGACCCGGACAAAACATTGCCCGGACAAAAGTACCCGACAAAAGTACCCGTCGAAATCCATCCGGTTTTACCCAATTTGACCTCGAATTGATCATTTTGAAGGTCAAGGTCAGGTCGGGGTCACGATTCGACCGTCCAAAACACTCAGTGGACAAAAGTAACCCTACGTATCAAATTTTCGTCGAAATCCCATCAAAATTCGCAATTTGACCTTGAATTGATCCGATTTCATGGTCAAGGTCACGTCGCACGGCCAAACGAATAGGCTTATGACACTCCCCATACGAAAGTATCCCTATACACTACTTTTCATCGAAATCCCGTGATACTCGGGCGTTTGATCTTGAAATGTCCCGATTTCAAGGTCAAGGTCACGTCGCACAGGCAAATTAATAGGCCCATGCCACTCCCCGGCTGAAAGTACCCCCACATACCAAGTTTCATCGAAATCGGCTTGGCCGTTTCGAGTCCAATGACGAACAGACAGACACACACAGACACAGACAGATTTCCCAAAATATATAATAGACTAGCCGATGAGCCAGACGTTGTCCGGGCTATTCAAAAACCAAATTTCAAGTCGATAGCTCTACCCGTTTCCGAGATCTGGTCTGCGCATGCGCGAAGCTGGCGTCGCACGGGCTCGGCGACCCGATAAAATTCGTATCCGGGGCAAGATACATTCACATACCAAATTTCAAGTCGATAGCTCCACACGTTTCCGATATCTCGTCTGCTCATGCGCGAAGCTGGCGTCGCACGGGCTCGGCGACCCGATAAAATTTGTATCCGGGGCAAGATACATTCACATACCAAATTTCAAGTCGATAGCTCCACCCGTTTCCGAGATCTGGTCTGCGCATGCACGAAGCTTGCGTCGTACGGGCTCGGCGACCCGATAAAATTTGTATCCGGGGCAAGATACATTCACATAGCAAATTTCAAGTCGATAGCTCCACCCGTTTCCGAGATCTCGTCTGCGCATGCGCGAAGCGGGCGTCGCACGGGCTCGCCAATACGACAACGTCGACCGCCTGGTCAAACTACACACACGTACCAAGTTTCATCCCGATCGGTTGAGAATTGTAGATTTGTATAAATGACATACAGACAGACATACAGACAGACAGACAAACAGAGGTCTTCAAAATATATATGAGACTAGCCGATGAGCCCGACGTTGTCCAGGCTATTCAAAAACCAAATTTCAAGTCGATAGCTCCACCCGTTTCCGAGATCTGGTCTGCGCAAGCGCGAAGCTGGCGTCGCACGGGCTCGGCGACCAGATAAAATTTGTATCCGGGCAAGATACATTCACATACCAAATTTCAAGTCGATAGCTCCACCCGTTTCCGAGATCTCATCTGTGCATGCACGAAGCTGGCGTCGCACGGGCTCGGCGACCCGATAAAATTCGTATCCGGGGCAAGATACATTCACATACCAAATTTCAAGTCGATAGCTCCACCCGTTTCCGAGATCTCGTCTGCGGATGCGCGAAGCTGGCGTCGCACGGGCTCGGCGACCCGATAAAATTTGTATCCGGGGCAAGATACATTCACATAGCAAATTTCAAGTCGATAGCTCTACCCGTTTCCGATATCTCGTCTGCGCATGCGCGAAGCTGGCGTCGCACGGGCTCGGCGACCCGATAAAATTCGTATCTGGGGCAAGATACATTCACATACCAAATTTCAAGTCGATAGCTCCACCCGTTTCCGAGATCTCGTCTGCGCATGCGCGAAGCTGGCGTCGCACGGGCTCGACGACACGATAAAATTCGTATCCGGGGCAAGATACATTCACATAGCAAATTTCAAGTTGATAGCTCCACCCATTTCCAAGATCTCGTCTGCGCATGCGCGAAGCGGGCGCCGCACGGGCTCGCCAATACGACAATGTCGACCGCCTGGTCAAACTACACACACGTACCAAGTTTCGTCCCGATCGGTCGAGAATCGTAGATTTGTATAAATGACAGACATACAGACAGACAAACATACAGAGGTCTTCAAAATATATATGAGACTAGCAGGTGGACCCGACTTCGTCCGGGCTGTTTCCCCTCTGCTTTTCGGCGAATTGACCTTGAATTGTCCATTTTGAAGGTCAAGGTCAGGTATGGTCACGATTTGACCCGTCCAAAAGTACCCGACAAAAGTACTCGTCGAAATCCATCCGGTTTTACCCGATTTGACCTTGAATTGGTCCGGGCTATTTCCCCTCTGCTTTTCGGCGAATTGCGCGATTTGACCTTGAATTGTCCATTTTGAAGGTCAAGGTCAGGTGGGGTAACGATTTGACCAGTCCAAAACACTGCCAGGACAAAAGTTACCCATCGAAATCCATCCGGTTTTACCCGATTTGACCTCGAATTGATCATTTTGAAGGTCAAGGTCAGGTCGGGGTCACGACTCGACCCGTCCAAAACACTCAGTGGACAAAAGTAAGTCCACGTATAAAATTTCGTCGAAATCCCATCAAAATTCACGATTTGACCTTGAATTGACCCGATTTCAAGGTCAAGGTCATGTTGCACGGGCAAACGAATAGGATTACGCCACTCCCCATACAAAAGTATCCCCAGACACTAATTTTCATAGAAATCCCGTGATAGTCGGGCGTTCGACCTTGAAATGACCCGCTTTCAAGGTCACGTCGCACGGGCAAATTAACAGGCCCATGCCACTCCACGGCCGAAAGTACCCCCACATACCAAGTTTCATCGAAATCGGTTTGGTCGTTTTCGAGTCCATCGCGAACAGACAGACAGACACACACACACACACAGACAGATCTTCCAAAATATATAATAGAACATATGCTATGTACAGCACAAAACAAATATTTTATAAAAATGTTTGTGTACATTAACATTTATTTTTTAATAAAGTTGTACCGCATGGTATTTTGTGCATATTGTGTTCATGGCAAAAGGACCAAGGGCCATGAACATTATTTTTCCAGATAAATGTTCATAAGCATCTCATATATCAAGATTTTTCATCTGTATACCCGGTAAATGTAATTCTACCTGTATATTATAATACTGTGTTTTAAGTCAGTTAATGGACTCACGACTGGACATTCGTCAACTGAACAGACCATCTAGTTTACGAATGTCCAGTAGCTCGTCCATTAAACCTGACAAGAAAATCTCAAACACATTAGAAATTCTTCACTGTAATAGATTGCCATTGTGAAAGGTCTTGTCAAAATAATAATAGGGCCCCGGCGTAATATAACAGAGATTAGACTGTTTTAGAACTCCTTTATTGATCATTTTATCACAGTGTTGCTGGTGAGGGGAAGAACAATATATATCAAAACAGAGTTTGTAAAATGACCTATGCTTACTATTGACTGCCAAGTATAAGAATGGTTAGCAAGATACTTGATTCATTGTTTGGTTAATTTATGAGCAAAACAGTTCTCCGATTTGGAGGTTCTGAAATAGAAATTTTAAGGTGGTGCACAATTTGGCCTGCAAATATTTTCTTATGATATATTATGGTGGAGGGGTCAGGTTACTACGTTTTCCAATATTTGCAGCTTTTGACCAGGAACCTGTCTATTCAACAAGAGACACTCAGTGCGCACAAATACACAGACATGAGAGTCGCAAAAACAATAACAGACGACAGCCATGTAGCAATTATCATTCACTGAGCAGTTATATCAACTTTGAGACAAAAATCATTCATTAAAATGTACTTTTACTTCCATGAACTAGAAATTTAGACAGTTGTTGTTAAATTTCGCGCGATATACTAGTCCTTGTCTTTTTCACTAAAAGTAAAAAATGTAGTAACCTGACCCTTTCTGGTATATTATGAGTTGCCTCAGGTCTGGAATTTTGCACCAGTCATAACAAAAGACTATCATGGGGCAAGATACATTCACATAGCAAATTTCAAGTTGATAGCTCCACCCATTTCCAAGATCTCGTCTGCGCATGCGCGAAGCGGGCGCCGCACGGGCTCGCCAATACGACAATGTCGACCGCCTGGTCAAACTACACACACGTACCAAGTTTCGTCCCGATCGGTCGAGAATCGTAGATTTGTATAAATGACAGACATACAGACAGACAAACATACAGAGGTCTTCAAAATATATATGAGACTAGCAGGTGGACCCGACTTCGTCCGGGCTGTTTCCCCTCTGCTTTTCGGCGAATTGACCTTGAATTGTCCATTTTGAAGGTCAAGGTCAGGTATGGTCACGATTTGACCCGTCCAAAAGTACCCGACAAAAGTACTCGTCGAAATCCATCCGGTTTTACCCGATTTGACCTTGAATTGGTCCGGGCTATTTCCCCTCTGCTTTTCGGCGAATTGCGCGATTTGACCTTGAATTGTCCATTTTGAAGGTCAAGGTCAGGTGGGGTAACGATTTGACCAGTCCAAAACACTGCCAGGACAAAAGTTACCCGACAAAAGTACCCATCGAAATCCATCCGGTTTTACCCGATTTGACCTCGAATTGATCATTTTGAAGGTCAAGGTCAGGTCGGGGTCACGACTCGACCCGTCCAAAACACTCAGTGGACAAAAGTAAGTCCACGTATAAAATTTCGTCGAAATCCCATCAAAATTCACGATTTGACCTTGAATTGACCCGATTTCAAGGTCAAGGTCATGTTGCACGGGCAAACGAATAGGATTACGCCACTCCCCATACGAAAGTATCCCCAGACACTAATTTTCATAGAAATCCCGTGATAGTCGGGCGTTCGACCTTGAAATGACCCGATTTCAAGGTCACGTCGCACGGGCAAATTAACAGGCCCATGCCACTCCACGGCCGAAAGTACCCCCACATACCAAGTTTCATCGAAATCGGTTTGGTCGTTTTCGAGTCCATCGCGAACAGACAGACAGACACACACACACACACAGACAGATCTTCCAAAATATATAATAGAACATATGCTATGTACAGCACAAAACAAATATTTTATAAAAATGTTTGTGTACATTAACATTTATTTTTTAATAAAGTTGTACCGCATGGTATTTTGTGCATATTGTGTTCATGGCAAAAGGACCAAGGGCCATGAACATTATTTTTCCAGATAAATGTTCATAAGCATCTCATATATCAAGATTTTTCATCTGTATACCCGGTAAATGTAATTCTACCTGTATATTATAATACTGTGTTTTAAGTCAGTTAATGGACTCACGACTGGACATTCGTCAACTGAACAGACCATCTAGTTTACGAATGTCCAGTAGCTCGTCCATTAAACCTGACAAGAAAATCTCAAACACATTAGAAATTCTTCACTGTAATAGATTGCCATTGTGAAAGGTCTTGTCAAAATAATAATAGGGCCCCGGCGTAATATAACAGAGATTAGACTGTTTTAGAACTCCTTTATTGATCATTTTATCACAGTGTTGCTGGTGAGGGGAAGAACAATATATATCAAAACAGAGTTTGTAAAATGACCTATGCTTACTATTGACTGCCAAGTATAAGAATGGTTAGCAAGATACTTGATTCATTGTTTGGTTAATTTATGAGCAAAACAGTTCTCCGATTTGGAGGTTCTGAAATAGAAATTTTAAGGTGGTGCACAATTTGGCCTGCAAATATTTTCTTATGATATATTATGGTGGAGGGGTCAGGTTACTACGTTTTCCAATATTTGCAGCTTTTGACCAGGAACCTGTCTATTCAACAAGAGACACTCAGTGCGCACAAATACACAGACATGAGAGTCGCAAAAACAATAACAGACGACAGCCATGTAGCAATTATCATTCACTGAGCAGTTATATCAACTTTGAGACAAAAATCATTCATTAAAATGTACTTTTACTTCCATGAACTAGAAATTTAGACAGTTGTTGTTAAATTTCGCGCGATATACTAGTCCTTGTCTTTTTCACTAAAAGTAAAAAATGTAGTAACCTGACCCTTTCTGGTATATTATGAGTTGCCTCAGGTCTGGAATTTTGCACCAGTCATAACAAAAGACTATCATGGTGTTAAAACAAAACCGACTGCAGATAATGTTCTGTAAAAGATTCAATTTGGCATCATAAAGACTAAAGATGAAGACACAATGTATTATTCACATAGATATAGCTTGTGTCACGTAGACTCATAGTCTTCTGTTTTCATGTCATTAAGTCCGAGTGATTCATTCTCATCATAGCTCCTCTCATAATCAGTGATTTCAAGCAAAGGATCTGGGTCAGGAGCATGTGGGTTCTGAAATAATAAAATCCATTAATGGGCAGGGTTCATGCTAACAAGGATGGGTCAAATTCAAGGCCATCTTGCTGCGATATCTAGAGGTTGTCTGGGTCACATAAAACCAAATTCAAGGCTTTTCAAGGCTATGCACCATTTCCTTTGTGTTACAAAACATTAAAAGTGCAACATTAGAACTTATATGGAAATTATAGTAAAAGCTGCTCCAATGCATAAAACATGACTAAATTATAACACCGGATACATTGCATGTTTCATAAATTTTACGATCTAAGTCAGGCAGTATTACTGTAAACCCTGAAATATTTGTGAGGAATTAAATTACGCCCGGTTGAAGCGTCTGTTCAATGTGTCATGGAAATAAAGGCTTTTCAAGGCTGCTGCTTGCAATTTACAGGTTTTCCAGGCCTTGGACTTCCCCTCGTCGAATTCAAGGCCATTCCTCAAATCCAGCTGTGATTGGCTAACGTCTAGTTTATCGCTTTTATTTCTGCATGCAGTTTCTGATTTACGTCAAGTTCCTTGGACTGTTATGTTAGTAATATACATATTTTAGACTATTTCGAACTTGATCAATAATGAATACACATTTATCATTTTATAACATCAATGCAAAGGACTTTTTTTGCAGAAAGCACTCCCCATAACAACAGAAGGCTCAGTTGGAAGCTACAGTTACCACGTTTAAATGAAGACATCAGTAAATAATTCATTATACAATGCATAGTATTGCAGTGGGATAGCCTTCCAACAATATTACATTGAAAACAACATCTTCGGACGATTTCAAAACAGTGATTGATTTTATCTTCTACCCAAAGAAGTATGAATATGACTGACCATTAGTGCTGTTTATGCATATATGAGTAAGCACTTGTAATCAATTATATTTCAATCAAAAGTCAGCAGACTTGCTACAGAAATAAAAATTATGATATTCCGTCCCCTGTTGAATTGAAGGCCATTCCTCAAATCCAAGGCCCGACGAGAACTCTGATTGGCTCATGTCAAGTTTGTCACCTGGAGTATTTATATTCTATTTCTGCATGCAGGTTCTGATTGACATCAAGTTCACATAATAGTTGTAAACCCACATATTTGCACAGTAGCGTGGGCCCATAAACAGCCTCTCAATACACAATAAACCCTTTCTTTACTAAATGAATTCTCCCATTCACTTATAAAGTATACATTGGAATGTTCGATAATCATTTGAAGGGATGCTCAGGAAATATAAGCAGATGACAAACAGATAATACAAGTGCAAAGGATATTCATTGATGGCAAATGTTTAAATAATAAGTTCAACAAGGGAACTACTTGTCAATGAGTATTTCATAAAGAAAATAACGATTGAGCCATGTTTGGCACTCTGACTCAGGTCATATAACTTCTATTCCATCTGCAAAATAGAAACTATAAATACGCGGAATGACACAAATATGTTAATGTGTTTGTTGATATGGCACAAGTGTCAGGGTGGAAGGATAGAATGAGAGTTCTATCCTTCCACGATGGCACAAGTGGAATATCAATAAACCCATTAACACACATGTTGTTTTGTGTAAAACTGTGTTTATTATACACATCACCCATCCTAGAATCCATTAATTAACAAGACAGTCAATGACTGTGGGGTCGCTCACCAGACTGCAAAGACTGATAAGACTGGGACTCTTGAGACCACAACAGTCAGAACTTTTCATAATCACTTTAAAAGAAGTAGATTTAAACAGGATATGTGGCTAGAGAGACTTAAGTATGTAGATTGGTGAAAATCCACCATGAAATTACCAACTGTACACTACTGATCACCCCCCTCCTCCAGCTCAACAAGTCCCCTCCCGACCGGGCTCCCGACTCCCAAGTCTTAGGTTGGAATTTCACAACCGACACCTCAAACTTTCTCAATTGTTGGAAATTTCCAATCTCACAAGCGCCTTTTTCTAAAACCATTTAGACATGTTTGAAGCCCAATTATCCATGGACCCAAAACACAATACATGTATGTCATATTAATCAGTCAGGTGGTTCCAATGTAGATGTTTTAATGAGTTTGGTATTTCAATGATTTTATTAGACACAAAAGTGTTAACTCCCCATAGCCCGCCATTTCTTGACAGGTTGACCTCATTTTAACAAATCTGAATCTCAGTCACTAAAGGATCCTCCTGATTCCTCCATACTATATGTAAGCTAAATAGTCCAACCTCTCTTGAGAAGACATTTTAAGAATTACTATAGAGACACATAGTTATGTCCCTGGTCCCACCCTATTTAACCTGGTGACCCCATCTGAATAAATTTGAATCCCAGACACCAAAGAACCCTTCATACATATCATAAATATCAGTAAAATAGACCTGATGGTCCTTGTGAAGGAAGCATATTAAGAGGGAAACTGTCCTTCGCTTGGCCCCTATTTGACCAGGTGACCCCATTTAAAAAAATCTGAATTGCAGTCAAGGAAGAACATTCCATGCTATATAAGCCAACTAGTTCTTGCAAACATATTTTAAGAATTACTATGTAGTGAAATAGTTAAGTCTCTGGCTCTGCCCTTATTTGACTTTGTGATCCCATTTTCACAAATCTGTCACCCAAGGTAATTTCATACCAAATATAAGCAAAATAGGCCATTTGATTCTTGCATAGAAGACATATCATGAATTACTATGGAGAGAAAGAGCAATATAGCTGACCTTGCACCTACTTGACCTGGTGACCCTGATTGAACAAATCTGAATCACAATCACCAAAGGAATAAGCCTGCAAATAGCTTGTCTGTTCCTAGATTGTATGTGCCTGGCCTTAAGCAACACAATGTATTATACAATCAAGCCTTGAAATAGTGTGATAGTGTGTCTGTCATTTGCAGAGTAAGGTCCCCAGAGGGTGAATATAGTGACGCTATCCCGTACAGCGGGCCAGCATCACTAAATTCACCCTCTGGGGACCTCATTCTGCTATGGCAGACCTAGGATAAGATTAAAGTTCCCCAGTTGAAGTTGGTGATGTTCACCCATTGGGCACCTCAATTATGAATTTTATCTTCTGTAAATTAGGGGATATAGAAACTTCCTAGACAAGGTTTGATGTTACAAAGCCTGGGTACTTTTTCGCCTTTATTTTCCTTCCTTTCTTTTTTGGTATTAATATGTCTTTTGATAGAATAGCCGGCACTAGCCCATCCACTACTCTGCCGAACAGCTTCATTCTCATACTGTTTCTTCTTTGGTGTAGTGGCTCCATAAGTTGTTCCATTAGCATTTCAGTTACGGCCCCTTTTGTTCTTGTGTGGTAGTTGTTTTGGATGAATCGCACCCCTCTTTTGTTGATTCTCTCTATGGCGTTGATATCTTTTTGCTGGTATTGATCCCAAACTTCCGCTGCATATTCTAGGGTGGATCTTACTGTGGATTCATAGGCCATTTTTTGTCCGCTCTCCTGAGGTTTTGATGGAGGAATTCAAGGGTGCTGCCTGCTTTTCTTGAACTGTTTGGAGTATTTGGTTATCCAGTTGGTACATGTGCGTTGACGTGGGTTTTATTTGTAAGATGTTACATTTCTTCGCATTGAACCGCATGCCCCAAACAGCTGCCCATTTTTCTTGTGACTTCAGGTCTTCTTGAAGAGCAATATGGTCTTGTTGGTTCTTTATTTGGCGGTAGAGGAGACAATCATCAGCGAAGAGTTTGACTTGCGATGTGACTGCTTGTGGTAAGTCATTAATGTGACACAGGAAGAGGAGAGGACCGAGTACAGTACCCGGTGGTAAGCCGGACTCGACTGCTACGTGTTTTGAGAATTCCCCTTCCACTGCTACTCTCATCTGCCATTTTGTTAGGAAGGTGTCTATCCACTTGAGAGTTTGATTTGTAACACCATAGCTCTTAAGTTTGTGTAGTAGGCTTTGGTGAGGTACTGTGTCGAATGCCTTTGAAAAATCCAATACTGCTATGTCTGTCTGGATGTCGTTTTCGTAATTCTCCATCAGTTCATGTGTTACATTGATCAGTTGTGTCACGCAGGAGTGTCCAGAGCGGAATCCATGGTTTCTGTCAGTGAGGATGTCGTATTTTTCAAGGTGGTCTCTGATGTGACGGCATTGTATATGCTCAAGGATTTTGCAGGCCACCGAGGTTAGTGATACGGGCATGTAATTTTCTGGCAGGTGGACGTCGCCCTTTTAAAATATTGGTGTGATGTTAGCCTCGAGCCAGTCAGTTGGTAATTCGCCTGTGTTAAGCGATCGTTGGAATATCGTTGTGAGTGTTGTTGCGCCTTCCTCGGCACAGATCTTCAAGATTTTGTTTGGGATTCTATCGGGGCCAGGTGCTTTGGATGTTTTTATGTCTGATAGTAGCTTTACTACCCCTGGCTTGTCAATTTTCACATTCTCTATGTCCAGTCCCTTTTTCGGTAAGTCTGGTAGTTCGTGACCTGTGTCTTTGGTGAAAACTGACCGGAACTGGTTGATGAGCAATTCAGACTTCTCTATACTGTTGGTGGTTAGTGTTGTTCCTTTCTTGAGTGGAGGTATGCCGATGTTGTCTTGTTTTTTCGCTTTCATGAAATGCCAGAAGGGTTTTGTGGTCTTCTTTTCTTTTCCTTCTTCAATAATTTTGTTGATATAGTCACTCTCCGCTCGTCTGAGTTCTCTTCTACATAATCTTTGTTGGTGTCTGTATTTATCCCATGTCTCTGTTTTCTTTGATATCTTGTATAATTTCTCCTTTTTCCTGATTTGTTGTAACAGTTTTTATTCATCCATGGTAGCTTTCCTCTCTTTCTTTTTGCCAATGTTGGTACTGTTTTTCACTATTTCTGACACTCCTCCTTTAAATTTCTCCCACATGGTGTTTATGTCTGCATCTGGTGCTAATGTCGTAATCTCTTCGCCCAATTTGTTCATGTCTGCTGCGACTTCTGTCCAGTTTGCTTTGTTGAAGAGGTAAACCTCCTTCTCTCCTTTTGATTGGTACTTCGGCGTTGATATGCAGTCTGTAAAAATCATGGCATGGTCAGATATACCTGGGACATTTTTTGATGTTTTAATTAGTGATGGATTATTGGTTAGTATTATGTCCAATAAATTGTCTTCTCTGGTTGGTTCCTCATGCATCTGTGTCATTCCATTTCCGATGCAAACATCCAGCAGCGCCTGTTGGATTTCTTTATCAGGTGCTCTTTCTCGTATTGTCAGTTTCTCCCAAGTGATGTCCGGGCAGTTGAAGTCGCCTCCAATTATGTACTATGTATGTTTTATCTGCAGTGTACTTCTTCATCGATTCTTTTAGTTGTTTAACTGTTTCCATGCTTCTTTTTGGCATGTAGAGACTGGCGACATACAGATCTCTACCTTTTTGGATGGTTATTCTGGGGTTATATGCCTTTTAGCCAAGATTCCGTGCCTAGGATGATGTCAGGCTTTATATATTGCACTGCAACTGCGAGTTCGGCTTTGTTGCTTGGTAGGCTTCTACCGTTTACAGTCAATATTCTGAGGTTTTCTTTTGGTGTTGTGTGGTATACCTTGCTCTGTGAACTTAGTCCAGATGAGATTAATATTATTCACCAAAAGGTGGTTGACCTGTTCATGCCCTCTGGATTTTGGTCCTTAGTTGGAGAATTCAGTTATATTATGTTTCGCCGACGTCGAGTATTGTGCTCGATGTCTGAGTCAGTGTTTGAGATGTGACATGATGTGAGTGTAGATGTGTTTATTTACTGGCTAGCTTTAGTGAGCATTTGATATATCCCCAATGTGTTGTTGGATTCTTGTTGTAAGAGTTTAAAAAGATAGGTGATGGGTCCTGGCCTTGTGTAAAGGACTTTTGAGTAGGGGGATATTGGTTTCTATGTGTGGAGATTTATCATGTTATATGGCAGGATGTGATAGGACACACCTTCGTTTTGGGTTCCTATTATCCTTGTTCGAGTTTGGTTCACCTGTATCTGTGGTGAGCCGTAAATCGTTGGATGATTGTGCGGGTGGTGTGATTTGTGTAGTCATATAGTAAGTGGTTGGGGTGAATAGTTACAAGATTAAAGTTTAGCAAGGGAAGCCTAACTGTCTTAGTATAGCGTTTGTCGAGTTGAGTTCTCGTAAGTAAATTGCTTGTTAACTATGAAAACTTAGGTAATAAGTATTTGGTATACTTCACTATGTTTATAGTTTAGTGGGTTTACTGATTCCGCTTGGGTTAAGCTCTTTCTGGTGTTATTTTGCTCACTGTGTGGTAGTGGACTACTAGTTTCTGTAGGGTTGAAACCAGAGCACAGGCTGTCAATTGTAGAGTCTAACATACTGAGAGGTTGGTAATAGTTGGATGTGTGTATCTCATAGTTGTGGAAAGTGAAGCTACTGATGTTTATACTGTCGCACTTGAAGCACTTCCAAGGTAGGCTGGGTCTTTCCTCATGTGCTTTGAATTCCACCGTGTCCATCTCGATGCATGTTTTATGATGCCAGTTTTGACAGTCGTCACAGCAGACCCCTTTATCTGTCCATGACACTTCATCTTCACACACCGCACATGGGTATATCGATTTTTTCATCCTCACAGGTCCAGGTCCAGGATTTTCTTCAATGTCTCCGGCTGTTAGGAGTAGTATTTCCAGATAGTGATTTGTGACATGAAGACATGTCTCCATGGATCTAGCGTGGTACAGCCCACACCATCCGAACACTTCAAACTGTGGATGGCTACTCTCTCGTTGTTTCAACTATTGCTGTGGTTTTTACCTGGGTTTATCATGGAACAGCCCATACCACCCCTGGTCTCTTAGCTTTCCGGGTTTAGCATGGTTCAGCCCATGCTACCCCTTGTCTTTTAGCCTCTCCCTCTTTACTGGTGACAATGCTCCAAATATGGGTATAGCATGGTACAGCCCGTGCCACCCCTGTCTATCCAATTGTAATTATACATTTGCAATCGATCAATGAGGTCGTTGGGCATAGATTGACGATTAGACTTAAATTGCTCTCGGTTTCTGTTGTTATTTATGTGGTATGAACACCACTACGAGTTAACTCATAGTAGCAGTCCCCATGCAACCGTGTACTACGAGTTATTATGTAGTGGCAGTCAATGTGTTAAATACAATTTTTTTTCTTTTTTTTTTAATATTTTATTAAAAAAAACAATTCCACATTTTTTTTTAAATATTCTTTTATTTTTTAATATATGATTTCTTTTCTTTTCTTTTTTGGTTAAAGAGTTGAATCTGATTTTTTTTTTTGAGTTATGTCCCTGGCCCCACCCACATTTGACTCAGTGACCTCATTTGAACAAATCTGAACCCCAGTCACCCAAGGATCCTTCATACCAAATATGAACCCATTTGGCCTGATGGTATTTGAGAAGAAGATGTTTAAAATAATTACTATGGAGGGAAAGAGTTATGGCCCTGGTTTCTCAACTAATCAACCTGGTGACCTCATTTGAACAAATCTGAATGTGAGTCACCTAGGGAACATCCACACCAAATATGAACCCATTCGGCCTAATAGTTCTGGAAAAGAAGTCGTTCGAAGAATTACTATCAAGGAATAGAGTTGTGGCCCTGCTTTCTCAACTAATTGACCTGATGACCTCATTTGAACAAATCTGAATGTGATTCACCTAGGGAACATCCACACCAAATATAAACCTGTTCCGTCTTACAGTTTTGGCGGAGAAGATGATTCTTGACGATGGACGGACGGTACGACGGACGGACGTACGACGTACGAGGAGTGATGACTATAGCTCCACCGGAGACTTCGTCTCAGGTGAGCTAAAAACTACAGACTAACAAGGCTTATGCAGGAACATAAAAGGCTTGTTTTGTCATGTATGATCATGCTTTTATTTCATAGTTCCAGTTTCATGGTTGAGGCGAACACTGTTGACCGTCATGTGATGTCAACGGGGTGGATATGGATTGGTAAATACGATACAGCAAGAACACTGTAATTCTAGGAACAAGCATTTAATAATTTGCCATCTCCACCGATCATTCTGCTAATGAGTACAATAGATGATAGATCAGAAGATGAATCGGAGGTTCTTAGGAACATATAGCATACACAGATTTATAGCCAATTCCATAATGATTACATCTAAACATTTTTTTTTGGTATTCGTATCTTATTATGATATGAATTGTGACCTGAAAAATAAAAATAAAAAACAAAATTACATCTAAACTTTGGTAGTGAAGATGGTTCTTATATACACCCCCCCCCCCCAAATGCATTGGTGTCTTCATAATAATTCAATTGAAGATGGTTCAGTTAAAGAAGAAACAATCAAATGACAGGTAATAATACACCATTTCATAGTGCTAATTTTGTTTGGCTTAGATGCCCTACAATACCATCAAAAATACTGTTATATTGTTGTATATAAAACTGATATTTACCTGTATATAACAATTGCCGGCTGGATCATCCAATATAAGGTGATAATCAAACAATTTACCAGCACACATCTGAAAGATACGATAATTATTACTGGGGAAACTCTGAATATGGTAAAACAGTGTTTCTCCTTTGATGTCTAAAAAATATGAGAGATACACCTTGACACTTGTTATAATTTAATGACAAGCTTTCAAGGTAATTTTTATCAGTTTGTATTAGCCTGCTTATCCGAAATTATTTGACAAATTGGGTCTCAGGTTGGATATAGCACACTTAAAGGACCAACTTAATTTTCGAGTCATTGATTATTATTTTTATAGTGCCTTGATATACGGTTTTAATAACAATCTATGCCATAAAATATGATTAAAATACTATTATTCATCACCATTTGAAACGCCTGTGTCTCAGAAGATGCCCATAGAGAAATAGAAAACAACTGAAATCATAGAAAGATTTCCCCCGTTGTGGCTCCCAGAATGCAACAGAATTCAAACTAAAATATGTATATTCAATGGAAGGGGAATAACTCTAGATCTTAAGATATAGAGTTATTCCCCTTGCATTGAAAATAATGAAACTTGAGAACAGAACAGAAGTCGGCTTCTTAACAAAAACAACATGCTCTCAGTATATTACATCGAATAAGTTGTTTTGGAGCTTCATCTTTCAAATGGTATATAATATGGCATATATTTTATATAAAATTATCTGGGGGTTCGAAAATTAAGTGGGCCTTTAAGGCCAAAAAAAAACAGAGTTTTGGTTCTCGGGCAATTGTTTTCTTCAAATCAACGAGGGAGGGAGGGTTTTATTTTTATTTTTTATTTTTTTCTGCGCATAGTAAGCATGGACAAAGATACCTTCCTCTGTCTAGTAATAACCAGAAATGTAGAGGGAACTGTTATGCATATAAACTCATTTAATCTTATATAACGAGAGGCCGATCACGATCGGCAGATGTTTAACCCATACCCGGGCGATAGCGATTAGCTATAACTGATAACTTATCAAAGATATGAACACAGGTATCCATATATCAGCACTATCTTGAATTCAATAGCTCAAATAATTTGTCTTAAGAAGGGGTTAAAGTATTTGTGGTTGCGAAGGGGGGGGGGGGTGTTCTAAATCTAATAACTCTATCCTTATTCATCCAAGGACCTCTCTATGTGAAATCCAATGGTTTAGTTATTTCTGAGGATATGTTTATAAGTTGAAGTTACTCATTGGAAACAAAACTACCAGCTGTTCAAATCTCATTCACTTCTAAAGAGAAATTATAATTAGTTGACAAGCCAGACTGCTTAGAACAACATGTGGGATTCCATCTCATATCCCCCCCCCCCCCATTCTTCCCAGTTGTTATTTGTTTATCAATCATGTCAAAAATGCATATAGTTTATACAATTCAAAAGTGTCATCTATATAATGTTATACAGCCATTATATGAAGCGGATGCTGGCCCCAATGATCCCTAAATCGAAAAGATTACCATAGTTAATTTAAAGGAAAGTAACACTGAATCAAATGGTTTCAAGACATAACAATATTTTACAAGTAGCTTGCAGACTAAAACACATAACCTTCACTGTTAATCTTTTAAGCACTCTGTGGTCCCCAAAATTCAGTCAACCATGACAATATGAACAGATGGGAAAATAAGGTTCCTGGCAATATTATCTGCCATATTGATTTTCAAAATAATGCATCACATATAATCTGTAAGCATATTCAATTGGTGTCTTATTGAATGTTCATTAACTAATGAACCTGATTCAACAAGAGGGTTCATTTAATATGTTTCTGCATAATACAAACAATAATGAAGATTTATCTGCTTGTAACCTATTGCATATAAAAATTATATTGGCTATTAGCCATTATTTTAATGTAATATCAAAAGAATGTGTCTGAAGGGTTATATATTTTTCAAAAATCAATTAATCAATTCCACAATCCATAGAAGTTAATAGTGTGAAGATAACCCAAGATAAGACATATGAGGAAGAGCCCATGTGCATTATAGCATAAATCTGTTGGAAACTTGGAAAGGGTTAATTATTTTCTAAGCATATCAATGGAATATAGAAGACAATTGTGTAGGTCATGGGTCAATTATCAGGCAGCCTGTAATGAAATTTCAAAATTAGATAAACAAGAGCCTCCTGTCATTTATCAAATTTGACAATTAACCAGCCATCAGTATAATATTGTTTGTTTATCTTGGTATCCATCTAACCACTTGGCCATAGCTAAATAGCAGATGTCATTAATCATTTCACCAGCTGTTTACAATCTGCATGGACATACACCAGGGAATGTTATCATTATATTTCTAATAGAGTTGTCCACCATTCCACCATATACCAGTGTATTTCATGGAACTACATTATAAGTCACTTGAATTATAAAGGGCCATAACTCTGTTAAAATATATCGGATCAAACCCAAATTTGAACTTGATCTGTATTTTGGGGTGAGGACCACATGTACCAAATTTGGTGTAGATCAGATGAAAAATGTTTTGAGTCATAGCAGCTTGCGTGAATTATAAGTAAACATTAAGAGTGAAAGGGTTAATTAAATAATACCAAAAACCATACAGATGAAGACCGTGCTAAGAAAAACCTAGGTAAGAAATATGAGCCAGATCAGAAGAAATATGTTCAACTTATTACATTGGATAGCATGTGTGTGAAGGGTTAATTATTTTCTAAACTGATCAACTAATCGATACCAAAAACTATACAGGTGAGGGGTGTGTCATCATAAACCTACATATCAAATATGAAAACAATCAGACAAAAAATACTTTGGTTATAGCATCGGATGCTCATGCCTATGTGCGGATGCAAAGTGTTAATAATTTCTAAACCGATCAACCGATCGATACCAAAAACTATACAGGTGAGGAGTGTGTCATCATAAACATGCACATAAAATTTGAACAAGATCCGATAAAAAATATTCGAGTAAATGAATCGGATAGTAAGTGTCTACGGACAGACGGACAGACGGACAGACGGACGGACGGACAGACAGACGGACGGACGGACGGACGAACGACGGATGGTTGATCCGGACGTCGGCATTATGTGTACCATACTCTCCCCTGCCTAATAATAGTGATGGCCAAATAATAGTGATGGTGCACATTTTCGGGTGTTATTAATAATAGTGATGGTGCCAAATAATAGTGATGGCGCACAATGATGGCATTTTACCATATTTCTACTATAAATGAAGCAGAATGTAGGCCTTAATTAATTTGGCATTGTTGGGCAAGTTCCCATGCATGCAAGTTGTTCTCATTGGCTCCTTTAATAATGACAGTAAGTAATTTGGTAACAGTACCAGTCTGAGTAAGGTAAAGTACTGTGGTGATTGTAGCCAGGTTGGGTGGAAGCAGGCACGGCTTTCTCAAAATCACAGCGAGGCTGCCAAGGAGGCCTCGCTAAATAATTTGCGAGGCTGCCTCACCTTTTTTGGGGCTGATTTTTTATAAACTCTAAAGATAGCCTTAAAGACACGGTTGGCCTTGGCGGTGGGTATCCGGTGAAAATATCTCCACCCGTCAAAAACCGCCACAAACAGAAAGAACATCAAAATGTAGATAGACTTTGTCCGTATACAAATAAGTAATATCGCATAAACAGTATGTTATGGTCATATGTTTGACCATTGTTATGTAAACAAAAGCGTAAAAAGTTACTTTTCTGGTGTTTGTTTATATTATGATGGTAAACATAAAGAGCGTTCTTTGTTGGTGAATACCTGATATGGAACTAATAAAGAGCGTTTATGCCATTTGTGTGTGATTAGCCAGTAGCATTGTGCTGTCTTCTGTAACACAATCAGGCTCTTGCTTAGGTAAAATATAGTAGGTCTTTATGATAACATGCTGTTTACGCGATGGTCATGGTATATAGGAACGGAACTGTATGCGTTTTACTGTTTTTCTGTTTACGGTGTTTGGAACAAATATGAATAATTTCGACAATTAAGGCCGCACGTACCTTTAAATTGGCTATTTTGACTAATTTGCTTTACTTCAATACCTTAGTGCTTATTTTGCAGGTTCTGATATTATAAGTTATGCTTAATATATTAAATATAATTCATAAATTGATATTTTTACACTGTTTGACAATAGGTGAACTTTGATACTAATAGACTACTAACTAGACTAACTGACCCAGTGTTATTATTAGAAGCTCAACTTTACTATAAAAATAGTTGAACAATGATCAATCCATATTATGAGTGAGTAATTAATTCAGTTAGTTAGGTATATAGAATCTCATATAAAAGACAAACACCAGATTGGAAACAAAAACGGAACAATAACGGAACGCGCGGTTTGAAATGCTGTAATGGAGCTTATAAAACGGACCACATTAATTCAACCAGTTCTATAATGCGAAAAACAAATATAGTGGGGAAACTTCTATTATTATTTATGATAAATAAAGTTCGGCATTTTGATCAGTGACAATGAGTAAAAGGTGGAACTTGCGGGAAATTAGTTGGCATATCGGTTGCATCATCCATCAATATTTCGCTCGAGATGTAAATTAGAGTTATCTTTCTTATGTCGCACATCGGCTATTTAAAATCCGACATAAAACTTAAATCCGACATAAAACGTAAGTTGTGGTTAATAATGTGGAACTGTTGCCAAGTCATCGCATTCATAATTAAACTGTGCTTTGAATACACAGACATGTTATTGTATTGCTTTATTGCATAGATTTAAATACATGTTCCTGTGTACACACAGAAGCTACTGCGGTGTCGTAACTTTCCATTTATAGCCAAAACCAGTCACGCATGTGTGCACACGACTCACAGCTTCTGTGTCTTCATGATAGCGCATAATTGGGTCACGATAACAGTATTGTTTGGAGAAGTCGGCCACGTCAAGTTAAATTAGTTCATCAGTTGTCACTCAGATTAGTTTCACTGATTATTTTATAATATAAGCCTGGTGATGTGATTTTAGCATTAAGTCCCGTTTTGATAGTAGAAGTCGGTTCCGTCCCAACGATAATTAGTTGTCACTGTGTGATTATAAGCTTTGATGAGTTGTAATTAACTGCGATAATCCGTCTGTTTATACACGGACATCATGATCTAGAGGCCTAAATCCTGTTAGGAATGAGATTCTCCCACATTCCTGTCAACTTGTCAAGTGCACTTCTATTTTTTTTAGTGAGCTGCACGTTTTTTCTAACTTTTTGACTGAAAATTCCGCGACTTTGCAAGAACTTTAAATAATCGTGATGGCGCCTAATAATCGTGATGCTGTCGTATTTTTCTTTAAATAAATAAACGTGACGTCACGTTTATTTGGCAGGAGAGAGTACATGGTATGGGTACACATAAATATGACATTTTACTACCAGTGTATGATTGGGATTACCTAACATTATATAATGCCCCTGACATTAACTACTGTTATTGTTGTCTAAAAACTGATACCTCCCCATTCTATTAAAATATGTGATCCTGAATTTAGTTCTGTGCCTTTCAATTGTATAAAGTTACAATTAGTGTAAGTTAGTTCACAATGACTAATTGTAAGAAGAGCATGAGGGTCAGCTTATCATTTTCTTAATTGTAGTCATCTACTTCATGTTGTAAGCCTGCAAGTCACTTTTTAACACATTACATGTTAGAGCTCAATGCACACTATAATTCAACACATATCTGCTACGGACATGTTTATAAAATAAAAAATAAAAATAAAAATAAATAATAATTTCAAATTTATTTTTTCGTAAGTTTTTTTGTCATAACATCAGGCATTGCAATAAAAAGGCCTAATGCGGCCCTTTTTATTCAATGCGGCGGGGCCTGAGAACCAAAAATATTTTTTTTTTGGCCTAAGGTAAATTTTTTGTATATTACTCATAAGCTGCATGTTATTCAGTACTTTACTGAGATTTGTTCATTTTTATGTATGCTCATACCCTTAGAAGAAGGATTATTTTACCTCATCCAACGCAGTGCAGAACTTCTCCACTTTCTCCCTCATACTCTCCAGAGTCGAATCTCCACAATGTCTTAGGAATGGATTTTTTTCAAGCTGAAAAAAAATGAAGGAACTAACAATTCGTTTCAATGCTGGTTGGCAAATAATCATGTAGCTGTCACCAATATCAATTAATTTAACCCTTTCTATAATAAATACTCATCAATGAGTAGTTATCCCTTAGAAAATGTTCAGATAATAAGTTCAATAGTCGTTTGTTGTGCTTATTATCTGAACATTTCCCTCTAATAAATTGGACTCCTTCTGCACTTTTATAGTCGTCTGCTTATTTTTCCTTTCTCCAGATGAATAGTAGACCATTTCAATGTACAGTAAAACCTCTCTAAACCGAACACCCTTTGGATCGGCCCTTCTGTTCGGTGTTCGGTTTACAGAAAATCGCAAAACCATCAGAATATATTGCCGCCGGTAAGAGTTATCGAGACCCGAACACCTCAGTACTGATTAATTAGACTATATTCAATTAAAACTACAAAATAAAACAAAATATAAATTGCAATAGATAAACATGTTATAATAAGACATAAATATATGTACAGATAAACTTGGAAACACGGAAACGATACATTTTACGGTGATTCACGGTTTTTGAAAATGTTAACTGTAGATTTCTACTCTGAACTGTCGTTTTGCCGACGGCTCATTAATTGTGATAAGTTGATTAAAACAGTGAGGGTGACAATAAACCACCGTTGTGTACTTTTAGCGAAATATTGTTTAGTTAGGACAATTTTTGTAAAAACAAAGAGTCCATTCCAGCACAATAACTTGTGTGAAAATGACATGTCGCTGCTCTAATTATCTGTGATATCACCATTGTTCAATCAATTTGTGAAATAAGCAAACATGTATCTATCTGTATCTGTATCTGAAGGTGGTGTAGTGCAGTAACCAATTCTGGTTTAGGTGTATCTAATTAAACACCTGTTGTTTTAATCCGTTTCAAAGCTTCGCCGACACAAAAGACCGCTAATTAAATTGGTACGCTTATTCAATAATACAAAAGTACATTAGCTGTGTGCACGCGCGTTCGGCTGGAATCGCTTTCGGAATTTATTAAGAATAAGATTAAATATAAAAACGGCCTTATCTTTTTATTATAAGGCATTATATTCGTTTTAATCTGTATTTAAATTTGATTAATTTACAAAGAACACTTCGGCCGTTTGTAACTAACTGTTGTCACTGACGCTGATTGATGTCACACACAGGTCAACTCAAAAACGGGAACGTTCACATCATTACATTTTAACTGATTGTGTTTGGTCTCTTCCATCGCTTTCAGCGTTCTGATTTTGGAGGTAAACATTAGTGTACTTGTTCATTTATGGACTAATAAAGCTGCACAGAGGTTTCGGATTACAGAGGCAATCATTAATGACAATGCACTTGGGTAAATTCGGGACCGAACAATTTGTTCAGAATGGAGAGGGGTTCGGATGGTAGAGGGTCCAGATTGGAGAGGTTTCACTGTATACTTTTATAACTGAGTGGGAGATTCCATTTAATATAGAAAGGGTTAAAGATGGCAATGATACAAACAAATTGCCAGAAATGGAAAACGGAATTCTAAAAATATGTTCAGTGTTACAGAATACAACAATATTATACAACAATAAAAATGTGTCATGCATCAGAATTTTAATGAGGGAGACAGTGCTTGTGAACACAGAAATCTTATTTATTAATTTTGTGTCAGGGAACAGATCGTTCTTATATATTATAAATGTTTAATAATAATGTATACCTCTTCTTTAAGTGAGAATATCAGGCCCTCCACTGTTGTCAATTTCCCATTTTGTGATCCGAGCCCGCTCTCAAAATTCAGTTCTGGTATTTTTATACAGGATGTAGCAGTCTGGAATAAAATCAAATTGATACTACTGTGAACATTTATACTACTGTGTTTAGATGAATCTGTTGTATGTTGGAAAATGAAATATATGCAATAGAACTGCATAAGTCAGACGACCATGGCATGTCATGTCCTTTACATCCATTGTGTTAACCCTTTCATTTTTTAAGCTTGTGTGTATTATACACTAATGAGTCTATAAAGGTGTTATCATTTAATTCCTGCCATCTTATAACTTGATCAAGACTCATACGGCTATACATATACATCATCATGAAGAGAGCTGCATTGGTGCAGCATTAAAGATCCTGTGCCAGTGCATTCTCTTATATATGTGAGTCTCCCATATGGAGCCTCGAATTAGGGCCCGACGAATCGGCAAATTCAACAATCGAATCGAATCTCGAATCGAATATATTGCTATAAACACTCGCAGCAGATTTGCGGTATATATTCACAGATTCCGGATACCATATCCGTATGCTTCAAAAGCATCTGTATTGACGGAAAGTAAATATTATAATTAAATGTCGATATTAAAATTATATAAAATACATGTCTATTTTGTGTGTTTATCACCAAAAACTCCCTGAAAGAAACCATTTATAGACATGCAGATTGTAGAAATAAGTGATAATTGTAGGAATATCGCAAGCAATCCACCATCTTGGATGGCTCGGTAAATCCTGTGTCTATAGTCTATATCTTATATCATTATTATGATGTGAATTATATGTTTCCTGAATCTGAATTTCATTTAAGAATAAAAACAACAATGATTAAATGAAACAAATTATTTGTATTCAGAATAATATGATAATGAGATTATTATTATTATCCTCGATGGGTGGTGGTATATCTATAGGATGGGGAATGTTAAGCCCCGGTTCCATATCCCCGATTTTCCACCCCGAATGTTCCCGAATGACTCCCGAATCATAATTTTGCAAAAATCGTGGAGTAAGTTCGGGACGAGTCGGTACAGTGAATTTTTACCCCCGAACATCGGTGCTATCGGGGTCGATTCTGGACGATTCTGGACCCACTCCCGACAGTTTTGAAATGTTCAAAACTATCGGGAACCAAGCCGAATCGCTCCCGATTTGTCAATCATCGGGAGAAATTCGGCACCTATTCGGGAGTAGTCGGCAATATTCGGGTGGATATTCTGGAGTAGTCGGCAGTATTCGGTAGCTTATTCCCGAATTCGCCATGTGTGGCTGCTTTTATACTAAGATCCGGTGTATCTGCAAAATTCGGCATCGATTCGGGACGTTCAGCAGCAATTGAATACCAATTCGGTATTTATTCGGCATCAATTCGGTACCAGTTCGGCATTGATTCGGGGTATATGGCAACAAGTCGGTAGTAATCTGGGCAATTCGGCAGCTACTCGCACGAAATTTCGGTATCAGTTCGGGATAATTCTTTATCATTCGGGAAGAAATTCGGAAGCATTCTGGAATACTCGGCAATGTTCGGGACGATTAAATTTTGTCATCAGTTCGGCGGCTTTTGGAATAAAACTCGTCCAGAATTCTCTCGAATGCTGCCGATTTGGTCTGGTCCCGAATTGGTGCCAAATATACTAATTCGGGACAGAAAATCGGGAATATGGAACCAGGGCATTACCAGTAACCTGAGGGGAAAGATATTTGAGCCAGACACAAGGTTTGCCGATCACATATAACAGACCATATGGAATTTGTTATGATTATTTGTTGATTAACACGTTGACGGCCGCTACGAGTTAACTCGTAGTAAACGGTTGCATGGGGACTGCTACTACGAGTTAACTCGTAGTGGTGTCCATATCAAATAAATAACAACAGAAACCGATTATGCGTCAATCCATGCCCAACAATCTCATTGATTGATTGTATATGTATAATTACAATGGCTTGAGATACAACGATTCCCACATCCCGATCAAGGGGTGGTGGTTCAGTTTGAAATCTTGCGATGATACTCCATTTTACCGGGACCTCTTCTGTACATCCCTGACCCATGGTAGACCTTTCCCGGATATTATAGAGGGTTTTCGTTGCATAAATCAATTATCAGTTAGCTCTAGATTGTTCAGGTTTCATTTGAAGCTTTTGGCTATATAGTGATAATACACCCCATTGTTTGAGGGATGGGTGCAGGCCACTGAAAGGTCCACTAAATATCTAAACTTGGCTGTGTAACATGTAAGAGAACAACACATACATGTATGTTGAGATTAGTTAGAAATATAATTTTTAAAATTAAAATTAGTTTTTCCTCAAGGGAAGCCCGAAACTGAACTATATGGATTATTATCCTCGGCCTTGTGTTATCAGGAGGGTTAAAATTTATTGTCCGTTTATTGCCATACTCTGGTAATCAGCGCTTGGATTAGCCCACGCATGAATGCGTCCCGTGCAAATCCTGCACTCTAACAATTCATCTAGCCAGTTTTATTTCCGACTTTTATTAATAAAATTTGCGAGTCGCGGGGTTGGGAATGGCACCGCCATGGGAGGGATCTATGATAGTTCAGTTTCGGGCTTCCCTTGAGGAAAAACTAATTTTAATATTAAAAATTATATTTTTCCGCCAAGGAGAAGCCCTTCAACTGAACTATATGGATTAGAATGCAAGCCCAGGAGGAGGCAACGAGCAATAAATTTACTATTCCAGTTTGACGGGAATGTACTCTTCCAAAACAGATTTAATGTAAATGTGATTTAGTCATGAATCAGCTTTGATATGTTATGTGAAAGAGCTCATAAATTCAGATTCCAGCATTGCTCAAGCTTGTACCCCCCCCCCCCCCTTGTCTTTTGGAATAAACATCCCAGGCAGTGCCATACCATACGTGCCAGCTACTAGTAGAAACCGAGCAGTAGAGACTTCTTCTTCTGCTGCTTTTTCTCGTTTCATGCGATGAGAGTGATGTCTGTATTTACTATTTATATCTTCCCAAATAGAAAGCGCTATTGACGGTACGCGACAGCGAGTCTTCTCCACACAGAACAGCCTCCAAAGGCTCGGGTGCTATTGTCCCGGAGGATTGGTTGCCCGAATCTCAGAGAACGGCACTCTGCCTGCCACGGTCTGCTGATGCAGGACCAGGGGGCGCAAACTGGTACAGCCCGAGGACTGGTACAGTTGTGCAAAGTTTGTGTAATTCATTGTAACAAGATTTGACACATATCCTGTGATGAAGTTTTTACAAGAGATCGACCCGTGTCGTTTCCATACGCAAAGCGAGTTCCCTAGGAACGACAGAATCCTTGACCGAGATCCTTGCTCATCGTCGTCAAAGCCATCAGACGCCAGGAGAATTATAGAAAGCATGTCAGGATCGACGCCAGCAACAGAACAGCCTGCATCAGGTTGAGGTAAGGTACTAGAGGGAAGCCCACACTGGGAATGGCTCGAACGAGGAACAATTGCGCTCGCAGTTAGATTTTAAGGTGTTATTTCCCACCCCAAGGCCAGAATGGCGGAAAAAAGGGAAATTGAAAGGAACCATTTGACCAGGGAAAGCCCCCCCCCACTGAATCTCCCAAATGCAGGTGGTCCTCACACGCTGACATAAACGTCGATGACATACCACTAGGATCCCCTGACGGCAGAGGAGCAGGCCTGGACGTATCACTTGGGATGACGTTTCCAGGGGGACAAGACCGACCCTCGTAATGGAGTGGGCCACGGCGCCGTGGGGAAGCGTCAGAAGGCCAGTTGGCTGGTGCGCTTTGTGCGGCACGGGACAACAAGGCTTCCCCACCCAGAACAGTCGCCAAAGGCGCGGGTGCTTGTGTCCTGGAGGATTGGTTGCCCGAATCTCCGGAGGACGGCACCCTGCCTCCCATGGTCTGCAGAAGACGGGGCTTGCAGCACAACCAGGGGGGACCGAATGGTTCCTGCCCGAGTTAAGACTGATACGTTTGCTCAAAATGTTTAACCATGGACCAATGGGCCTTCAACCAACTATGACAATATCGCGTATATTCATGAGCAACCCGCACGGTGTGTGGCTATCAAAGTTGAATCTCGTTCGACTATAAGCAAGACAAGACATTCTGTTAGTTATTAGCAAGCATAATATACAAAACATTTGTTAGTTATTGCAAAACAAGGTTGATAAGGTAAATTCCGTTATTTACTATGGCCACGTGATCTTACCTGCTAGAAATTAAACCGCAGGTAAGATACTGTCTTTTCTCGGCGAAGAGGACGATGAGATCCGATTTCTCCTGTGCAAGAACATATCGGTGTCCTTGCCGACGGTGAGGAGAACGGTTTATACACTTACGGAAAGTCCACAGATGGTGGAGCAGGCCTGGAATATCCCGAGGGAGTATGATTCCAGGGGGACAAGACCCACTCTCGTAATGGAGTGGGCCACGGACCGTGGGGAAGAGTCAGAAGTCTCAGTCCTTCCCAGGAGACAGGAGCAATTGTTCTCGCAGCCATATGCAAATGTAATTTTCTAATTCACGAATATTAAACTGTGCACTGTTCCCTCTTGACAAAATGTGCATGGTCACAGTAATCGTTGATTCAATATTAAACTATTGGAAGGTATATTTAAAACCGTTCCCATCGCAGTTTTATACAGGCGCAAGTACATCCGTCTTCTGAATTGCGAGAGCAAATGAGAGCTCGAGCTGCGTTTACATCTGGGAAGAACTGAAGTCTGGTTGGCTGGTGCGCTATTAGTGGCACATGATGAGTCTTCCCCACCCTAAGGCTCAGGAGCAGTGGCATTCGCCCTTGAAGATTTGTTTTCCGAATCAACGATGGTAGCACCCCGCCAGTCACTGGTACTGGGCAGTGGTCATGCACAATATAAAGGCTTCTTGCGGAACGGCGCTTTATATGTGTGATGATACAAATGCTTTCATTTGTGTTATTCATTTAGGTTTTCTATTTACCAGATAATCATATGGATATGTAGTAATAGAAGGAGAAGAGCCATGTTTTGGACTCTTTTGAAATTGGCACTGGCAGGCCTGCCGAATGCAAAATAAATCGTAAGCCGTAACGTATTTGTCGGTTGTCTGGTTGTGCTTAGGTACTAATAGGTTACACAAACTGTTATATTCAGTATCATGAGAGCCACATACAACTTTGACGCGACCTAGATTTCACAACCTCCAGGTGAACCGAACCGTCGTTCGCCTCCAATACGCAGGCCTGCAGTGGTCGTGCGCAATATCAATATAAACGCTGTTCATGTAACTGCACTTTATATGTGTGACAATACAAATGCTGTCCTTTCTGTTATTTGCCCTATAATCAATTGGATATGAGGCAATAGAATGAAAAGAGCCATGTGTTGGTCTCTGATGGAAATTTTAGTGGCAGCGGCCCTGCGCAATATAAATGCATTTCCTGTAACTGTGCTTAATACGTGAGTGAAGGCTATTTGACATTTGATCGTTTCTATATGTGGAAATAGAAGGTAGAGAGCCAAGTGATGGACTCTGTTGGAAAGGCTATTGGCAGTGCATCGGGGGCACATGACAATATAAATGCATAGTAGTTCACCTTGACTATTCACGGATTGAAAGCGCAGAAGTATGTCGGTATCAGTGAAAATTGACGCACGCCATATTGATATAGTCAGTTCGTATGTCATTGAGCCTTGGAGGCACTGACACCCTTGTACTAGTATGGAACAATTATGGCTCACCATTTTGTATCATGTTAATTCGTAATTTGAATGTATCGACAAACACTATTGTTATCCTCCTCCCTATTTTCCACCCTTCTGATTGGCCCATGTGCTGTCACGTGCCGGGCGACAAATCACACTGTCGCCCGCTGACCCGGGAGACATTGTTTTTGACGCCCGCCTGATATTATATTGCAAGAATATCTCCAAACACACACTGCAGTAACTCATCTACTTCGCATCACTACAACGTACTAAAAAATCATAGATCTTATATACCCCACGGATTCGCAAAACACACCAGTTGTGGTGTTCGCTAATTTGCATATATTTAGTGAACACTAATATTCTTAAGTTTTAAGTTGATACTTTTATCGGACAAGCGTTATTATTTACTTTTTACATCGCAATATCTCGGTGATTCAATTTGTTCATGTCGACATTATGATGCAAGATTGAAAGAGAGGATCCCTTTAGGTTGGTTGGTTATAAATGTTCGCTGGTAGACAACGTAATGCATACGTTTGTCGCGAATGAATGGTACTGTACGCTTATCTTCAGCGATGTCTGCAATGTGATCATAGAAGTATTTTATGTGAGGATCGCCATGAGCACTGACACATATGAATGTACATTAATGAAATTGACAACTTCCCAATAGCTTTCGGGAAAGACCGTTATGAAATGAACATCGCGAGTAAATTGCGCGCACAAGACGACATTGAACATGCCTTGCAGAAGACGAGAACATACCTATATGGCTTATTGGTTTACATTGCATGGACCGATATTGACGATTTGACCACCAAAATGATCGTAAATAAACGCGGATTATCAAACGTTTAAATGCTTGACTATCGTTTATGGAACAGAAATCCTATGGGACGATAAGTAGTTACTGAAAATATACATAATCGGGAAAGAAATCACTCATGACTCAGTGCAACATCGTGCGTGTGGATGGCAAGGATATTTTCTGTGGTATAATCGGATAACAAATCAGTTGTTGCCCTTCTTCTCGGGAGACATTGAGATTTGTCACCCGCTCGAGAACAGAATGTCTCCCTCGGAGCATCGCTCCTCGGGAGACATTCCGTTCTCGAGCGGGTGACAAATCTCAATGTCTCCCTCGACAACGGGTGACAACTGTATAATGTCTGAGGATAACAGTTCAGATGTTGTCTATTTGTTACAGTGAACACATGGAAATGTGAAACATCAAAATCATCAAAAGTATAAACATTGATTGACTGAAAATTTATTGAGACACTGGCTAGCCAATGAATCATTTCAACACTGCGACCATGCTAGGTCACACGGATATGGTGACTTGCCACAAGTAGGCCAGCCAAAGGCTCTCATCCAAAATATCTCCAAAGAGTGCTGACCACGGACGGAAGTATCCTTGGATATTTAAGCAAACTATAGCTGAAGGATCAGGCTACTGCACTTGCATATCTGTGTAGTCATGGAACAGGGAAGCCCATTCAGCAAAAAAGTGATTGCAAAGAAACGGACACAATTGTCGCCGAAATAACGACAGAGTACCGGTATGAATTGATGGAGATCGCCATTCGACAATGGGAACTCAGGCTTCAAGATTCGACGAGAATCACCAAATCGATTCCCAATTTGCAGTGCTTTATGACTAACATGATTCAGCATTTGATTCTCGTAAAATTAAATGTATTTTGAGCCCTGAAAAACTTGAAATGAAAATCCTTGGTGCCCAATCTTGTGTCAGATAATCCTAGTCCCCAATCAAACCAGTTGCACGATTCGTAGCAACCGACACTGTCAGTAATACTGGACAGGCATGTAAAGAACGAGACTATTCAAGAGACTAACATGATTCAGCATTTGATTCTCGTAAAATTAAATGTATTTTGAGCCCTGGAACTTGAAATGAAAATCCTTGGTGCCCAATCTTGTGTCAGATAATCCTAGTCCCCAATCAAACCAGTTGCACGATTCGTAGCAACCGACACTGTCAGTAATACTGGACAGGCATGTAAAGAACGAGACTATTCAAGAGACACAGCATTATTTGAACACAGGCCATATAATACTATATGTTATAACAAACATAATCTCATTGTTTCTAACGATTGTTCCGATGATACAATGAGGTAAAGAAAATGGAATCCCAAGAACAGGGTCAAAATTGCAAATAAATATCTTGAAGACGATGTAACGTTCGTTACGTTCCAAGTATCCAAATACGAGCCCTCATGTTAATAGTAATGCATACGGGCTAGCTAAGATTTGCAAATATTAATCGGTAAGCACAATTAATTATAACGACATGTTGTATATGTACAATGATGTTCTGTGATAATCATTATCCAAATGTCGGTTAAGTTCCAGTCGCTCAACTTCAACTTACAATTAGTTGAGGGAAAAGAAATTTCATTAATACAAGTTCTATCTTGTTTATGAATACATGTAAATTATCGTCAAAGGAGACATTTCTGTCCTGGCCAACTTTCTGCGCACTAACAGAGCTGTTGCATATACGATGAGGTAGTGTACACGAAATAAACGTAGCGAGAAGTCGGCTTCATGAAATAGAGTTAGCACGAAATTAGGATACTTCGCATACCGTACCACGTGGACTCCGAAATCGGACGATTCATGCCACCATATATGTTGCACAATAATGCAATATAGGTTTGCTACAAGTAAACGATGTGCGTCTGTAGTCATTGTCAAAATGGCCATCAATGGCGAAGTTCTCAACATGATTTTGTCGATTCCAATCCCAAAATTTTCGAGATAAAATGTGTCGATAAAAACACGGAATTTTTATAAATTGCGTTGCGCATACTATGAAACGAAGAGTTTCAGCGCGTACTTAAAAAATATTAAACGACCGGGTAAGCAACGGATAAATTTCAAGTTTGTTATCAACAATAAATATTGAGTTGATAAACTCGCAATAGAGAAATACTTCCTTTAGTTAAAACCACGTCTGATAGGTCCAAGGAGAGAAATAAAACTGGCTAGATGAATTGTTAGAGTGCGGGATTTGCACGGGACGCATTCATGCGTGGGCTAATCCGAGCGCTGATTGACCGGAGTATGGCAATAAACGGACAATAAATTTTAACCCTCCTGATAACACAAGGCCGAGGATAATAATCCATATAGTTCAGTTGAAGGGCTTCTCCTTGGCGGAAAAATCAGTGCCCTGCTTGAGTGCGCTAATGGCTAAATTCTAACAAATCTTATTATCGGCTGTAGTTCTGTGTTTATTACACATCTCGTACTTATAACTGGATAAATTCTGACAGTAGAATAATTCAGATATAGTGTCAGAAGCTGCTGGAAACTCGAGCTAGACCTACATCAAGTGTTTGCACAAGCGGATACATGTGGCTTGTTTAATCATGCACGCAATTAAGTTCATTTCCCTGGCAATGGGTGTACAAGTGTGTAAATGCATTTATCATGTTTTATAGAACTTTAGTCGACCAAAATTGGGTTAAATGATGTTGAAGTGTTTTATAAAGCTACTACGAGATAAATCGTAGTCTGCACCTGGGACAAAATTTACCAGTGGTCATCGCTGGTGCCAGCTACGAGTTATCTCGTAGGTAAATAAATATTATGTTTTCGACGTTTTAATTTACCACGTCTTATACACGATATGCTTGTACCTGTATACCACTCTTCATCATCTAAGTCGTTGAAAACGTAATTGTATTTACCTACGAGATAACTCGTAGCTGGCACCAGCAATGAAACACTGATAAATTCCATCCCAGTTGCCGACTACGAGTTATCTCGTAGTAGCCTTATGACATGTTTCAGCATCATATAACCCAGTATTGGTCGAACCATCACTCTTACATATGTAATACACCAACTACTATCGGCAAAACATGCAATCCCATGTTGGCATACGGGATGGAATTCCCTATTGGTTTTCGGCAGTGAACGTGTTAATATAATTAAAACACAGAATATGACCCAAAAAATCAACAAATTCATGGTAGAGATAACAGAAGGATAACATTTGAACCGGAAGTGATACAATGAATGGTATTTACTAAATTAGGAAATAGGACTGGAAATAGTCTTCAATGCTTTTAACATCAATTTTTGTTTCTTTCTGTCATCAGATGGATGGCAAATTTCTTTATTTGGAATATTGTTTTCGTTTTGGGAAGACATGACTAAATGCAATTATTCTCTATATCATGTGGTTTAAATTCCGCTTGCAGCCATGTTTTTTGACAAATTTCAGAAAAAAATGATGGCTCCCATCTAGAGGTCACCACATGAAGTTTGGTGATGATTAAATGAGGAATGTGGCCTGTAGGGTGTGCCAAAGGAAATTGTTGATGGATGCAATGACTCCAACCCATGGCAATAGCTCAAACTTGACTTCGTCACATTGAGCTAACAATGGACTAAAAAATTCCAAACACTTAGTTACAATTTTACTAATGTCATCTGCTTGCCTTCAGGACATCTCTTTTGAGGTCTGATGTAGAGGCTACTTTTAAATTCAAGCGCCTTCCCTTGGCCTCAATTCCACCACCTCCTTTAACCTCGTTATCTCTGAATCCACATTGGTCACATTCTGTTGCCATAATGACAGTTTCTTTGAAATGTGGAATGTCTGAAAATACAGGCTTTTTTAATTATGAGAATAGAAAACTTACTAGTTGTGTCAGTTTTACAATCTGAATGTACAGAAATTTTATCTTTATAATTTGACATATGGATAATTATGTCCAGTTCAGTGATTAAGGTAGGAAATAGGAAGGTGGAAATAAAATAAGCTATAACTTTGGGATTTAAAATCTAATATAAATCTTAAGTAATCGAGGGTGAAATATTTAGCTTTTTGCAGTTCAGGAAAATAATGCAAAATAAGAATCTAATAATACAATGTTCGACTCCAAATGACCTCCTCAATAGATATAGATATCTATCTCAATTTGATGATTTTTGGATTGAATAAAATCTGAAACCGAAAAGCAAAAGAATCTACCTAATCAGATAGCACATAATCAATGTTTATTTCTAAACACCCGAAAAATGCCATGAATCTTCGTCTAAAAGATATATGTAATGTATGTAAAAAATCTAATTTTGATATTACCAGTAAAATAATTTTGTAATATTTAAAGATATATTTCCTCTTCGAAGTCCTTTCTGCAAGGATTGAATTTGAGGAACTACAACAAAATCCAATATACCGTAACCTAGTCAGGACATTTATCTTGTGATTTTGACGGATACGAAAATTTAACTAATGAGTGAACAAGACAAATGTTTCTGTAATGAAATGAAGACAACAGTAAAACTGTAACACCTCATATCGGTATTTGGAAAAGTAGCTTACCTATAACAACCATTTTCGTTTGGCAGTTAGCCCCGCACCCTGGGCATTCAACATGGAAAACTGCCACCTGTATTTGGTTAAACATAATATTTTAACTGAAAAATCATGGAAAATTAAACTTTTATGCAGTTTAAACGTTCTCAGCTTCAATATATTCATCAGACATACAACTTGAGGTATACTAAGATGAATATATATACCGTTGAAATGAATATATCAAAGTGGATGAATATCCTGATAGATCTGAACCAAGCTCTGGATAAAAGTTTTTTTGACAAATCTATCCCCAGCCCTAAATATACAACAGCCTTTATTTTCCTAGAATTAGGGCAAGTTTGAGCTATGACCAGATTGAATACTTATTTGGATACATAAAATAGTGGTGAACGTTTTATTGTTACCAGAAACTGTTAAATTTTTTAGCCAGCTTTTCATATTCATGTACAAAAGGAGAATAGTTCTACCTATTTTGAACAGATAGAAAACAGTCAAACAATTGATCTCATTTGAACAGTTGAATCACCTCAAATTGAGTTCATTGTATTCTTTGTTGAATTATTTAATTATAGCTAGCAACAGACGAGAATCAGAAAACTAGTACCAGTAGTATGGTCGTAAGGGAGATCGGTAGTATGGTCGTTAGGCAGTTAGATCCAGAAGAATTTGGTAAAGAAGCCGTTTGGGTCTCAAAATGTGCGGGCTGGTTTGTAAAACTACATATACAATGTATGCTAAAATCCACTTTGGAGAAAATTACCAATACAACTTGACGTCCAAAATAACAGTTGGTATCGGAAAATGCTGAATTTCTGTAGTGGTAGCACCAATTAATGCCAAATTTGTAATAAATTGAATTATACACAAACAATGCTTAGTCATAAGCCATATCTGTAGAAAGTGAGTACCAAAATGGCCACTAAAATGGACAAAATCGAATGAAATTTACATTTTGTGCAAAATTGAATAGTTAGTCCAATAAGATTGATCAAACGCTCGAATTATGTGAGGAAGAATGATTGCAGAGTATAAGAGAAACTTTTGATCAAAGATGTGTGAAATCTCTCTAATGTATCTCATGAGAGCAAGCGAAAGCAGGGTCTTCTACGACAGTTAAATCTGGACTTTTGGGTGACCAGAAACAGAAAATTAACACAGTTTTATCTGTACTTGATATGTGCATAATTAGACAGTTAAATATAGAATACACACATAGTGTTTCTGAATACCAAATTTACACCACGAGTGGGATTAGTGATTTACTGCACGTTCTTTAGTGAGTGCGATAAATTATCAAACCCACGAGTGATATTTGTCAACTCTGCAACAAATGAGTGGACAAAACTTTTTCCATATGGATATCCCTTCCCACATGGTGGTTCATAAGTATACCAAACATCATTAAAACCTGTGCCATGTGAATATCCCTTCCCACATGGTGGTTCATAAGTATACCAAACATCATTAAAACCTGTTCCATGTGAATATCCCTTCCCACATGGTGGTTCATAAGTATACCAAACATCATTAAAACCTGTTCCATGTGAATATCCCTTCCCACATGGTGGTTCATAAGTATACCAAACATCATTGAAATCTGACCTACAATGACTGAGATAGAGAGCTCCAAGCTGTCACGGATGGATGGACAAACAGATGCATGGAACCCATTCATATACCCCCCCACCAGATAATTACAGTTAGAATAAGATTTATCTGAAATCTCACCTCTTCTTTGGCATTGAATAACTTTCCAAGTTCACTTTGGCCCTGCAACGGAAATAATCAAGCCTTGAAATAGGGTGTCTGTCATTTGCAGAATGAGGTCCCCAGAGGGTGAATTTAGTGATGCTACCCCACATAGCGGGCTAGCATCACCAAATTCACCCTCTGGGAGGGTGAATTTGGTGATGCTAGCCCGCTATGTGGGGTAGCACCACTAAATTCACCCTCTGGGGACCTCATTCTGCAAATGACAGACACCCTATTTCAAGGCTTGGAAATAATAATGAAGCCAATGTAAACATTATCATAATATAATAGATAACTCAGGCTGGATAACTGGGTTTTATCTTATCAGGGTGTAAACACCGTTTAGTTAACTGGGTATTATCTTAACAAGGTGTAAACATTATCAATCAGATAACTGGGTATTATCTTAACAGGGTGTAAACATCATTTAGATAACTGGGTATTATCTTAACAGGGTGTAAACATTATCATTTAGATAACTGGGTATTATCTTAACAGGGTTTTTCTGCTTGTATTATCATATCAACCCTACAGATGTAGAATAGACCATTCCAATATATATATGGTATATACATTTTTGTAAGAGCAATCAATGCATACATCATTCATTTTGCAAAGTAGCATTACAATTACAAGCATTACAATTGCCAGAACAATCATTATAATTACCATTACAATTATCATTACATGCATTACAACTACAATTAAAATTACCATTACAAGCATTACAATTACCATTACTTGCCATTTTTGCATTAAAATTATCATTACTTTCAGTGCGATAGGTTTAAAATTAAAAAATAAAGTCTGTGTTCGCGGTCTCCCTGCCTACTCAAAAGTCATGCTGACCCTAATTTTTTATTCAATTTTCTTTTATAAATTATAAACGAATGTTTATTTTCTTGGAACAAGATTAGAGAAATATAGCTATGACAGCACTTTCTATGGATTCACAACTACTGTTGCTAATGTTGGACAAATTCGTTTACAAAATACTCACAGGATCATTGTATTGTTTTAAACTTCCACTTGTAACATAACCATCATTATTCATGAAAGCTACTGAGAATATAGTTGATAAAGTAAATCAAGTAATTCAAAAAAATAATGCCAAAGGAAATACATCACTTAATATTACACATTACAAAAAAACAACATATCCAGCTAAAAAAAAGATGCATTACTTTGAATTACATGTAATACATAAAAGGACCCATTACACATTACTTTCCATTACTTGAGAAAAACAAATCCATTGTAATGCATTAATATTACTCATTACAAAAAAAACAACATTTCCAGATAAACAAAGATGATTAATTCCAGAATAGAAAATCCGGAAAAAAAATATGATTGAACACTCCGTTGAAGGCCCTCATAGCAGTGAACATCCATACCAAATTTCATTCAGATCCGACAACCGGTGTTTGAGATATCTCTGCCATGACGGACGGTATAATAGATGGATAAATGGACGGATGGATGAGGTCAATCCGGTATATCCACCCCCCCATTCTCTTCAAGAGTGGGGGTATAATTATATATATTTTGGTGAAGGCTGATAATCCTAAAGCATACATGTTTATAGAGAGGTTTCGCAACGAGAGGCCGATCACAATCGGCAGATGTTAACCCATCCCTTGGCGATAGTAAATTACTATGATCGGAATCATAAATGAGAGTTTTGATGTTGAATTATAGAGTATACTGTTATGTACTATTATAGACAAATGTACATAAAACAAATTATTGGAATTTATGGGTCACTCGCATTTATATAAGAGAATGCGCTGGTACAGGATCTGTAATGCTGCACCACCACAGCCTTGGGTTAAATGTGAAAAAGGTGACCTGGACATGGAATACTTGGGTTAAGAGAGTCCAATTTAAGTTTACAATGATAATATCTCAAATTCTACCAATAACACCCATCAAGATAAAGACACCTCACTGCTGACCCATTAATATCAATTATATAGCAGAGCTGTGAACAAATCACAGACATTGTTTATATTGATGCTGGCATCTCTATTAATACAATAACATTTATAATGACCTCATACCATCTGTAGTTATATATTCAGCTGTGCAATGCAGCATCCAGCAAACTTTAAAAAGCACTGTTTTATCAGGAAATCTTTCACAGACTGTCCATCATAATTAACTGGTCTGTGGGATACAGTCTATCACCAAATAAATAACATTCTATTAACCAGTGGCAGTCTATATAGTACACTCCAATATTGTGAACTACACATGTGTTTTTTATCAGATATCAGGAGGAATTCTGTTATTTAACTGCTACTTGACATTAATTGGGGATCTGTGCTGTATGCAAAAAACGGCTCGGTCGTGTAATGGTACCTTAACACTATTAATTTATGGGTTCATTACTAAATATTTAAAGGGACACATTGGGAACCTTTTTATCAACTTGTATCATAATATCAATATCTAAATGAAAACAAATGAAAGAGTCAATGACATTTTTTTTAATTATTACAGTTAATCCCGCTTTATCACATAGCCTCGGTGCAAGAGGAATTTATGTTAATAAGCGTGTATGTTTATGTGCGGGATTACGATATTTGGCCCATTGTGTGTGTACTTTGTATGGACATTTGACCACGTTTTCCGTCGCCATCATCAATCATTGAATATGGCGGTTGTTTTATTTATTTTTCTACTATTCTTCTTTTTATGCCACGAAAATAAACTTGACACAACATAACTTTGATGAATGATTGGAGAATCAATCTTGATGCAAGTATTATGCATGAAAAAGAACCAGAAACAAGTGAATTTATGCGCCGCAAGTCGGCTTCCATTTTCACTAAATTCGACATCCGGTTACAAGTCAGGAGGAGTAACTCTATCTGTAGACATTGGAGTGAATAGGGGATTTCCCGCTGGGAATTCCACAAAGTAAAACAAGCTTTACTTTCATTTTTCGTATTTAACTCAGAGTGACAAATCGTTATGTTTACGTTTAGACATTTTGGATGGTTATGATGAGAGAAAGTATGGCTTGAGTTTTATATGATATGAATCAGACAGCGTGGGACTATGGTACCGGGTTTAAGTAAACATATTCATCCGTTTCCTATTCATACAAATTAGGTTCTTATTTTGAGCGTGATCGCGGTGATGCAATTTCGCGACATTGGAACGTTTCGGACACGGAATTCGAAGCCCTGTCAAAGTACACTAAAGTCCCATTGTAAATGGATTAAAAAGAGCACACATGCCGGTTGTAAGTGATAAAAACCAATTAGCTGACAGGCCTATCAGTATCTTAAGCGCCCATGTGGTCATTCACAGCTTGTTTCTCTTTGTTTGCCGTCTTTGCATTGATTGAATTACATAATTAACTGTAATGGCCTCTCGATTAACTGGCATGTGTACATAGTTTCACCGGCGTGGTTAACATGTTATTGCATATTTCTATGTTTATAACCGGTGGTCTATCAAAATCTTATGTTATTAGAGGGTAGAAATTAACATATAATACAGTGTAAATGGTTTGGTGCAGGATCATAATATGGTTGTAAACGGGATATGTTTTTATCCGTTATGTTAATAAGTGGGATCGTCTGTATTATAAAGAACTCGGTCTGTATTTTGGGCTGTGAAACTCACATACCAAATTTGGTTCCAATCAGATGAAAAATGTTTGAGTTATGGCGTGAATTCTAAGTCGAAAAAGGGCCATAACTCTGTAACAAAAACTCGGATGAAACCCAAATTCGAACTCGATCTGTATTTTGGGCTGAGAAACCCATATACAAAATTTGGTTCTGATTGGATAGAAATGTTTTGACGGACAGACGGACGGACGAACGACGAGTGGTCAATCCGGACGTCGACACTATGTTTACCATACTATGGAATTGGTAAACATAAAAATAAAAGTGGTGGCTTTATTTGACCAGTGGCTTTTTCAGAAATGAAAAAAATTTATTCTGGGAACAATATTATTTAATGTAACTTTGCTTCCAACTGTCTATGTTGCTAAGTTATGCTAACATACCTAGTTTTATTTGATTAGACACAAGAATAATCAGTAAATTCTAAGTCATTGAAGTTATCATACGGAAACCAAAATAATCAGGAAATTCTAAGTCACCAAGGGCCATAATTACACAAAAAAAGTCAGGGAAGAAAGGCCACATTTTAAGCATTGAGAGAAAATATATTTCTTGCCAAATCATCCATAAATTAAGGAAGTTGTCAAATGTAGGAAGGGAAGATGATGATCTGGAAATGATTATTTAGCCCATGACATTGTATTCAGTGAAGTAGATATCTGATTCATTAAATTACCTTGTTTGAATTTGTCTCATCTGGTTCTTCAGCAGGCTGAAAATTAATAAGAATAAATATTGATGAGGATTTTCTGCAATGTTTTAATAATGAATGTGTCAATGACACTGTAGCTCAACTTAGGTAGGGGAATAATTTAATGGTTGACAGTAAATGGAGGAATAGGAAAGGTGCTAATTGAAATGTCTAACCTGCGCCAAAGGATTTAGTGATGCAAAGAGTAAAATACAAGATGGCTGCTGGTGGCCATTGTTTTTGGCCAATTGACCCCAAAAGGACTCGTTCCCATCTACGTATAATTGTTAACATCCATGACAAATTTTATGAAGATCTGACCAAAGCTACGACCTACAAATTTCATGATGATCAGACGAACAGTACGACCTGTAGACCGCGCCAATGGATTGAATTTTGAAATCCAAGATGGCCGCTGGCAGCCATGTTTTTTGGCCGAATGACCCCACAATGATTCGTTCCCATCTACATGTCAATGTCAACATTCATGACAAATTTCATAAAGATTAGACCAAAGGTACAACCTGTAGCCCGTGCCAAAGGATTTAGTCATGCAAAGAGTAAAATCCAAGATGGCTGCTGGCGGTCATGTTTTTTGGCCGAACGACTCCAAAATCACTCGTTCCCATCTACATGTCAGTGTTAACATCCATGACAAATTTAATAAAGATCAGAACAAAGGTATGACCTGTAGCCCATGCCAAAGGATTTAGTCATGCAAAGAGTAAAACGCTGGTGGCCATGTTTTTTTACCGAATGACCCCAAAACGACTCGTTCCCATCTACATGTTGTTGTTATAATTCATGACAAGTTTCATGACCATCTGACCAAAGCTACGACCTGTAGCCCGCACCAAAGGATTTAGTCATGCAAAGAGTAAAATCCAAGATGGCTGCTGGCGGCCATGCTTTTTGACCGAATGACCCCAAAACGACTCGATCCCATCTACATGTCATTGTTATCATTCATGACAAATTTCATGATGATCAGACGAACAGTACGACCTGTAGCCCGCGCCAATGGATTGAATTTTGAAATCCAAGATGGCCGCCAGCGGCCATGTTTTTTGGCCGAATGACCCCACAATGATTCGTTCCCATCTACATGTCAATGTCAACGTTCATGACAAATTTTATAAAGATTAGACCAAAGGCAACCTATAGCCCGCGCCAAAGGATTTAGTCATGCAAAGAGTAAAATCCAAGATGGCTGCTGGCGGCCATGTTTTTTAGCCGAACGACTCCAAAATCACTCGTTCCCATCTACATGTCAGTGTTAACATCCATGACAAATTTCATAAACTTCCGACCAACACAACGACCTGTAGTCCGCGCCAAAGGATTTAGTCATGCAAAGAGTAAAATCCAAGATGGCTGCTGGCAGCCATGTTTTTTGGCCGAACAACCCCAAAATGACTCGTTCCCATCTACATGTCATTATTAACATCAATGACAAATTTCATGATGATCAGACGAACAGTACGACCTGTAGCCTAATGTATTGAATCTTGAAATCCAAGATGGCTGCCAGCGGCCATGTTTTTTGGCCGAATGACCCCAAAATGACTCGTTCCCATCTACATGTCAATGTCAACATTCATGACAAATTTCATAAAGATCAGACCAAAGGTACGACCTGTAGCCCGCGCCAAAGGATTTAGTAATGCAAATAGTAAAATCCAAGTTGGCTGCTGGCGGCCATGTTTTTTGGCCGAACGACCCCAAAATCACTCGTTCCCATCTACATGTCATTGTTAACATCCATGACAAATTTCATGATGTAACGATCAAAGCTACGACCTGTAGCCCGCGCCAAAGGATTTAGTCATGCAAAGAGTAAAATCCAAGATGGCTGCTGGCGGCCATGTTTATTGGCCGTACGACCCCAAAATGACTCGTTCCCATCTACATGTCAATATTAACATCAATGACAAATTTCATGATGATCAGGCGAACAGTACGGTCTGTAGCCCGCGCCAATGGATTGAATCTTGAAATCCAAGATGGCTGCCAGCGGCCATGTTTTTTGGCCGAATGACCCCAAAATGACTCGTTCCCATCTACATGTCAATGTCAACATTCATGACAAATTTCATAAAGATCAGACCAAAGGTACGACCTGTAGCCCGGGCCAAAGGATTTAGTTATGCAAAGAGTAAAATCCAAGATGGCTGCTGGCGCCCATGTTTTTCGGCCGAACGACCCCAAAATCACTCGTTCCCATCTACATGTCATTGTTAACATCCATGACAAATTTCATGATGTTCCGATCGAAGCTACGACCTGTATCCCGCGCCAAAGGATTTAGTCATGCAAAGAGTAAAATCCAAGATGGCTGCTGGCGGCCATGTTTATTGGCCGAACAACCCCAAAATGACTTGTTCCCATCTACATGTCAATATTAACATCCACGACAAATTTCATGATGATCAGACGAACAGTACGACCTGTAGCCCGCGCCAATGGATTGAATTTTGAAATCTAAGATGGCCACCAGCGGCCATGTTTTTTGGCCGAATGACCCCACAATGATTCGTTCCCATCTACATGTCAATGTCAACATTCATGACAAATTTCATAAAGATTAGACCAAAGGTACAACCTGTAGCCCGCGCCAAAGGATTTAGTCATGCAAAGAGTAAAATCCAAGATGGCTGCTGGCGGCCATGTTTTTTGGCCGAACGACTCCAAAATCACTCGTTCCCATCTACATGTCAGTGTTAACATCCATGACAAATTTAATAAAGATCAGAACAAAGGTATGACCTGTAGCCCATGCCAAAGGATTTAGTCATGCAAAGAGTAAAACGCTGGTGGCCATGTTTTTTTACCGAATGACCCCAAAACGACTTGTTCCCATCTACATGTTGTTGTTATAATTCATGACAAATTTCATGACCATCTGACCAAAGCTACGACCTGTAGCCCGCACCAAAGGATTTAGTCATGCAAAGAGTAAAATCCAAGATGGCTGCTGGCGGCCATGCTTTTTGACCGAATGACCCCAAAACGACTCGATCCCATCTACATGTCATTGTTATCATTCATGACAAATTTCATGATGATCAGACGAACAGTACGACCTGTAGCCCGCGCCAATGGATTGAATTTTGAAATCCAAGATGGCCGCCAGCGGCCATGTTTTTTGGCCGAATGACCCCACAATGATTCGTTCCCATCTACATGTCAATGTCAACGTTCATGACAAATTTTATAAAGATTAGACCAAAGGCAACCTATAGCCCGCGCCAAAGGATTTAGTCATGCAAAGAGTAAAATCCAAGATGGCTGCTGGCGGCCATGTTTTTTAGCCGAACGACTCCAAAATCACTCGTTCCCATCTACATGTCAGTGTTAACATCCATGACAAATTTCATAAACTTCCGACCAACACAACGACCTGTAGCCCGCGCCAAAGGATTTAGTCATGCAAAGAGTAAAATCCAAGATGGCTGCTGGCAGCCATGTTTTTTGGCCGAACAACCCCAAAATGACTCGTTCCCATCTACATGTCATTATTAACATCAATGACAAATTTCATGATGATCAGACGAACAGTACGACCTGTAGCCTAATGTATTGAATCTTGAAATCCAAGATGGCTGCCAGCGGCCATGTTTTTTGGCCGAATGACCCCAAAATGACTCGTTCCCATCTACATGTCAATGTCAACATTCATGACAAATTTCATAAAGATCAGACCAAAGGTACGACCTGTAGCCCGCGCCAAAGGATTTAGTAATGCAAATAGTAAAATCCAAGTTGGCTGCTGGCGGCCATGTTTTTTGGCCGAACGACCCCAAAATCACTCGTTCCCATCTACATGTCATTGTTAACATCCATGACAAATTTCATGATGTAACGATCAAAGCTACGACCTGTAGCCCGCGCCAAAGGATTTAGTCATGCAAAGAGTAAAATCCAAGATGGCTGCTGGCGGCCATGTTTTTTGGCCGAACAACTCCAAAATCACTCGATCCCATCTACATGACAGTGTTAACATCCATGACAAATTTCATAAACTTCCAACCAAAACAACGACCTGTAGCCCGCGCCAAAGGATTTAGTCATGCAAAGAGTAAAATCCAAGATGGCTGCTGGCAGCCATGTTTTTTGGCCGAACGACCCCAAAATCACTCGTTCCCATATACATGTCATTATTAACATCAATGACAAATTTCATGATGATCAGATGAACAGTACGACCTGTAGGCCGCGCCAATGGATTGAATCTTGAAATCCAAGATGGCTGCCAGCGGCCATGTTTTTTGGCCGAATGACCCCAAAATGACTCGTTCCCATCTACATGTCAATGTCAACATTCATGACAAATTTCATGAAGATCAGACCAAAGGTACAACCTGTAGCCCGTGCCAAAGGAAATTGTTGACGGACACACGGACACACGGACGACGGACGCCAAACCATGGCAATAGCTCAAACTTACAAAAGTAAGTTGAGCTAAAAATCTGCCATTGTATAAGCTCTGTAAGGCTCTACAAATTAATCCAAATTTGATTTGATTCTTGATTCTTGATTCTTGATTATTTAGCCCATGACATTGTATTCAGTGAAGTAGATATCTGATTCATTAAATTACCTTGTTTGAATTTGTCTCATCTGGTTCTTCAGCAGGATGAAAATTAATAAGAATAAACATTGATGAGGATTTTCTGCAATGTTCTAATAAAAATCTGCCATTGTATAAGCTCTGTAAGGCTCTACAAATTAATCCAAATTTGATTTGATTCTTGATTCTTGATTATTTAGCCCATGACATTGTATTCAGTGAAGTAGATATCTGATTCATTAAATTACCTTGTTTGAATTTGTCTCATCTGGTTCTTCAGCAGGCTGAAAATTCATAAGAATAAATATTGATGAGGATTTTCTGCAATGTTCTAATAATGAAAGTGTCAATGACACTGTAGCTCAACTTGGAAAGGGAATAATTTAATGTATTACAGTCAATGGAGCGATTAGGAATGTGGAAAGTTGAATGTCTAATACTAGTTTATAGACATGAAGAGAAAAGTAAAATCCAAGATGGCTGCTGTCGGCCATGTTTTCGGCCGAATGACCCCAAAATGAGTCGTTCACATCTACATGTCATCGTTAACATCAATGACAAATTTTATGATGATCAGACTAAAGGTACGACCTGTAGCCCATGCTAAAGAATTTAGTCATACAAAGAGTAAAATCCAAGATGGCTGCTGGCGGCCATGTTTTTTGGCCGAATGACCCCAAAATGACTCGTTCCCATCTACATGTCATTATTAACATTCATGACAAATTTTATGATGATCAGACTAAAGGTACGACATGTAGCCTGTGCTAAAGAATTTAGTCATACAAAGAGTAAAATCCAAGATGGCTGCTGGTGGCCATGTTTTTTGGCCGAATGACCCCAAAATGACTCGTTCCCATCTACATGTCATTATTAACTTTCACGACAAATTTTATGAAGATCAGACTAAAGGTACAACCTGTAGCCCGCAAAGAGTAAAATCCAAGATGGCTGCTGGCGACCATGTTTTTTGGCCGATTGACCCCAAAATTACTCTTTCCCATCTACATGTCATTGTTAACATCCATGACAAATTTTATGATGATCAGACTAAAGGTACGACCTGTAGCCCGTGCTAAAGAATTTAGTCATACAAAGAGTAAAATCCAAGATGGCTGCTGGCGGCCATGTTTTTTGGCCAAATGACCCCAAAAGTACTCGTTCCCATCTACATGTCAATATTAACATCCATGACAAATTTCATGATGATCAGACGAACAGTACGAACTGTGGCCCGTGCTAATGGATTAAATTTTTAAATGCAAGATGGCTGCTGGCGGCCATGTTTTTTGTCCGAATGACCCCAAAATGACTCGTTCCCATCTACATTCCAATATCAACAGCCATGACAAATTTTATGATGATCAGACTAAAGGTACGACCTGTAGCCCATGCTAAAGGATTTAGTCATACAAAGAGTAAAATCCAAGATGGCTGCTGGCGGCCATGTTTTTTGGCCGAACGACCCCAAAATGACTCGTTCCCATCTACATGTTAATATTAACATCCATGATAAATATCATGATGATCAGACAAACAGTACGACCTGTAGCCCGTGCCAATGGATTGAATTTTGAAATCCAACATGGCTGCCAGCGTCCATGTTTTTTGGCCGTATGACCCCAAAATGACTCGTTCCCATATACATGTCAATGTCAACATTCATGACAAAATTCATAAAGATCAGACCATAGGTACGACCTGTAGCCCACGCCAAAGGATTTAGTCATGCAAAGAGTAAAATCCATGATGGCTGCTGGCGGCCATGTTTTTTGGCCGAACAACCCCAAAATCACTCGTTCCCATCTACATGTCATTGTTAACATCCATGACAAATTTCATGAAGTTCCGATCAAAACTACGACCTGTAGCCTGCGCCAAATGATTTAGTCATGCAAAGAGTAAAATCCAAGATGGCTGCTGACAGCCATGTTTTTTGGCCGAACAACCCCAAAATGACTCGTTCCCATCTACATATCAATATTAACATCCATGACAAATTTCATGATGATCAAACAAACAGTACGACCTGTATCCCGCGCCAATGGATTGAATTTTGAAATCCAAGATGGCCACCAGCGGCCATGTTTTTATGCCGAATTACCCCAAAATGACTCGTTCCCATCTACATGTCAATGTCAACATTCATGCAAAATTTCATAAAGATCAGACCATTGTGAAATAGATGTAATGGGAATTGTAATTGTAATTGAAAAATGTTGAAGTAATTGTAATTGTAATTAATTACATTCACAAGTAATTGCCCCAAGCCTGACTATGACATACCTGCAGCCCTAGAAACTCATTCTGCTTCCTCGTTCTATTGTAGTGAGTCACATGCAGAAGTGGGTCAATACTAGGTGCACATGTGTGTTCAGTTAAGGGTAATATCATTACAAAAATCTGTTAACCCTTTCATGACTGGAGCTTCCTGAAATTTTGTGAAAACCCTGTGCCAATGCATTCTCTTTTATATATATAAGAGAATACATTGGCCTAACAATATTTAACTTGACCTTGTAAGCCAGTGCATTCTCTTATAATATGTGAGGCTCCTCATGAAAGGGTTACATAGTTTATATTTATCTTGTACTATGACCTACCTACCCTTCCATGACTGGGGCTTCCTGAAATTTTGGGAAAACCCTGTGCCAATGTATTCTCTTATATATGCGAGTCTCCCATAAGAAGCCTCGCATATATAAGAGAATACATTGGCCTAATGTTATTTACCTTGACCTTTGAAGCCAGTGTGTTCTCTTTTATATGCGAGGTGCCCCATGGGAGACTCACATATATAAGAGAATGCACCGGCACAGGATCTTTAATGCTGAACCAGAGCAGCTCACGTCATGAAAGGGTTAAATGACACCCATGTATGAAGCCTCACACAGAGCCAAGCAGAAGACAGTCATCAATACATTGTTCTCTCTGTCTGGGGCTCCATAAAGGGTTAAAGCTTGATTTTGCTATGTAATTGTATCTTCGAACTCTTTCCATTGAACGAAATGTCTTGACTTGGGCATTAATGCTTTGTCATAAACCAGATCGTCTGGCTTTCACTACATGTACTGGAATAAGTGACCATGGATGAGTCTCGGTGTTGAAATATAAGCATCAAGGATATGGATTCTCGAAGAAGCTGTTTCCACTTGGATCATCTATAATCTGCAAAACAATAGCAATTCATTAATCTCCCATTTATAGTTAACTAAAATGTCTGTTCTGAAATTATATTTAGTTTCTAATACACATTGAATTGATATAGAGATTCCCACCAAATAAATAGGGTAGGGAAAACTTATCCCATATTAATAGGGTAGGGTAAACTTAACCCATATTAATAGGGTAGGGTAAACTTACCCCATATTAATAGGGTAGGGTAAACTTATCCCATATTAATAGGGTAGGGTAAACTTATCCCATATTAATAGGGTAGGGTAAACTTATCCCATATTAATAGGGTAGGGTAAACTTACCCCATATTAATAGGGTAGGGTAAACCTATCCCATATTAATAGGGTAGGGTAAACTTATCCCATATTAATAGGGTAGGGTAAACTTATCCCATATTAATAGGGTAGGGTAAACTTATCCCATATTAATAGGGTAGGGTAAACTTATCCCATATTAATAGGGTAGGGTAAAGTTATCCCATATTAATAGGTAGGGTAAACTTATCCCATGTCAATATGGTAGGGTAAACTTATCCCATATTAATAGGGTAGGGTAAACTTATCCCATATTAATAGGTAGGGTAGACTTATCCCATATTAATAGGGTAGGGTAAACTATCCCATATTAATAGGGTAGGGTAAACTTACCCCATATTAATAGGTAGGGTAAACTTACCCCATATTAATAGGGTAGGGTAAACTTATCCCATATTAATAGGTAGGGTAAACTTATCCCATATTAATAGGGTAAACTTATCCCATATTAATAGGTAGGGTAAACTTATCCCATATTAATAGGGTAGGGTAAACTTATCCCATATTAATAGGGTAGGGTAAACTTATCCCATATTAACAGGTAGGGTAGACTTATCCCATATTAATAGGGTAGGGTAAACTTATCCCATATTAATAGGGTAGGTTAAACCTACCCCATATTAATAGGTGGGGTAAACTTACCCCATATTAATAGGGTAGGGTAAACTTATCCCATATTAATAGGGTAGGGTAAACTTATCCCATATTAATAGGTAGGGTAAACTTACCCCATATTAATAGGGTAGGGTAAACTTACCCCATATTAATAGGGTAGGGTAAACTTATCCCATATTAATAGGGTAGGGTAAACTTATCCCATATTAATAGGGTAGGGTAAACTTACCCCATATTAATAGGGTAGGGTAAACTTATCCCATATTAATAGGTAGGGTAAACTTACCCCATATTAATAGGGTAGGGTAAACTTACCCCATATTAATAGGGTAGGGTAAACTTATCCCATATTAATAGGGTAGGGTAAACTTATCCCATATTAATAGGGTAGGGTAAACTTATCCCATATTAATAGGGTAGGGTAAACTTACCCCATATTAATAGGGTAGGGTAAACTTATCCCATATTAATAGGGTAGGGTAAAGTTATCCCATATTAATAGGGTAGGGTAAACTTATCCCATATTAATAGGGTAGGGTAAACTTATCCCATATTAATAGGTAGGGTAAACTTACCCCATATTAATAGGTAGGGTAAACTTACCCCATATTAATAGGGTAGGGTAAACTTATCCCATATTAATAGGTAGGGTATACTTATCCCATATTAATAGGGTAGGGTAAACTTATCCCATATTAATAGGTAGGGTAAACTTATCCCATATTAATAGGGTAGGGTAAACCTATCCCATATTAATACAGTAGGGTAAACTTACCCCATATTAATAGGTAGGGAAAACTTATCCCATATGTATAGGTAGGGTAAACTTATCCCATATTAATAGGTAGGGTAAACTTATCCCATATTAATAGGTAGGGTAAACTTACCCCATATTAATAGGTAGGGTAAACTTACCCCATATTAATAGGTAGGGTAAACTTATCCCATATTAATAGGTAGGGTAAACTTATCCCATATTAATAGGGTAGGGTAAACCTATCCCATATTAATAGGGTAGGGTAAACTTACCCCATATAAATAGGGTAGGGTAAGGCCACACAAAAAAAATAATATGTTTCTCAAGTATCGCCGCGTCCGCAAAATACCCCCCGCTGGCTACTTTTTATATCTTACAACAAATAAAAATATAAAAACATGCCGCCGCACAAAATCTTGGCGATGTCGATACCCGCAAACAACACAATAAGCTCAAATCATCTCCGCCAGCAATGCAAGGGCAGTAATTCTAAAATGAAAGCATTCCTTGCGTGCTCCGAATGCCAATCGAGTTCACCCGCAACGCACCAGCGAACACGTGGTAAACAAATAACCAGCATGGCGCTGATAAGAATGTGTCAGAAGGGGACTTAAATTTGTTTGTCCCTGGACAATTACGGAAGTTAATTCGTCTGACAACATTTCCCGACGTGGCAATGGGTTCATAGAGAACCACTGTGAAACTATTGCTAATTGTGATGCGTATATTAGTGGGATTTCTGTTGGAAAGTCGCAGGATTCACAGGACTTTCATTAGTTTCAGTTCGTTTGACATAATCTAAATTCGGTCCAGGTTGCAGATATATTCGGCCGCTATTTGCGGATTACATTGGAAGATGCCACACCAGTGTCTGTTGAAAACGGTGGGAAAAACGCATTTTCTGTTCTCATGGACTCCAACAATAAAACTGTTTTACCCAATTTCAAAACAATACAACAACAGCAAGGACGAAATGATACAAAAATTCATCAATTTCCTTGAAGATAAACACCTTGGATTTTCCCCACATACCGTTGACAATATAGGCCAGGGCTCAAAATACATTTCATTTTGCAAGAATCAAATGCCGAACCAAGTTAGTCATAAAGCACTGAAAATGGAAAAGTTTCACGAGAATCATTACGAGAATCGATTAGGTGATTCTCATCGAATGTTATTAAGGCCTGTAGGCAGGAATTTTGTGCAGCTTGTGTGCAACATGCTTTAGTATCTGGACCCTCATGTTAATAAACTAACTGAGAGATGTTGTCACATTCCGGATGGACTTCAAATTTTTCTTGGATACAATGATCCCAGAAAAAGTAAAGACAAACTGCCGGTGCTTGAACTCTCAAAAATGTTAGAATATTCTGGACAACTTGTTGCTGTAATGGAACAACCATTCATACAAAAACCAAATTGGCGAGGCGTAAAGGATCTCCTTGTGAATAAGGTAGACTGGATTTGTTTTAAACCAAAATATTCTTGTTATTGTTAAACATCTGTTATTTCTGCAATAAATTTTAATGCTATAAATGAGAGATCTTATTTTAATACAGCATCCATAGGGTACATAACTTTGCATAAATATAAAATAAACAGCTTCATTTTCCAACAACATATGAAAACAGATCATGATCATGAACAAACAATGTAAATATACATTACACACCATGTTACGAACAGCCAAGCCTTGTCTTAAGTCAATCTTTAATAAAAAAAAGCATGCCTGCCCATCATTTTTATACATAAAAATTCGGCATAATAATCCTGCCTGCCGGTAAAATTCAGCCCAAAAAAATAAAAATAAAAATCTGCCTGCCTGCTGGGTTTTTTTGAAAAAAAACTTGAGAAACACAATATTTTTTTTGTGTGGCCTAAACTTACCCCATATTAATAGAGTAGGGTAAACTTATCCCGTATTAATTTTAAAACAAAAGTTCAACGTCATGGTATACTGTAGCTCAACTTGGAGAGGCGTAACCTGTAGGATGTGCTAAAGGAAATTGTTGATGGACACACACACATGCATACACAGACACATGGATGGACAGTGGATGAAGTTGAACTAACAAAACAATTTCAACATACCAATGTAACATGATTCACTAAAGGTGACCACAGTTAGTTAGTTGGTATTTAATGTAATTTTAACAGCTATATCGTGACATACATGGGGACCTAGGCGGCAGCGTAAATTTATTACTCCTCCCACTGTTAGAAGACTTCTACTTCATCCAGTGACTACTGTGGTCCTCTCCTATTATTTGCTCATTGCTACAACAAGTCATAAGAATATAAACATGTGCCATCATGCTCACAATGAGACATCACATGGCTAAAGATGACCATGGCCAGCCATCTACTTCAAGGCATTGTGAAAGGAATGTTGGGAGATGTACAGCATTTGTATTCTGTATATGTTAATAAGGAAATTTTCTTTAAAATAGGAACATAATAATACGAAGAAAGAACAGGACTTACAAGATGGAATGACTGAGCCACTGCCTTCAGCTGCTGGAGTTTCTCCAAGAACTTCTCAATCTTCTCATAGTCATCAGGTGCAAGAGCCTGGGGAGGACCAATAAGACTACATTTGAAAGATGAAACAGTAGGGAAATGGCAATAAAAGCACCACCAGGAACCAGTGGAATATACCTATTTGACTGTCTTAAATTGCACAAAACTCTTACCAAAATATGCAGGCATGTTAGTTATTGAACTTAAGCTGACATAACATGTGCAAATCCTATAAAACGATAATTGCGCATTTTAAAGAAGGTATAGCTGTTAAAATAGACACATCCGCTAAAACCACCATAAACAGAAAGAATATTATATAATAGACAGATGTTGTTCTCATACAAATCATAAATATGCGTAGATTGCATGTTATTGTCCCGTTTGAAAACTTTGTTATGTAAACAAACATCAAAAACGTAACAAAACCATATGATTATAGACAAACACTCCGAACTGCCAGATCGTCCAATGAAAATGTTCCATTGCACTGTGAAAGGCCAAGATAACATTATTGGCACAATCAACAATTGCTTTCAAATCGTGCCATTTTTTATTTTAATGGACACATTTTACTCGCTGTCAGTTCAAAATCCAGCTAATCTCCATTACTTCATAATTGGGAAATGAGCAGACAGAAAACATGTACATAATATAACTGTTCTTGCAAAGAGATGAATATTTTTCAATCCAGTTAGTATTTTCTCCTAACTTATGGTAATTACGTCAGATATTAGTCCAGTCAATCTGGTCGAAAAATGCACAAGACCAGGAACAAATTGCTATACAAATACTTTTACAGTTTTTGGATGTGACTATGCCCACACAATAACATATTCAAAATCCCCATGAATCCCAGACCGGGAAAGCCCTCATTTTGGGTCAAAAGTTAGAAAACAAGTGAAAAATGAGTGAAAATTGGAATTTACTTACCCTGACTTCAAATAAAGGGTTATGCACATGGTTGTAACGTTTTTAAATGTAACTATACGTGTGGAATATCATATCCAAAATCGACATGAATCCCGGGTCGTTTAGATCATAAATTTTGGGTAAAAAGTTGAAAATATGTCTAAAATGAGTGAAAAACAGAATTTTCTTAATCCGACTTTTGACTACATTGGTATACAAATGTGTTTAACGTTTTTGAATGTGACTATCCTAAAACAATAACAAATCCAATATTTCCATACATTCATTAGTGCAAATCTCATTTTTTTGGTTAAAAAATCATGAAATATGTGAAAAATGAGAGAAAATTGGAATTTTCTCAATATGAAGAAAAAAATCAACGCGATATGTTCAGCTGAGCTGAGATTCGATTTCAGTTCATATTTGTGCAAATATGATTTGACCATGACAAATTTAAAGTTCCTTACATATGCATTGATTGACTGATTGATTGATTTATGTTTCACTCACTATTAAAACATAAAAGTCATGTCACTGGTTTTACTGAAAATTTCAGGCTGAATTGGGATACTAACTGATCAGATCTTACTACAGAAGACATCATATTGCTATTTATTTACACAATACTATGTGTGTAAATAAAAGAAATTGGATGAATACAGAGAAGCCATACTATCCATGAGCCATCTCTGATACAGTTTAGCTCGGCAAGCCTGTGCTGACTGCAGGTGTTAACAGGAGACATCTCATGTGAGGAATGGCTTCTAAACGGTACCAAGCAAATTTAAAAAAGAAGATGCAAATCCTACCATGTTATTTCTGTTCAGTGCATCGACAATGGTCCACAGGTCCCTCAAAATATTTGTTCACCTTTACCATACAAGTTACCATACAAGAGACCTGTGCAATGGCCTACTCAATGTCATCATCCTCTGTGACAACCGGTGATGAATTGGAACAGTTTTCTTCACATTTGCCACATGCGTTGGTGCATTTCAAACCGTTCCGTTTGCAACTGGATCGCGCTGTGTCACAACCAGTGGTGCAATTGCATCGAACTACCTTTAGTAACGTTGCTGGAGCTGGTGGAAGGTCCGTCGTTTTTGGGACTAGTTTCCCTTAGCGAAAGGGTCCATCCCCAGTTAGTTGTATCGATGTCGTCGTGACCAGCCCACACCTGAACCTGGAGGTAAGTTCTCTGGCTGTGATATTTGGTAGCAGAAGATGTGGGTGGTACCTTCTCTGGTTTTACGAAATATGATGCAGATGTTACTATCCCTACAAGAAGCTTGTGACGGCATATATCCAGTCCACTACCTTCCTTCCCTCCAAACACGGACACCATGGCTTGGCAACACAATTCTTCAATTTCTTCTTGTAAGCTGTTTGTTACAAGGAACCTTAGAGATAGACGTTGAAGGGTGTCGTCGGATGTGAGTTTTGTGAATAACTTCTGTTTGCCTATTGTGGATATTCTTGAAGTCGTGTCACAACCAGAAAAGGCATGTATAAATAATAGCCATTTGCAGATAGAATTGCCAAGTGTTGTCTGTATGTGCCTAATATCGTAAACAGGATTTTCCGCCCTTTGTCGTTTTATGTCACTCTTGAAGTAAATGTTAAATTTGGAATCATGGGCCCAATACAACAACAGGACAAGGAGATCAGTGTCTTCGCCTATGAGTGTGGTGGTGCACGCTTTCGCTGATTCCACTGCAGTTTTTACAATCTCTACATCGGCGTCGCCACCTCAGTGGGTCACTGTGCACCGGGCTTCTTTTAGCACTTCTCCAATAAGGTTGATCATCCTTTGTTTGTTGGTCTTGTTGGCAAGGAATGTGTCTTTCTGACTAGAAAATATAGTTTCTCCGGAAAAGTTTACTGTGGGACTGGATTTCGGTTTTGAACGGCGAAAATGTGTTGCATCTTTTGTTGATGGTGCATCGCTATAACCATCAAAGACAACAGTAGCTTCTGCGTATCTGGTTTTTACCACATCAGCATACGATTCAGCTATTTGGCGATATGATGACCCTTTTTTCCAAGAAATCCTATTTATCAGAGACCCGCCGTCCAGGACAAATCGATGCACTTTGGGCGTAACTCTTTCGGGTTCCTTCTCATCCGAGTCGGCCATGAACTTCAAAACAGCCTTTGCTAACACCGGTTTGTCAGCTTTTCTGAGAATATCTGGTGCTTCAAATATTGATGGTGGATATGAACACAGCTCATATTTCAGGAAATCTTGCAGACTGATATCACATGTTGGAGCTAACACGTATAATCGCTGGAAAAGTAAGGCTGGATCAATTCTCACACCGTCGTTCAATTTGACGCTGATGTTGTTGTTTAAAGTTTTGGCACTGTCCGATCTTTTACATGAGTATGTAAATACATCCTTCCCATCCATCGACTCAACAAGTTTCTCGCCAACTGAAAAGAGTTGATGAACGTTAACTTCATGACCTGCAGTGACTCCGCTTACGATATTTCTCAAACAATGGTCATCAGAAAACGGAGAATTGTTACGGATCCGCTCAACCAATTTAAGTGTATCCTCTGTGTAGTGATGAGCCGATTGTCAAATAGAGCCTTGCACCGATTGCCGATTATTTGAGATCACAATCGGCCGATTCAGGTGCCGATTCCGATTATTTCAATAATTATAGCAGAATATATGTTATATGTGTTATATAATACTTAGAATTATAGAAGCAAGCAACAAACGAAATAATATGCCAGTACACAGTATACATAAGTATATGTTTGGGTAAGTATATATAGGTGGGCATGGGCGGACTTGTGATCGAATACAGGCAACTTACCCATGTATTTTAGGCTATTCCATGACAAATTGTTTGAAAGTTTGATGACATGACGACATGTCCACGGTTCGTTTTTGATAACAATTCATCAAACGGCATTTTTCTTTGATCCCAATTCAAAGACATCACATCAAAGGAAATGAGCCGACTGAACTAGTTGCAAGTTACACCATGTTCATGTCAATTTTACAGACACGATTCGATTTCAGCGTGGTCATCATAATAATCATTGATGGTGACCTATACGTGACGTCACACGAGGCTGACTGGATCATGGAATGACATTGTCTTTGACTATTTAAAGCCACGTGACATGCACTTTCGGTTTCTATAGTATAGTTTATACCTGTTACGCTGTATGCACTATATAGATAGCTCTGTTGTACTCCGTATGCATACATCTTGATTTTTGATAGTCTGACATAAATCAATATGTCTACATGTTGACGAACAATAAAGTTACCTATGGGAGTACATGAGTCCCATGATGTGTACATCATAAATTCATAATGCTAATGAAATCAATCGACTGAAACGACTGTTCCGGTATGCCAATAATTAATGATTATGCGCAATCATGGCATCATGCTTGCAGCGTCACTCTAACACAAAGTGTCACGTGCTTCCCGGTGATCCCCACTATATATTGTTCAAACATAGACCCAGGTACGGCCGGGGTATTGAAGAGGACATGTCTTTATATCAAGTTTGTGTTTGGGATCACTTTCCCCATGTTTACAGGTCATTTATTCAACAAAACATCGTCATATTTAAACCAGTTCATTGAAGAAAATCAAGCACCTATTTATTATTTAGACAATCGGAAATCCCGATGTTAAAACCCGAGTACCGATTGTCATCCGATGGGCCACAATCGGCCGATTCCGATTGTCGTTCCCGATTATCGGCTCATCACTACCTCTGTGTCCCTAGAAATGTGTTTAGCAGACAAATCCTTGTGTTGGTAGCTTGCTTCTTTGTAAATGCCGCTGAAAACTTGCATTGCTAAATTATTTTTCGAACATATAGGCATAGATGCTAGAACATATAGGCATAGATGCTAGCCAAACAGCACGCTGAGCTTCTGTCATGCCGCTTCCGCGAGTGAGACCACCAGTTGACTTGATTGATCTCATCAGAACTTGCTTTATAATGAGATCCGGTGGAAGCCCAGCCCAGTTCCGATCTGATCTTCTCACTGATAGTACGTTCTCAACGAATTGTTTATATACAGAACTGTGGTTATTCTCAAGCTTCAATGAGTTTTGCAGCAGCCTCTACAATACGTTTCTTCTGCAACTCAATGTCACAATCTTTAGGAAGTTTATAGTATGATCTAAGTATCTCATCCGCCGTGTCTCGCAAAGTAACTATGTCTGCTAAACCTTCCGCACCAGAAATAACAATCGTGTCTGTGTATCGTTCCAAAAGTTTCCTTTTCATGTAACGGTGCGAATATGCCTCAACTTTACTTCCAGAAAGAAGATCTGTCATGAATAACACAAGAGCGGTTATTGTTAGCTGTTCCCCAATTTGGTTCTCTACGAGATATTCGCATGTTTTCTCAAAGGCTTCGAACTGCAACTCGTTCACAGGCCTCCCCAGTTTTAACTTTTTTGGCTGGAGAAGGTCCATCTAAACTAAACTTATTGGGTACTTGTTTCCCCGTGGTGAAGTTACTGCGACATGTCCGGTGATAGACACAATCGTAGGCATGTAAGTCACTCTCACAGTACTCAATCCGTCCACGAACCACGTGTGACCACTCGTCATTATGATCATCACATGCCACTTTCACTGTAAATGCGAAGTCTTTGGTGCGAACTTTCTGTGCCTCTCCCACGGATAGTCTTTTTGTCGAGAAATTTACAACGGTACCACAGAAAACACAATCCACGTCGGACATGTAACCTCCACTTTTGGATCGACTTGTCATATATGTCACCGAACTTTCATCCAATGGTCCACTATCAGATTTGCGCTTAGGTCTTCTGTCTGTGAAGCGTCTACGGCACGATACATGAACTTTGTCACCGGCTCTTGCAATAATGTCGGTTCTTCCGCGATGTTTACACGCATCCTTGATCGTTGTTACACCTTTCTCTGTCAGGACAGCCGCATCGTTGTTTACGTCACCAAGCGTCTCGTGGCAAATGACACACTCAGCAGTATAATCCCCTGTAAAAACTAGAAAAAAGTGTTGATTAATATTATGTCAAGAATTATAGGTACCACAAATTCAATGCTCGTTGTAATATGAAAATTGCAGAATTTGAGAAAAACTGGTTTCAGATAGAAAGCGCTATAAATAAAAATGAAGCAAAGATTGCTTGATATATACTCATCAGACTCGCGGTTTTTCCTTTAAGAATTATGTTTCCGTTCTACCTCTTACTCTCTTCAATTATAATTATAGAAATTATAGTCACCCTTCAGTGAGTGTCGTGCTAAACCGAAACAAAAATAAAAATAACATGTTTTAACGTGAATTAAAACTCCAACTCATTGCCCGATCGCCTGTTTAGAGCCACAGAATGCCCGTTGATGTAAGTAAGAGTGCAAGCGTGAGCGAGTGAATGAGTGTATGCCTGAATGTATGTATCAGATGAATATTATATATCTATATTTTGTATTTTGTACAACCATTCATTATGTATGTTAATCATCTGACTGATTCAATAAAAAATTATAAAAAAAAAAGAAAAAAAAGAAAAAGAATTATAGGTACCACTACAGTCTAATTGAAATCAGAGTATTATTTCCATATTTTATCATTATTCCTTTAAATAAGTCTGAGGGCCTTTAGAAGCATATTAACTAAATAAAATAAAATGCAAAGCTAAGCGTTAACGTTGATGCTGACAATCTAAGGAGGACATATTTATTGTAATAGTCTAACAAAATCTGTCCATAACTTACTCCGAAAAAAACAGAGCGTTTACACATTCATTTACGTTCTTATAATAGTATCACATATTTCTGAATCGGCTTTCCGTAGAAAACGAAATAACCAGGGGAATCCCCTTTTCTTGTCAAAGACTTGTGGAGGAATATGACGTGCGAGATTTTCGTATATATATGAATATTGGCCATTCACATTATGAATGTTGCCATTCATTATACTGGTAGTGTGGTAAATAGTCACCAGTATTCAACATTATTCCATCGTTGGTCTGACAATGATGTAACTTCAAGCAATGCCAATGGAGGAGTTTCTCAGTAAGTGTAGGCCTACGATATTCGAATTGGAATACAAGATCATACGACTTATTCGTACGTATGTTGGTCAATGGGCGGGTGGAACTGTATTTGGGGATTTAATATTATTTGAATACTTACCATAACTGGTATTATAGAAGTCGAAAACAACTTTCATACAATCAAAACATATAGCAAATTCTTCACGTTAATTGGCACCGACAACGCACGCGCATATTCTACGAAAACGTCGTCACTGGTAAAACAATGTACGCGATTTTGGAAAAAAGTCGCAATCTTTAGCATCAAAAAAATATAATTTCCCCTACTGGGATTCATGGGGATTTTTAGTATGTTAATTCTTATACTTATTTCGACATATTATTCATAAAATAAATTGTATAGCAATTTGTTCACGGTTAACTTTCAGATTGACTGGACTATATACTTTATATGGCAATACATAACATATAAGGAATTTACAAATGATACTCTTGTGAGTTGTAAGTCGTAGAGGCACCAAATTAGGGGTTTTACAACATACGTATAATGCACGCGAATCCAAATAAGGAAATGACGTAATATCATGACTCTGCTTATAAAGAATTCACTGCGCTTTTTGCGAGAAACTAATCAACACTTGACCTACATTTTCTCTGACACAATGCGTGTTTTGTGAATAATATCAAATTCATATCATCATTATGCTATACTATTAGTATATTCTTGAGGAAATTATCATAACTTGATAAATGTTATTTCTAAATTATAACCTACAATGAATGCCGCCCGTCCCTTTAAAGGCCAGATATGAAAAAGATTTTTTGCATTAAAATTCAAGTTATGGGTCATAAACAAATAATTGCATCATTTTAACCCTATAATAAGGGTTGCCTGAATTTGGACGTAAAATGTCACGCTGTGTGCCAGATGACCATACTGAGTATGGACCTACTTCAGCACACTGGTAGATGGGCATTAATTTATTTATAACTGGAACTCAGAGATAGCTGCATCGGAACCATTGTATCTCAAAATTTGAAATAGTGTATGATGTTCAAGGATCGTGAATAATAATAGCCTTTCAACGGAGTCAGTTTATCATTTTCGTGATATTCCCATTATATGTTTCCACTGGAAAATAACTGTAACATCAATGGCCCAGCACACCACGTCATTTAGCAGTGGAGAGGTTAAATCCATATAAACTTCAGAATGGACACAGCCATTTAAAAAATAATCTGTGTCTCTTTACTTTTCTGATTGGTTGCTCCTGCTCCAAGCCTTCTATTGCTTTCTGCAGAATGCCTTCAACTGTAGTCATCTCTGAAAGGGAGTCAAAAAACAATGGTTAAAAAGCATTGCATTATGTCTGGACTACTTGTAATGAGAAACTCTGTGCAACAAAATGAGTGAATATTTAAGAAATAAATACACTGCGCATCGGGGTGTATAGTAGAATTTGAACACAAAGAAACTGATTGTACGCCGAAGCAAAGCATCATCGTACAATCCGTTTCTGAGGTCACATTTGACAATGATGCGCAGCCTAGTATGATATTAACAAATTCACCAGTGATTTGAATTATGAGTGTTCTGGAAGATTGAGTCGTTGGCAGCATAGTATTGATTGTACCACAAATTTGTTGGTACAGTTCAGAATATCTATTCTAGAATTGTACCACAAAACAATGTTAATATATCAATGGGAATAAAGGCTAATCAAATTTTCATTTGGCTAAACTTGGGGGCCACACGATTTTTCGGTCCAGCGCGAACACTGGGAGACATTTAAAGCACTCCTAGTTTTTGTCATTAACAGGAACATCTAATATAAAGTTCACAGAAGTGGCCACTCCATGACCAATCAGGACGAGTCATTTATGCAGGTTTAGGCAAGGTCGTATAACAGATCTGGATAATCTGTGATTGATGGAACTGAAGTTCAACTGAGAAACAATATTTTCATCAAAGACAATACCAATTATTACCACTTACAAAGTATCCTCTAGAGTATGAATTGTGTCACAAGTACAATGAATTCCCGTAGCTCGAGTGGCAGGGCAGTGCTAAGATATTTTCTCAAAAAGGCCAATAAATAAATAAAAATGCTAGATTTACATCCCCTCCCGACTTTATTTTTAGTCCCTTCCTCAATTTTTTTTATTTGGACATCTTTTTATGTAAACCTTTTTCTTATGCCTTAACTTTCAAATTACATTTCAATGACCCATTAATCAGTCTACTTTGTTATCTAATTGGACAATCTAAATCACCTTGTATTATATAAGATAGGATACTGCTTCAATATCTAGAACCAAGAATAAAATCATATAAAAAATAAAATTAATTCGCCCGGCCCATTTTCTGAAAAAGTTGGATGTAAATCTAGCAATTTATTTATATTGCCCTAATGGCCTGCCACCCATCACTTTGATGATGTCAAAAATATTGAAAACAATGAAAGGCTAGAAATCATAGGTGTTTTTCTGCCATATGGGTTATCTAGTGCTCTCAGTGTCGACAATATTGTTATTTTTGGAGAAAATTTCTCATGATCACTATTATTTGGTAAAGAGACATAGAGTGAAATTGCCATCACTATTATCAATTTTAGCCAAAAATCCCACCCATCACTATTGGTAGACACCCTAGAGTACACTCATTAAATTGACATGTCTATTGCTGAGTGGTATACAATATTTTCAAATGAAATTAGATATCCACCTCCTTTTGATGGCGGAATCTCGAAATCCAGTTCAGGTATCTTCACTGTCGCAGTGTTAGTCCTCACAATTTGTCTGTTCAAACCCTGTAAATAACAAGACAGTCAATGACTGTGGGTCGCTCACCAGACAGCAAAGACTGATAAGACTGGGACTCTGGAGACCACAACAGTCAGAACTTTTCATAATCACTTTAAAAGAAATAGCTCTAAACAGGATATGTGGCTAGAGAGACTTCACGTATATATAGATTGGTGAAAATCCACCTTGAAATTACCAAATGTACACTACTGATCACCCCCCCCCCCCTCTCCTCCAGTTCAACAAGTCCCCTCCCGACCGGGCTACAGACTCCCAAGTCTTAGGTTGGAATTTCACAACTGACACCTCAAACTTTCTCAATTGTTGGAAATTTTCAATCTCACAAGCGCCTTTTTCTAAAACCATTTAGACATGTCTGAAGCCCAATTATCCATGGACCCAAAACACAATACATGTATGTCAGATTAATCAGTCAGGTGGTTCCAAGGTAGATGTTTTAATGAATTTGGTATTTCAATGATTTTATTAGACACAAAAGTGTTAACTCCCCATAGCCCCGCTATTTCTTGACAGGTTGACCTCATTTTAACAAATCTGAATCTCAGTCACTAAAGGATCCTCCTGATTGCTCCATACATATAGTTATGTCCCTGGTCCCACCCTATTTAACCTGGTGACCCATCTGAATAAATTTGAATCCCAGACACCAAAGAACCCTTCATACATATGATAAATATCAGTAAAATAGACCTGATGGTCCTTGTGAAGGAAGCATATTAAGAGGTCAACTGTCCTTCGTTTGGCCCCTATTTGAACAGGTGACCCCATTTAAAAAAATCTGAATTGCAGTCATGGAAGAACATTCCATGCTAAATAAGCCAACTAGTTCTTGCAAACATATTTTAAGAATTACTATGTAGTGAAATAGTTAAGTCTCTGGCTCTGCCCTTATTTGACTTTGTGATCCCATTTTCACAAAGCTGTCACCCAAGGTAATTTCATACCAAATATAAGAAAAATAGGCCGTTTGATTATTGCATAGAAGACACATCATGAATTACTATGGAGAGAAAGTGTAAATGTAGCTGGCCTTGCACCTACTTGACCTGGTGACCCTGATTGAACAAATCTGAATCACAATCACCAAAGAAGCAGCCTGCAAATAGTGTGCTATTCCTACATTGTATGTGCCTGGCCTCAAGCAACACAATGTATTGTACAATCAAGCCTTGAAATAGTGTGATAGTGTGTCTGTCATTTCCATAATGAGGTCCCCCAGAGGGTGACTTTAGTGACGCTATCCTGCACAGTGGGCTAGCATCACTAAATTCACCCTCTGGGGACCTCATTCTGCTAAGACCCTCAACTGCTATGGCAGACCTAGGATAAGATTGAAGTTCCCCAGTTGGAAGTTGATGTTCACCCATTGGGCACCTCAATTATGAATTTTATCTTCTGCAAATTCGGGGATATAGAAACTTCCTAGAAGGGAAATGTAACTAAAAACAATGTTAATTTGATACTATAGATACCTCCCAGAAGATGAGGCCTAAGCAAAATGAGGTCTCCAGAGGGTGAATTTGGTGATGCTAGCCCACTGTGTGGGATAGCATCACTAAATTCACCCTCTGGGAACCTCATTTTGCAAATGTCAGACACACTAAATTCAGGCAGTTTGTTTAAAATTGCTAGCAGTATGTTTATACAAGCTGTCAGTGACATATTATTCTAATCTAGATTAATGACCTGTGTTTCTCTCTGTTTATCCACAAAGAGATATCTGCAACTTTAATAGAACAGGTATTAAAGTTGGAAGCTGGAAATGATATCCGTTGGAAGGGATGTTGGTTGGGTGCAGGCCACTGCAGGGTGGGGGTGGGTCTGGGCCATGTGGGAGGGGGGATGGGTAATGGAATATTTCTGTAATTTCAGAAGATTAAAGATTAAAGTTTCATAACTCTGCAGATGTTATAATGGTGTCACTTTTTTCAAATTTTATAAAATGATTAAAAAAAAATTTGTTTGTTAATTTGAGTATGGTGAAAATTCAAAAAATCTGAATTTGACCAAAAAAAAAATTGTTTTAAGTTATGTCACTGGCTCCGCCCACATTCGACCCAGTGACCTCATTTGAACAAATCTGAATAACAGTCCCCCAAGGACCCTTTGTACCAAATATGAACCCATTCGGCCAAATGAAATTTGAGAAGAAGTCGTTGTAAGAATTACAGAGTTATGGCCCTGGCTTCGCTACTATTTGACCCAGTGTCCTCATTTGAACAAATCTGAATGAGAGTCACCTAGGGAATATGATCCAATTCGGTCTTACGGTTCCAGAGGAGAAGATGTTCACAGAATTGTTGACGGACGGATGGACGGACGGATGGATGGACGGACGAGGAGTGATGACTATAGCTCCACCGGAGACTTCGTCTCAGGTAAGCTAAAAACCAGAACTAGAATTGTTTGTTCATTTGGGAGTCAAATGACACTGGATAAGTTAACCCTTTCATGACGGGAGCAGCACTGGTGCAGCATTAACCATGTGACCCCTGATGCCCCACAGCAATTGGCAGATGAGTGAACCAAATGTCTTATTTAAGGATAGCAACGGTTGCTAAGCAAATACCACAAATGATCGAGTGACACCATTGCACTAACCATTCAGTGTTATTTTTACCTTAAAAATCCATGTTTTTTGTGAAATATAGCCTATGCTATGCACATATATTCATACCCGATACTATAAATGAGTAACCATTCCATATACATGCCCTGGCCACCACTGACGTGTATATGGGGCCATTTAAATATATATTAGTGGGTTTGTCATGCATAAGTATGCTATAAACCTTTTATTTCTCATTGCGCATGCACGAATAAATCAAATTGATATGCGATAGACCCTTCCCCATATGTGGCAGAACACTGATAAATATGCGTGAGGGTAATTTAAACTGAAACTATTTGTCTAAATTATATCTGTTCTACAAACATGTGGAACATGACACCATATGCCGTCAATAAAGTGCCACAGTTCGCTTAAAATATCACATGTTCTTTGTAGATTATATCCATATGCATCATGGGCAACGCTGACATATCAGGGTGCCATTTAAATATGAATCAGTGAGTCTGACGCTGGTTATACTATATAAAAATTTGCTATCGACTCATGTCATCACTGCACAGAAATATTGGTGTTACGGGATATAGTCACCGTTCGATTGCACCGAAATATCAGTATCCCATAGGGAGCCTCGCTTATATAAGACAATGCACTGGCTTACAAGGCCAAGGTAAATATTGTTAGGCCAATGATTTCTCTTATATATATGTGAGGCTAACTATGGGAGACTCACATATATAAGAGAATGCATTGCACAGGGTTTACGCAAAATTTCAGGAAGTTCCAGTCATGGAAGGATTAACACATGAATCGAATCAAAAATGTTTCCATTGATAAAATTGTGATATGCATTTGGTACTTTATCACCATCTTATTACAATATTTGTAATCTAGAGATATCATGTCTGGTTGGGTGAGCATGGTTTTTAGGGACATAACTTTCTTTTGAAAATTATAATATCTATTTGCCAAATTCTTTTTAAAATGACTGTTAGAGGTCTTCAGTAGTTTTGGTTATAATTTCCTGCTTGCTGAACTTGTTCCCAGTGACCATCTGTAAATGACTACCAAATACCATGTGAATATTATATATCATTTTACTAAAAACCTCACAATCTGACAAACGTTGCCTGAGTTATAATGCAAAAGGTTCATATTGACAGACGTCCAAATACACAGAGGGAGATCTCAACTATATAACCTCTCAGACATCACTGATGTATGTACAGTAATGCCCTAAGTAATCGACTCCTTAAACACAGCAGGAGATCTTTCCGATGAATGGCAACAAGCCATATTTCCGACTAAATCCTGAAAAGTTACCCATAATTCTGCTGTGTTTAAAGGTACTCAATCCGAACAGGGGGTCCCCATCTCAGCAGATTCCAACAACAACAATCCGATCAGAGGGTCCTATATTACTATTTCTTTGGCTTTGGGGGTAAAAAATATCTGATTCGAGTCGAGGAACCCATCAAACAAAGCTCAGAGTTATTAGATATTGATTTTTGAAATTTGTTATATTCTCGAGATGAGTACTAATAATTGCCGTCAATTTCGTATCCTGCTCGAGATGTGTACACCAAAACTCTATTCAAACAGACAAGGATGGATAACTCTAAAATCAAGTGGTAATAATAACGCAATTTTGACTGCGTTCTGGGCCAGAAAGTATTCCCGATAATGAAAAATAGATTTCTAAAATCGATATCTAACAAATCTGAGCTTTGATGGGTGACTTCCTCGACTCGAATCAAATATTTTTGACCCCCGACGCCATTGAAATAGTAATTGGGAGGAGTTTTATCGGATTGAGTACCTTTAAGGAGTCGATTACTTAGGGCATTACAGTATTTTACCAAAGCATCATAACCCTTTGATAATGTAATTGTCTATGGGTAGTTATTTCATTGCCATTCATTCACTTTAGTGATTTAACCCTTCCATTGCCAATGGATTCTCTTATATATGCGAGTCTCCCATAGGGAGCCTCGCATTTATAAGAGAATACTCTGGCCTAACAATATCGACCTTGATCTTGTAAGTCAGTGCATTCTCTTATATATGCAAGCCTCCCTATGGGTGACTCGCATATATAAGAGAATGGACTGGAACAGGATACTTAATGCTGCACCAGCACAGCTCCCGTCATGAAAGGGTTAAGCAAATAATTTTAACAAACTCTTTTGGTTGTAACAATTAACTGAATATCATAAGAATTAACTGAATATCGCTACAAATGAACAATAGGAACCAGAGGGTGTTTCTTTCTTTGTCAACTGCATATACATATATAATCTGGACTTCTCAACAAATGAAAAAGCAAACTATCAAATCCATACATAGAATGGAATGTGGAAATCCATTCAGAATCAGAAATGAATGGGTTAATACACAAACATGTACCTGAATGTTGTCTACAAGGACCTTGTATGTGACACCCTTCTCCTGTATCTCTGCAGCAGGTTGTAGCTCGGAGTTCCTATTACCACATTCTTCACACGAGAATGACGACACTACTACTTCTTTGAAGAAAGGAATCTTGGTCAGAAAAAGTCTTGTGATTCCCTAAAAAAGTAGGATCACAATATTTTCCTGAGAATGAATAGAAATGTGAACAGTTGGTAAAATTTTGTATATCCAGATGTATCTAGCCCTCCTACACCCAAAGAAAGTTCACACTTCTATCCTTTCTTTATATCTCCATGATGAGTGAGGCCATCAATAGCTCAGTTGATGAGGTTCATTCAACATTCATGAATGCCATTATAAGTTGTCCAGTAAAGCTAGTGTGAAGGAGCTTGAATTATTAAAGGCAAAGGGGGGGTTATCTGGTAAAAAATTACCAGGGATTAGTGGGTTTTATGTGCAGTACATGTAGCATAATTTCATAGTGAAGTGAATTGAAACTGAGAAGTCATCGCTCCCACTAAAGCTGACAGTATTCAATGTGATATGACCATGACTACTATCAAAGTTAAAATACAGTACTGGTACCTGTTCTTCACAATTCAAGCACAGACTCTCTATCTCTGTTATCTCCTGGTCCCTATCTTCTGCATCAATATCTTTAAAGATATTGTCAACTGTTTGGCCTGACATGATGGCCCACCTGTGTGATAAAAACATAACAAGGGTACGTTGAGCATAGATATGGTCGAGAAACACTTCAACATCCCGAAAATTCAACATTAGGTTTCCAACGTTATTTCAACATTGATTCAACGTTGAGCGAATATCCATACAAAATTAAACTGTTAGGTTTCCAAAGTTATTTCAACGTAGATTCAACATTTCAGAATTCAGCATTAGGTTTCTAATATTAATTCAACGTCGATTCAACATCAAGCTAACATACTGAAATTCAACGTAAGGTTTCCAACGTTTCAACATAGATTCAACATTCAATGTTAAATCAACGTAGATTCAACATAAAGATAACATCTCATTAGGTTTCCAATGTTATTTCAACATTGATTCAACATTGAGCACACATCCATAAATTAAACCGTTAGATTTCCAACATTATTTCAACGTTGACTGAATGTCCCAAAATTCAATGTTAGGTTTCCAACATTATTTCAATGTAGATTCAACGTTTCAAAATTCAGCGTTAGGTTTCCAACATTAATTCAACTTTGATTCAACATTAAGATATCGTCCCAAAATTCAACTTTAGGTTTCCAACAGTATTTCAACATAGATTAAACGTAAAGATAACGTCCTGAAATTCAACGTTAGGTTTCTAAATTCCAACGTTATTTCAACGTATAAAAATTCTGAGTTTAGGTTTCCAACATTAATTCAATGTAGATAGATTCAAAGTCAAGATAACATCCTGAAATTCAACATTAGGTTTCCAATGTTATTTCAACATAGATTCAACGTTGAACGAAAATCCCGTAATTCAATGTTAGGTTTCAAACTAAATATCATGCCATGAATCTCTACTATGGCTGACGCCCAGCCATAGTAGAGATTCATGGCATCATCTAGGTTTTGAACATTATTTCAACATTGATTCAACGTTGAACGAACGGCCAAAAATTAAACCGTTAGATTTCTAACAGTATTTCAATGTTGATCGAACATCACAAAAGTGAACGTTAGCTTTCAAATGTTAACCCAACATCGATTCAAAGTTGATTCAACATTAAAATAACATCCAGAAATTAAACGTTAGGTTTCCAGTTGATCGAGTGTCCAAAAATTCAATGTTAGGTTTCCAACATTCCCAACGTCAATGTCAGCTTTTCAACGTTATCACAACATTGAGCAAACATAAAAAAAAATCAGCGTTATGATTCCAACAAGGCGCATCCTGTTGTTATTTCTTCAATTAGCGCAAGTCCATGAATGATTGATAACTCTGCAAAACCTACAGTATGGAATACTATTAGGGCCACTTCCTAATGGCGCTTTCGGCACGTGCCGAAAGCGTCAAAAAGTGCGCCATTAGTAACGCGCCGAAAGCGACAAAAAGTGCGATATTAGCGGATGTTTCGTAATGGCGCACATTTTGTTGCGCCGAAACATGCACTAATATCGCACTTTTTGTCGCTTTCGGCACGTTACTAATGGTGCACTTTTTGTCGCTTTCGGCGCGAACCGAAAGCGCCATTAGGAAGTGGCCCTATATATATATATATATAATAATATTCCATACTACAGAGACAACACTTACCGGTACTACAACTAAATGCTCTTCCAATGAGACAAAACCAATCTGCGCAAACACGCCCTTGTCTTGGAAAGTTGGTTGCACTAATTAATTAGATGAAAAGAACCGGCCGAATCTTCCTGGTCCCGAAAATATCCAGGCCGAATCTTACCATTCTCGGCCACCAGTAATTTGAGTAAAACAATTTCACTGAGTAGTGACTAAGTGAGTAGTAACATCCAGGCCGAATCTTACCATTATCCGTTTTATGATATTGTATTATTGATAAAATTTTATCGGCCTACCACCGCACCAGTAATTTGAGTAAAACAATTTCACTGACTGAGTAGTATTAAAGTAATATATGTGTGTAAATGAATAGTACTGAAATCACCTTCGGTTGTTAATTTGTTACTAATATAGGTCGGTTTTATTTCGCAATTTGGACAAAAATTACTGTTGAACTTCGATTGAATGTTTCATAACAAACCAACGTGTTTCATCAAACCGGATATGAACTGAAAGTTGACAAACAAGAAATCCCAGGGAGTGTGTTGGGCTGAAATCTCACTCTCAGTGAAGGTGATCACGTTGTTCACAGATTTAGCAAATTCTATTTCGATAAAATCCAAATTCATTTAATTATATATATATATATATATGTAGAAATTTATCAAAAATACACATTCGCATTGTTCAAACGAGCACCTGTGGGCACCTGTTTTTTTTTTATCAATGACTATAATCGAAGTTAGGTCACACAATTTAGTTATAAGTATTCTCTATGCGCAGCCGCCGTGTCCTTGGTAAAATCGAGGTCAAAACAAGCATGGCCGCCTCCATGTGGATGAGATTTTGAAGTCTGCGACATGGAAACTTATTTTATTGACCTATTTATGATGACAGTATATCGCTAAATGTCTGGTGAAATTAGTTTGCAAGTAGCTTTTGTTTTGCACCTGAAAATAAATTTCTCTCATTCATAATCTTCGCATTCAGACGGTTCCGTTTATAAAATCATTATAAACTATGGGAAATTCGGCCTCTGGGAAACCCCAGAGTTCTAGTTCTACGGCAAATGCGAGCTCAAATTTGGCAAAGGAATCAGGCGTGCCGGCACCACCAACAGTTGAACCAGTAAAGTCAGCATTTCCTGAGCCACCGATGTCAGAAACGGCATCAACACAGCAGTCTGCACAACCACCGCCGCCTTATCAGCAACCTGAACCAAATCCGTTGTTTGTGAATAATCCAGGAACTTTTGAAGATCTGCACAAGGCATGCAAAGGTGACATTTTGTATTTACCCTCTCCCAACCAATCCTTTTTGGGAGCAAGTCATTTCGTACCCTACTTTGGACTAACCAGCTTGTACCCTCCGAAAAAAGTCAACTCGTACACGATTATATGATTATGAGTCATCTCGTAACCGATTAATCGGATTATGTCAATTTATGAGTCATTTCCTACCTTCTGATTTTATTTAGGCTGCAGACCCATTTCGCTGTGTATGAGGCCAAAAGGAAGAATACCTGAGTTTAGGGTAACATGAAGGAAAAAAACAGAGGCGGGCGTGCGGTACTTATTTTTTCATTTTATTTTTCACGGGGGATAGTATTTAAGTATTTGTGCCTTCTAATCGTCTGCCAGTGTCACTCGTATAAAGCTTGGGCAAGTCATTGTCACACTAATCAATGTCATGGTAGCTTTAAATTTAATCAGTTTAATGGTGTTACAGAAGTTCAATGACATGTATACAGCATGATATTAAATGATATTATATATAGAACTAGAAGGTGACCCGACTTCGTCCGGGCTTTGACCTTGAATTGACCATTTTGAAGGTCAAGGTCAGTTCGGGGTCACAATTTGACCCGTCGAAAACACTCCCCCGATAAAAGTATTCGTAGGTATCAAATTTCGTCGAAATCCGTTAATTGTTTAATTTATTTTGAGTTAATTCTGCCTTTTTAATCAAGAGACATGATGGTAGCCGTCCCGTGATGGTACCCGACCCTAAAATAGGTACGTTTGTGGGTACCCGTTTCAAGGTGAAGATCACCTCGGGCGGAAAGCCCTAAGTACGTCACACAAGTGACAACACGCTCATGTCTGGATGCAGTCTTACATGCACACGCCCAGATGTAATAATCACATTACACACATGCGCTCTTTATCGACGACACTGCGGATACGAACGCTCTTTAACTATCAACGCGATTAACCCCACCGTGCCAATGGCGGTAATTTTTGTGACTGGGGGTGGAGAATGGGTGCTCTAACGTTCTCAGAAGCGATGCGATGCCACTTCATCTGGTATTTTACCCTTAGATAGGAAGTTTGGGCTCAATCCGTCCGGCAGTTTTCGAGTTCATCGCGATCACACACACACACATATCTTCCAAAATATATAATAGATAAGTGTCTAGTGTTGGAAATTAAACAGTTTATGTTCACGCTGATGCTCCAGGCCAAATCCTACGAGTGGACATATTACTGTTCAATTTCCCACACAAGACACTTATGATATTTTGTTTATCCACCGACTCGAATACTAAGAAATTTTGCGAAATATTCAACTCAGAAGGTGAATTTAACAAGAGTTCCTCCATTGGAAATGGCACATACATGCGGCAAGGCGAACGTGACGTACAGAATTATTTTTAATCTGACATTTTATTACTATGTCTTTTTCTGTCAGTTCAGAATCCGTGTGGTACCGGTTCACGCACGACAACATGTCTGTGCTATATAGCGATTCTTTGAAAATGTGACATAAATTGAAAAAAATAAAACTCTGCCTCTATCATATTCCTATATGATTTAAGTTATATGAGATATCCAAATTTAATAATCTGAAAATTTTGTCATTGTAACTAATTCCGTTGTATTAAAAACAATTGTTGATGACATGGTATAATTTTTTTTAGTAATTCTCTGTTTTTTTTACTTTAATTAAAAATAATCAGAACTTGTCAGTTGTCCACTATTCATATGTGTTATCCTACACGTATGTTACCAATAGATCCCATCTAAGAGTTTTAAAAAACATTACATCAAAATTATCGATCAGTTCCTGTTTCAGGGGCATGAGTTTTCCACCCCACCCCCAATGTCCCGTACAACACTTTTATGAACAAAAGTTATCATTGTTTTCAAACAACAGATCAACAATCCATACCAGATCAAATCTTCTTACCATATAAGGTGCAAACCATAGTATTAAGAGCATTTTCCATTATACTGGCATTATTATAAGATTATTATACATTTAAAAATGTCCCGTACAACACTATCTATGGTGTTGTATGGGACATGTCCCGTACAACACCAGGAAAAATCAATCGTTCCATTTACTAAAATGTCAATTTTCAAATACTAACAAATGCACCTCACATTATGTACACTTGTTGTTAATATAATAATGGTAAGTAGTTTGTAATTATTTGTATTTAACATAACTGACCAAGGCACTACTTGGGTTAATATCCTTGTGGTCCAACTATAATAGTATACCACATGTCAAATTTGGTATGGTAATAGATATCTGTACACATTGGATGATCATATATAACAGTGGATATCAATTCATGCATTAGAAAATAATGCATACTAAATTAACCACCATGGCACTTCAATGGTTAACTAGCTTGCTGACTAAACTGAATTACAGTGTAGCAATATATTTTGAATAAAATTAACCCCTACATTTTCAGCCTTGATGTTTATCATCCAAAATAAGGTTATTTTGACAAAATGTCAACTCCAGGGTGAAAAAATAAGTTATGTATCATTGTGTCAAATCTGTGTAATACAATAGGAATAGACCAGTTCACTTTTAAGTGAAAACTGGCGTATGAAAGTACCAGCCATAGCATTGCAATGGTTAACTGACATGTAGTGATAAATAACTGTGTAGCAATATATTGAATGAAATTTAACCCTTACAGTTTTCAGTTTTGATGTTGGTCACCCAAAATGAGGATATGTTGACAAAATGTCAACTTCAGGATATAAAATATGTTGTGCATCATCGTCTCAAGACTTTGTAATGAAATATAGCAATAGACCGGTTAGCTTTTAAGTGAAAACTGGCATATGAAAGTACCAGCCATAGCATTGCAATGGTTAACTGACATGTAGTGATAAATAACTGTGTAGCAATTATGTGGCAAACTTGACTGAAATTGAGAATTTGAATTCATTTGGAGTTCTGGCCTACTTTGAGTAAGGTGGCATTTGATCTGAAGAAGTAACTTGATTCAGGATTTATTATGGATGATATATCACATTATCTGAATTGGATATGTTGATGCATAGACCTAACTTTAGTCAAAAATGTAAAAACAAACAACAACAAAAACGATTTATTCTCTTTTTGCACATTTTGCTGTGAAAGCACACACTAGTACCATATACCTAGTAATTGATTTAAATGATTTAAACTATTGAAATAACTATAGATAATTATATCCAAATGAATTAATTTTAAAGTTGATTGTTATCTAGAGTTACATTTGTTATATCAAATAAAATTGTTTATTTGAATATGATCTGGTATTGGTTATTTTCTACAGTATAGGCTATATTGTTACATAATATCTTCAACTTTCTCTCATTGAATGGAATCTGCTATTAAAACTGAACAAGTGCAGCAGTACTTAGGGTTTAGACAATATAATATAATAAAACATAATGCCAAGATTAAATACTAAATTCTAATGTGTATAATTATAGATCTATGTTATGCCAGGTTTGTGGCATCTGTAATTTCTGTATTTAGTAGGCACTTGAATTTAAATTATAGCCTGAATATTCCAATATCACACTCAGTCATAGCTTCAATAATACAGAGTATTCATACACACTAATTTCAGTGTATCTATAATTCTAAAGCACACATCATTGCAGTGTATCTAAATCCTTCTAAATCAGTTCTTGCATTCTTGCCATGAAAGGAATGAGAGAAAATTGAAGCTTTTATGTATTACAGTTGATATAATTTGAGAAATATGCTAAATGTCCCGTACGACACCTGGATTTTGTCCCGTACAACACTAATTCAACAAAAAAACAGTAAAATAGTATTTTACATAGAAATCTAGTTTACACTTCTATTGTTGAACATTATTTACCAAAATGTTTAACATATGCATTAGTTTTGCACACTTTACTATTAGAAATGGGCAAAATGTGGAGCAGTGACAAAAATGTCCTGAACAACATATTTTCTTTGTCCCGTACAACACCGCTGTTTATTTGCTACCATGCCAATTTATCTGAATTTTGAAAAAAAATCATGTTTTCCATTATAAAGAGCAATCTTTCCTATCTTAACATTTTATAATTTGAAGGACTTAATTATGCACATCTAACAGAAATATTGCTAAATAGTTGAGTACCCTAATAATCATGTCACAAACATGTCCCGTACTACACCCAACTATTATGCCATATTATAGAAAAAATCTTTGCTCAATATCATGAACTATGATTCCAAGAGTTTGACATAGGAATGAGTGATAATTAAACACAAAATATTGTCTGCAAACTTCAATCAATTAATCGCCAGAAGCTGGAGTGTTTTCAACATGTCCCGTACAACACCAAAATAATCGCCCTATAGTTGACAGGTGCCATGTTTCTATTCTGATTCATATGAACGCATTTGTGAAGTTTAATAGCTAAAACGCAGGATCTATCCGCACACGGAAGTGTTTCCGCCATATTCAATCGGCAAAATATCCGGTTACTTTCGATTTGCTAGTTAATACATATCGCGTGTTTTCTGGTTTCCGCTTTCGAGAAATCGGCGAGGTTTGCCGAACAATGACGAGGGAATACGAATATACTACAACAACAATGACAGCACTTCCGTTTTTCGTGAATTGACGATATTTGCAAGGAAATGGTTTACTTGTTTAAGCTAATTCCGTAGTCGCGAATTCCTAATTACCAAAAAATAAAATGAAGTCGGAGGAAATTTTTGAAAAACGATAAAATGGAATTTGGCGGCAGGTTTTGAGTAGGGGCGGGCGGGTTACCCTAAACACAGGTATTCTTCGTTTTGGCCTGATATATGATCGACGAAGTATATAACTACCTTACTCGTATTTAAATTCGCGCAGTACTATTTTTCGCACACCCATCGGTGCGCGAATTTAAAACTGAGCGAAAAATAGTACGAATTTATACCAAACCATGTGGGAAAATGTGAGGGTTATATGTTCGTGAGTTACATATACAAGTTTTACTGAAGATTGGAGTGATTACATTCATATTCGGACATCCAATCCCAATACCATTTAAAGCATATAAAGCGATAAATAATGGTATAATCTTCGACGTTTCAATGCTTGTAAAAATACACATATCTCAGAGTGAAGGTGCCGAAAGCACGTCTCCATACCCACAACCCTGCATATAACAGTCTTAAGTAATTTATGTGAACCCAACTATTTAAAATAAAAAAAATAAAAATTCTGAAGTCAGCAACCTACGCAGTTTTGGTTTTACTGTCGAACTCAATTAAATTATCCCCATAACTGTTTAAATATCAGAATAATTACTTGGATGATATATATACACCCATCTTCACAACAAGATTATAATGCAGTTATGTTTTACTCGATATAAATTTCCATCGTGATGTTTTTCACTACACACACATCACACTGTCCAATCGGCTCGCGGAATATCAGTGTGAACGTCAGAATACCAGTGCTGTACAGGAGAATATCAGTGTTTTTAAGCGATATGATGGTACGGTTGTACCATTATTAGAAATGGACGGCTAAATAACAAGACAAAAAACAATGGAAATGAATATACGATCAATTTTACATTTACCCAGTGGAGGGGTCACCTGGTGATGTTCAGTTCGACTCTGGGTGATCTTGCCTTTGTTTAAAGCAGAAAAAATAGGGTGTACAAACTCGTAGGGGGAGGTCAAATTTTGCCGTAGTCGGTATTCTAGTGCGTTTTGTTTAATTCCTGAGCATAACTTGCGGAATCTTTTATCAAATTCCAACAGCGGAATCTATTGGCAAAACGTGCACATCGAAATCACTGGCGTGTATCAGTTGGAAATACACAAAAATAAATCAAAACGAGGGGCGGTGATCACAGGAAATGGCACGGCGAACTACCAGTGCATGCCAACGAGGGCTACCAGTGCCAAATTTTCTTTATATGGCAAGTTATATTGGGTATATGTTGATAAACGCTTCATACAGGGCATCGTGCACATGAAATGCCTTACTCTTGAGTGCCTAATAAAAGTACAGGGTGGAATAATAGTACAGGTTGGAAAATTTCGCGTAACTGAATAATAGTACAGGGCGTAATAAACGTACAGACTGGAAATATTAGTACCATACATCCCAACAAAACGCACCATCTGACTGGTTTACTGATGCCATGTGTCATGTGACAGAAATAGTTTCGATGGATAGCCAGGTCTGTGAATCTACAGTGTGCTGATCACTGTCAACAATCAAGAGTTCATTTATCTATGAATAACACAATTTAAGATTGGTGCATTATTTATTTTGGTTAATTTAATAAACGTACAGGACCAAATAACGATCGTACAGGTGGGAATTTTACCTCGATTTTAATAATCGTACATGTATGTTTATTAAGCACTCAGAGTACCATTCCCAAAATAACAACAAAGTTGATCTAGAAGGGTAAATATGTGGATCTATAATAGGAAAATACGAAACTTCAACTATACGTCGATACTCAAAGCTAGTGTAAAATATAGAACAAATTTCATGATGTCCAGGTCAGAATATGGCACTTTTGTAAAAAAAAATCTTAAAACTATTGGGATACGTCGGTTTAAATGCAATTTTCCGAACTTGTACAGTAGCTGAATAATCTATATATATATATTGAGACTTCCATATATATATATATATGTGTGTGTGTGGGTACTTCATAGAATCGAAAACGGCTGCGTGGATCAAGGTCAAATTTTGTATATAAGGGTAAAAAGCCACGGGGATCGCCGACGTCGCATTTTGGACAAGCTCTGATCACTCATTCTCCACTCCCAATCAATAAAATCACCGCAAACACGGCGGGGGTTAATCGTGTTGATATTCGCTCGCGATCCAAGAGGAGTAACTCTACATTTTTTTATATCTGTATATGTATATTTTTATATCCATATTCACTTCAAACTGCTAAACCCGTTGAGCCAAAACTTGCTAATACCTCCCAAAATATAGAATTTACATTTTCTCATAAATACATTTCTTGTTACGGCTGAAAATCTTAGTCTATTTTCGATACATTCATATAAACAAGCTCTAAACTTACACCCCTCGATTCGTGCTAACTCACGCACCTTATATGGCTGCTAAAATTTAGTAAATACGAGGCAGCGCGATACGTCCCTGAATCTGACGGGACTTCCACTGCCTTCTCCTTTGGCCATCTCGTAAAGGTGGGGGGTCACTCCCAAGCCGTGAATGCCAACAACAACGACATTGTTGGCGAGAAAATAATTAGTTCAAATTACTAAATCCACACAATGCTAATTTTCTCTTTACGGCAATGTGAGAATCTTTGGGCAAGAATTTTCGGGTGGCCAACAATAACGACATCGTTGGCATACCCTCTTGATTAAAAAGACAGAATTAACTCATTAAAAAATGCGTGTTGCCCCAAGCCGTGAATGACCATCTCGTAAAGGTGGGGGTCACTCCCAAGCCGTGAATGCCAACAACAACGACATTGTTGGCGAGAAAATATTTACTAAATCCACACAATGCTAATTTTCTCTTTATGGCAATGTGAGAATCTTCGGGCGAGAATTTTCGGGTGGCCACCAAGCCGTGAATGCCAACAACAACAACATCGTTGGCATACCTCTTTTAGGGATGGGTATTGGGTATCATAATTCCTCTTGATTAAAAAGACAGAATTAACTCATTAAAAAATGCGTGTTGCCCCAAGCCGCGAATGCCAACAACAACGACATCGTTGGCATACCTCTTTTAGGGACGGGTATCATAATTCCTCTTGATTAAAAAGACAAAATTAACTCATTAAAAAATGCGTGTTGTGTGATTCTTATGTCTGTCGTTCCTAGGAAAGGGGTAAATTTTCATCGGGTCAGTTTGTACCTTAAATCATACCTCTTTTAGGGACGGGTACCATAATTTCTCTTGATTAAAAAGGCACAATTAACTCATTGAAAAGCCAAAAAAATGTCATGTTTCGGACCAACGCCGCCAGTGGCGGGCTAACCTGCTAGTCTCCTATATATTTTGAGAACTACGAATATCTCATATATATTTTGAAGACCTCTGTCTGTATGTATGTTTGTTTGTTTGTTTGTTTGTCTGTCTGTCTGTCATTAATACAAATCTACGATTCTCGACCGATCGGGACGAAACTTGGTACGTGTGTGTAGTTTGACCAGGCGGTGAACGTTGTCGTATTGGCGAGCCCGTGCGGCGCCCGCTTCGCGCATGCGCAGACGAGATCTCGGCAACGGGTGGAGCTATCGACTTGAAATTTGGTATGTGAATGTGTCTTGCCCCGGATACGAATTTTATCGGGTCGCCGAGCCCGTGCGACGCCAGCTTCGCGCATGCGCAGACCAGATCTCGGAAACGGGTGGAGCTATCGACTTGAAATTTGGTATTTGAATGTATCTTGCCCCGGATACGAATTTTATCGGGTCGCCGAGCCCGTGCGACGCCAGCTTCGCGCATGCGCAGACGAGATCTCGGAAACGGGTGGAGCTATCGACTTGAAATTTGGTTTTTGAATGCGACGCCAGCTTCGCGCATGCTCAGACCAGATCTCGGAAATGGGTAGAGCTATCGACTTGAAATTTGGTTTTTGAATAGCCCGGATGAATAGCCCGGACAACGTCGGGCTCATCGGCTAGTCTATTATATATTTTGGAAGATCTGTGTGTGTGTGTGTCTGTGTGTTCGCGATGGACTCGAAAACGGCCGAACCGATTTCGATGAAACTTGGTATGTGGGGGTATTTTCGGCCGAGAACTGGCAGGGGCCTATTAATTTGTCCGTGCGACATGACCTTGACCTTGAAATCGGGTAATTTCAAGGTCAAATGCCCGAATATCACGGGATTTCGATGAAACTTGGTATGTGGGGGTACTTTCTTATGGCGAGTCTCTTAAGCATATTCATTTGCCCGTGCGACGTGACCTTGATGTTGAAATCGGGTAACTTCAAGGTCAAATCGCCAATTTTGATGGTATTTCGACGAAATTTGATACGTGGGGTTACTTTTGTCCACTGATTGTTTTGGACGGGTCCAATCGTGACCCCGACCAGACCTTGACCTTCAAAATGATCAATTCAAGGTCAAATCGGGTAAAACCGGATGGATTTCGACGGGCACGTTTGTCGGGTATTTTGTCCGGGCAGTGTTTTTGGACTGGTCAAATCGTGACCCCAATTGACCTTGAGCTTCAAAATGGCCAATTCAAGGTCAAAGCCCGGACGAAGTCGGGTCACCTTCTAGTCTATTATATATTTTGGAAGATCTGTGTGTGTGTGTGTGTGTGTGTTCGCGATGGACTCGAACACGGCTGGACCGATTTCGACCAAACTTGGTACGGACACGTAATTCGATCCGGGAACGAACATGGGCCTATTGATTTTCAGATCAGAGGTCAACTTTTCACGTGTCGAGGTCAAATCTGTTTTTACGCTGTGTTACGGGACTTTCATTTTAGTTCGGTGCTTACAAATCGATTCGAAACAGCGCGAATAATAAAATGCCAGTCATATTAATGACACTGTGAGAATCTTTCGTGTTTCCTCTTTCCAACGATATATAATGCGTATGTATCCGTTTTAGTTATCTGCCTCAATTATCAAGAAGAAGTGGTACTATCTTCCATCGGGATAAAAACAATGCGTAACTTCTATGACGTCGTTAGAGGTCATAACGTCAAGAAACTCAAACAATATATGATAGCCGGAAATCTATTATATATTTTGGAAGATCTGTGTGTCTGTGTGTGTGATCGCGATGGACTCGAAAACGAACGAGCCGATTTCGATGAAACTTGGTATGTGGGGGTATTTTCTGTCGGGATGTGGCATAGGCCTATTAATTTTCAGATCCGAGCTCAACTTTTCACGTGCCGAGGTCAAATCTGTTTTTACGCCGTTTTGCGCTAATATATTTCAGTTCGGTGCTCACAAATCGATTCGATATAGCGCGAATAATAAATTGCCAGTCATATAATTTGCACGGTTAGAATCTGTGGCGCTTCATCTTTCCAATGATGTATCACACACCTGTGTACGTTTAAAGTTTCTACCTTAATTATCGGGAAGAACGCAGGACCATGCTTCGCTCATCGAAAAACATTGCGTAAATATATTACGCCATCAACAGATCATGACGTGATCGCGTTAACTCTTAACCGGCCGATGTCGCGTTAACTCAACACCGGCCGAGGTATCCGCAAATGACATTGGGCTATATATCTCGGAAACGGGTGGAGCTATCGACTTGAAATTTGGTATGTGAATGTATCTTGCCCCGGATACGAATTTTATCGGGTCGCCGAGCCCGTGCGACGCCAGCTTCGCGCATGCGCAGACCAGATCTCGGAACGGGTGGAGCTATCGACTTGAAATTTGGTTTTTGAATAGAGATGGGCGGTTAACCGTGGAATCAGTTCGGTTTCGGTTGTCGGGGAAAAACCGGAAATGACAACCGTGGTAAGTTGGGAAAACCCGTAGTTTCGGTTGTCACAACTTCCTGTAATCATGGCAGAACACGACGAACAAACGAGTCCTGTGTGGAAATATTTTTCAAAGAAAGATAAGAAATCTAAGTGTGCCGCCTGTAATATATGCAGAAAGGAGTTCGCACGGTGAAATCGCGCGACGAATTAATTACGTTGCTTCCGTGTACACCTATTTTCGCCGTAGTAAACACAACACAAGGCAGTTTATTTCTCATGTTATTTTAATCATTAAGGCCGTACAAATACTCTGAAAGGTGAATTTGATAACGAGGATACGATATCAAAAGGTATCAATGATTGTTACCCCGCATTCCCTATTAGTTTTTATCACTGTTTGGATGTTAAATCGTCAAATATATTTGTGCGCCGTTGATTAAAAATGTTATGCCGGAATCGGAGCCGGAATGAATTATACCGTTTGTCGGTAAACTGTTGAGAAATAGCACTCATTCAGGTGACTTGTATTGGATGCATGTATACTGTATAGTGTGTACAATATTATGTTCCCTAAAAATGGTAATAGGCATATAGCCAGATAATGTGATTGAGAGATTCTAGTCATGTTTTATTTTCATTTTGTTGTTTATTTCCAATTTTATTTTTCGAATCATAACTATACACATATATCTAGTCACACACATTAGTTTTATGCCAATATAAATGATCATTATATTATTTCACACTTATGATCATATGATGCTGAATTGCAGTCATACACAATACACAGACTCACTTGCATTCTAGCACTGCCACTCGACATGGACATTAACAATATACATGTAATAGTAACAATATGATACATAATTTAATATTATAAAAGGACATGTACCTCACAAGTTATGGTGATACAATTGGTGTGTTTTCTTTGTAATATGATGAAGCATAATTAGATTTTGTTCACATTAGTAATTTTTATTAATAAAAACCGAAACCGAGACTCAACTCTTTTTCCACAACCGAAACAGAGGCAAAATTTCACAACCGCCCATCTCTATTTTTGAATAGCCCGGACGAAGTCGGGTCACCTTCTAGTCTATTATATATTTTGGAAGATCTGTGTGTGTGTGTGTTCGCGATGGACTCGAACACGGCTGGACCGATTTCGACCAAACTTGGTACGGACACGTAATTCGACCCGGGAACGAACATGGGCCCATCCATTTGTCCATGCGGCGTCACCTTGACCTTCAAAACTCATATCTTGGGATCCGCAGTGCTAACACGCCGGAATTTAGCACTGCGATGCAGGGAGGATAACTCTATATTCATACGTTGACGAACTTTTTGCAGGCAATTACACATCGTGTATTTTCCCCAAAATTATAACATTTACAATATATATTGTCAATTTGCAGGCTATTAAGAATCGTGTATCTATCCCAAAATAAATCATTTACAATTTCTGATATATAAATTTTGTTACAGCTGATATTCTTAGGTCTATTGTCGATAGATTTATTTTTCGTATATTTACACCACGCATAGGCTCAAGTTGTTTACATTTACCCCGCGGGTCTGGAATCTCATCCAAGAATCCATTTAGCTGAAATGCTATTTCGCTGTTGGAATCTACCGGTGGCCCCAAACCGTCAATGCCAACAACATCGACATTGTTCAACTTTGACGGCGAGAAAATAATTAGTTAAAATTTACTACACAATGCTAATTTATCTTTACGTTGAAGCTTGATAATTAACGAGCGTGTGTATATGAGGCGCGTTTATATACTTTAGTGGAAATCAAATCGGGTAAAACTGGCGGATTTTTACGTACGAAATTTGATACATAGGGTATCTCGGTATCCGCTGGGCCGATTTCCCGGTATCCACTGGGCCAATTTCCACCATTTTTGGAGTGTTGGTGTTGGAGTGACGGATTTTGACGAAATTTGATACTTAGTGGTAATTGTTTCCAGGGAGTGTTTTGGACGGGTCAAATCGTGACCCCACCTGACCTTGACCTTCAAAATGGTCAATTCAATGTCAAAGCCCGGACGAAGTCGGGTCACCTTCTAGTAAATATATATATATGTGTGTGTGTACGGCTGCACCAATCGAGACCAAACTTCCCATTTAAGGGTAAAAACCCACGGGAATGGTCGTCGCGGCGTTTTGGAGAAGCTCTGAGCACTCATTCTCCACTCCCAATCATCAAAATCACCATCCTCGGCACTTCGGGGGTTAAGGCAGTCACGCTCTTTATATTGACCAAATTTGGCGTTGTTAACCGAGTAACGCTCTTTATTGCCATCGGCGTTGCTAAACGGTCACCTATGCATACGAAACTATGGATGCAAAACGCACCGGAACGGCGGAATGCATTTATCTTGATTAAAAAGGCAGAATTAACTCATTGGAAAACAACAAATGCGTGTCGTGTGATTCTTATGTCTCGTTCCTAGGAACGGGGGAGATTTTCATCTAATCATACCTCTTTTAGGGACAGGTACCATAATTTCTCTTGATTAAAAAGGCAGAATTAACTCATTGAATAATATCTAGCCGAGAATTCCTCAGACCTACAGACGAATGCGACCAGCAAATTTCAAAATTGGTCACTTGACCTCCCCATGAATATCTTCTGGGAAATTCCAGGGAATGCCGATTGAGCTCAAACTTGCTACCTACGGGAAGTGTCATATATATGTGTGTGTCCTTTATAGACTCGAACCGATTGAGCTCAAACTTGCTAAATACGGGAAGTGTCATGGACGGGTTCATTGAAAAACAAAACAAAATCGGGTAAAATTGAAAAACAAAATATTCAATTAAAAAATTTAAAAGGCACAATTAACTCATTGAAAAAACAAAAAATTCAATTAAATAATTAATTAAAAAAATTAATTAAAAATATTAAAAATTGTCATGTTTCTGACGATTGCCGCCAGTGGCGGGCTAACCTGCTAGTTACATTATAAAATGCCAAAATCTGTTTGGCCTAATGGTGAGCGGCGCTGTGGCGAATAAATCAATTGTTTTAAATATAATCCGTGGTGATTGGTTGCGACATCCAGTGAAGGATCCAGGTTTTTTTTGGGGACACCTGTTTTTGGGCAAAGATATGCCGAAGGCATATCCCGAAGACCTCAGCAAGGGAGGTTCGGGAGGGGGTACCCCCCTGCTGATGGTGCGGGGTCTGGGGGTTCTCCCCTGGAAAAAAATTTGAAAATCCAATGCATTGAGAGCTAATCTAGGGCTCTCGGAATCAGTATTTTGATTTTTACTGAGAGGCAAATTTGATCAAGTTTCTCAAGTGTAACTTTGGAAGTTATTATATGTACCGGTATGGATTGGAAATGCTTATAAGTTATTGTCAGATATCTTTTGTTCAATGGATTATGCTTATGCTGCTTGAAATGAGACCATTATCACTCTAATTCATACAATAGGCTTTTTTTCTAAATTCCAGGTGAGAGATACATACATGTAATAGACTAGTAGTACAGAAATAATGTCTACTAAGTTAGTAATTACTTTATGTCAATTATTCATTTGGTATTATGAGATCCCACCGGAACCAGGTTGATTTGATCAAAATGTCACTGTTCTTGTACTGTTTTGTGTAATTTCACTTGAATTTGATTGAAATACTGAAGTATGAAGGCTGAATGATAACAAACTATTTGAAGTTTTCACAGATTAAAGCTAGATAAAGCCAAACATACTTTACAGTATCATTCCAACTGTTAAACTTAAAAAAAAATTGTAAACTTAAATGTAAAATTTATATCTTGTTATGATATTAATTGGGACCTGAATTTTTATTGGTAAATTTTTTTTTTTAGGCGCCTGTAGTTTGGGCGCCCAAACCGGTAAACGGTATGAAAAACGGCCTGGATATGTCCCTGACATCTATCAGTTATGTTGCCTTGTTTATATGCATGCACGATTCTCTGATGCCCAAATTCACATCTTCTAATTCATAGTCGTAAGTGCAATTAATGCCCCTATCTCACACACTTGTCAGATGACTAGTTAACCATGCATATGAGGCCGTTCGAACGGTTCGGTTTGTGAGCAATATAACATGTTTATATCTTATAATTTTCAATAAAATGGGACGGTTTCGCTTTGCGTAAAGGCTAAAGTACGATTGGGGTCGCGCTATGTGGAAATATTCCATAACAAACCACCCTCACGTAGTTATTGTTCTGCAGCTGCGAACTGAATACACGATATACCAATTGAAGTAAAAGTTTCCAAATAATGACACACACAGATCCCTGCATGCATACGGGTAGGGTTCTCTATTCCGAAGGTTCATTATTCCGAAGGTTCGCTATTCCGAAGGTTCATTATTCCGAAGCTTCCCTATTCCGAAGGTTCATTATTCCGAAGGTTCGCTATTCTGAAGGTTTTCTATTCTGGGCGTATTTAACCAGAAATGAATCAAAATTTGCACCCACCACAAAAACCACACGAGGAATGAAAAATACGATTACGCTAGTATTCATATATAGTATATTTATACATCCACTTCTAATTCCCAAATTGTCCTAGATATCGGTTATTAATAGCAAGAAAAGAGTATCAGTTTATCGTTCATTGTGGAAAGTTAAAAACACGATGACTGAAATAAACTACATGTAAGAGATATAGTTTTTCCGAACTGGCAATCTGTATTTGAAAAAAAAACATCAACATTCAAGGCCCACTTAATTTTCGAACCCCCAGATCACATGTATAAAATATATGCCACTATATATACCATTTGAAATATGAAGCTCTCTAACACTGTATTATCAGCTTATCCGGTGTAATAAACTGTGAGCATGTTGTTTTTGTTGAGTTAACGCAGGGTTAACGACTTTTTTTTGTGCTTAAGGTTCATCTGGTTTTGTTGCGCAAAGTAAAGTGTATTATTTTCAATGGAGGGGGGTAACTCTATATTTTAAAGATAATGTTATTCCCCTTCAATTGAAAATACAGTAGGTTGAATTCTGTTGCATTCTGAGAGCCATGACATATACCGGGGGAATCTTTATATGATTTAAGATGTTTTCGATTTCTCTAGGGGCATCTTCTGATACAGACGTTTGGAATGGTGATGAACTATATTAGTGTTTTAATCATATTTTATGGCACAGATTGTGTTTAAAACCTGATATCAAGGCACTATAAAAAATAGCTGATGACTCGAAAATTAAGTGGGCCTTACAATTCAATACAAATTCACAATTGCAGTTAGGTTCAACTCATACCCATCTATTCAACAACATTCTGCTTCGCATCATTCATTAAAGGTACTCAATCCGAACAGAGGGTCCCCATCTCAACAGATTCCAACAACAACAATCCTATCAGATGGTCCTATATTACTATTTCTTTGGCTTTGGGTGTAAAAAATATTTGATTCGAGTCGAGGAACCCATCAAACAATGCTCAGAGTTATTAGATATTGATTTTTGAAATTTGTTATTTACTCGAGATGAGTACTAATAATTGCCTTCAACTGCCGTAATCTGCTCGGGATGTGTACACCAAAATCTATTCAAGCAGACAAGGATGGATAACTCTAAAATCAAGTGGTAATAATAACGCAATTTTGACTGAGTTCTGGGCCAGAAAGTATTCCCGATAATGAAAAATAATAGATTTCTAAAATCGATATCTAACAAATCTGAGCTTTGATGGGTGACTTCCTCGACTTGAATCAAATATTTTTGACCCCCAAAGCCATTGAAATAGTAATTGAGGGGAGTTTTATCGGATTGAGTACCTTTAAGAGTTATAGTCCCGCTGTTTTAATCCCGCCTTTAGTTGGCGTATTGTTGCCTGTAAGATTATTGAGATATAACGCCATACGCGATGACATTAAATCGCACGGAAAGAGCAATAATTGTGTGGGCTGCCTGACGTGAATATGTATTGGAAAATAACGTCATACGTATTATAATGACATTAAATCTCAAGGAAACCCACGAAAAAAATTAAAAATAAAATTTAATGTTTCAATGTTTTAAGTTATTTCCTTCATAAAAAAGAGTCTTCTTGATAAAGAACCCTCTCAATACATGAATATAGAATTAACCTTTGGAAAAAAAAATCTTCGGAATAGCGAACCTTCGGAGTAGTGAACCTTCGGAATAGTGAACCTTCGGAATAGCGAACCTTCGGAATAGAGACATGTTCCCCATGCATACATACGTTACTTTCTAAAATTTGGGAACAAGTCCACCCCATATATGCAACATTTGCTGGGATAATTAGAAAGATCATTCCATTATAATTAGAACGTCTTCCCTATTTAATGATAGACTTATTTGCAAATGTTGAACATAAGTTTGAATCCAATTGACATGGAACTAGCTCAGTGACAATACCAAATAAAGCTAAATTTAAACTCTTGTCGACTAAATTGTTACTTTATGTTCCACCAATTTCGAACTTTCATATCTTAGACCCACACCTGTACCATTCTAGATCGATTGTGTCCAAATTTGATGAAGGGATGAGACACACCTAGTAGCTTAAACCGAATCTAAAAAGTCCCCCGAGATATACCCGATATAATTTACCATATAAAGAAAATTTGGCGCTGGTAGCCCTCGTTGGCATGCACTGGTAGTTCGCCGTGCTATTTTCTGTGATCACCGCTCCTCGTTTCGATTTATTTTCGTGTATTTCCAACTGATACACGCCAGTGATTTCGATATGCACGTTTTGCCAATAGATTGCGCTGTCTTGTTATTTAGCCGTCCAGTTCTAATTATGGTACCATCGTATCGCTTAAAAACACTGATATTCTCCTGTACAGCACTGGTATTCTGACGTTCACACTGGTATTCCATGAGCCGATTGGACAGTGTGCACATATCTTGAGGAGGGATTAAGAACTGACATTGTCATCAAACACAGGATTTTTGTCAGTTTTTTTTGGTCAAAGTGGCGAATTTAAAACTGAGTGAAAAATAGCACTGCGCGAATTTAAATACGAGTAAGGTAGTCTACTCTTGAGTGCCTAATAAACATACGGGGCGGAATAAACATACAGGGTGGTAATTTCCCCAAATCTATTGAATTACTCATTTAAAATCCACCATAGCTCGTCCTATTATTGTACTAGTACCAGTACTAATTTATATGTTATTACTACATTGTAATCCACTTTGAGAAATGGATCGTATATTCAGCAATAGTATCCTTTATACCAGTAAGTACTAATACTAAATACAATTTGGGATCCAAGGATATATATACTACTAGTAGTATGTTTTGCGAGATACTTTAACATATACAAAAATCACCCACTAATACTACTAGTAGGAAGGGAGACCCCTAACCGATTTTTGTTCAGCCTTAGTGCTATACAATTGTACCAGTACTGTACATGTACTACACTTATCAGCAGAAACTGCAACACTTGGAAGATAGAGTGAGTATTCTTTTTTTTTTCAAAACAAATTGAACATTGATAACAATATGCATTTACGTGTGCACGCGTAAAACGGTGTATCATGTTTGTGTTACAGTACTATCCATAATAAACCACCAGGATACTTTGTATAGTGTACCAGTATATAAATACCCCATCCCGTTTTTATTATCAGGTACCAACAACAATTAAACATGGGTAAACTTGTTGCTTCCAAATAGAACCCGACAGGCGACAGTCACCGTCATTAAGACATAACTGGAGAGTTCGGACTAACCCATTATTTCAACGCAAATGGGGGGGCCGCAGGTTTACTTTTTAGCTCAACTTACTTTTGTAAGTTTGAGCTATTGCCATGGTTTGGCGTCCGTCGTCCGTGTGTCCGTCAACAATTTCCTTTGGCGCGGGCTACAGGTTGTACCTTTGGTCTGATCTTCATGAAATTTGTCATGAATGTTGACATTGACATGTAGATGGGAACGAGTCATTTTGGGGTCATTCGGCCAAAAAACATGGCCGCTGGCAGCCATCTTGGATTTCAAGATTCAATCCATTGGCGCGGCCTACAGGTCGTACTGTTCATCTGATCATCATGAAATTTGTCAGTGATGTTAATAATGACATGTAGATGGGAACGAGTGATTTTGGGGTCGTTCGGCCAAAAAACATGGCTGCCAGCAGCCATCTTGGATTTTACTCTTTGCATGACTAAATCCTTTGGCGCGGGCTACAGGTCGTTGTTTTGGTCGGAAGTTTATGAAATTTGTTATGGATGTTAACACTGTCATGTAGATGGGAACGAGTGATTTTGGAGTTGTTCGGCCAAAAAACATGGCCGCCAGCAGCCATCTTGGATTTTACTCTTTGCATGACTAAATCCTTTGGCGCGGGCTACAGGTTGTACCTTTGGTCTAATCTTCATGAAATTTGTCATGAATGTTGACATTGACATGTAGATGGGAACGAATCATTGTGGGGTCATTCGGCCAAAAAACATTTAGATTTCAAAATTCAATCCATTGGCGCGGGCTACAGGTCGTACTGTTCGTCTGATCATCATGAAATTTGTCATGGATGTTAATATTGACATGTAGATGGGAACGTGTCATTTTGGGGTTGTTCGGCCAATAAACATGGCCGCCAGCAGCCATCTTGGATTTTACTCTTTGCATGACTAAATCCTTTGGCGCGGGCTACAGGTCGTAGCTTTGATCGGAACATCATGAAATTTGTCATGGATGTTAACAATGACATGTAGATGGGAACGAGTGATTTTGGGGTGGTTCGGCCGAAAAACATGGCTGCCAGCAGCCATCTTGGATTTTACTATTTGCATGACTAAATCCTTTGGCACGGGCTACAGGTCGTACCTTTGGTCTGATCTTTATGAAATTTGTCATGAATGTTGACATTGACATGTAGATGGGAACGAGTCATTTTGGGGTCATTCGGCCAAAAAACATGGCCGCTGGCAGCCATCTTGGATTTCAAGATTCAATCCATTGGCGCGGGCTACAGGTCGTACTGTTCGTCTGATCACCATGAAATTTGTCATTGATGTTAATAATGACATGTAGATGGGAACGAGTGATTTTGGGGTCGTTCGGCCATAAAACATGGCTGCCAGCAGCCATCTTGGATTTTACTCTTTGCATGACTAAATCCTTTGGCGCGGGCTACAGGTCGTTGTGTTTGTCGGAAGTTTATGAAATTTGTCATGGATGTTAACACTGACTTGTAGAAGGGAACGAGTGATTTTGGAGTCGTTCGGCCAAAAAACATGGCCGCCAGCAGCCATCTTGGATTTTACTCTTTGCATGACTAAATCCTTTGGCGCGGGCTATAGGTTGCCTTTGGTCTAATCTTTATAAAATTTGTCATGAACGTTGACATTGACATGTAAATGGGAACGAATCATTGTGGGGTCATTTGGCCAAAAAACATGGCAGCTGGCGGCCATCTTGGATTTCAAAATTCAATCCATACAGGTCGTACTGTTCGTCTGATCATCATGAAATTTGTCATGAATGATAACAATGACATGTAGATGGGATCGAGTCGTTTTGGGGTCATTCGGTCAAAAAACATGGCCGCCAGCAGCCATATTGGATTTTACTCTTTGCATGACTAAATCCTTTGGTGCAGGCTACAGGTCGTAGCTTTGGTCAGATGGTCATGAAATTTGTCATGAATTATATCAATCACATGTAGATGGGAACGAGTCGTTTTGGGGTCATTCGGTCAAAAAACATGGCCACCAGCATTTTACTCTTTGCATGACTAAATCCTTTGGCGTGGGCTACATGTCATACCTTTGGTCTTTTCTTTATTAAATTTGTCATGGATGTTAACACTGACATGTAGATGGGAACGAGTGATTTTGGAGTCGTTCAGCCAATAAACATGGCCGCCAGCAGCTATCTTGGATTTTACTCTTTGCATGACTAAATCCTTTGGCGCGGGCTACAGGTCGTAGCTTTGATCGGAACATCATGAAATTTGTCATGGATGTTAACAATGACATGTAGATGGGAACGAGTAATTTTGGGGTGGTTCGGCCGAAAAACATGGCTGCCAGCAGCCATCTTGGATTTTGCTATTTGCATGACTAAATCCTTTGGCGCGGGCTACAGGTCGTACCTTTGGTCTGATCTTTATGAAATTTGTCATGAATGTTGACATTGACATGTAGATGGGAACGAGTCATTTTGGGGTCATTCGGCCAAAAAACATGGCCGCTGGCAGCCATCTTGGATTTCAAGATTCAATCCATTGGCGCGGGCTACAGGTCGTACTGTTCGTCTGATCATCATGAAATTTGTCATTGATGTTAATAATGACATGTAGATGGGAACGAGTGATTTTGGGGTCGTTCGGCCATAAAACATGGCTGCCAGCAGCCATCTTGGATTTTACTCTTTGCATGACTAAATCCTTTGGCGCGGGCTACAGGTCGTTGTGTTGGTCGGAAGTTTATGAAATTTGTCATGGATGTTAACACCGACATGTAGATGGGAACGAGTGATTTTGGAGTCGTTCGGCCAAAAAACATGGCCGCCAGCAGCCATCTTGGATTTTACTCTTTGCATGACTAAATCCTTTGGCACGGGCTACAGGTTGTACCTTTGGTCTAATCTTTATGAAATTTGCATTGAATGTTGACATTGACATGTAGATGGGAACGAATCATTGTGGGGTCATTCGGCCAAAAAACATGGCTGCCAGCGGCCATCTTGGATCTCAAAATTCAATCCATTGGCGCGGTCTACAGGTCGTACTGTTCTGTTCGTCTGATCATCATGAAATTTGTAGGTCGTAGCTTTGGTCAGATCTTCATAAAATTTGTCATGGATGTTAACAATTATACGTAGATGGGAACGAGTCCATTTGGGGTCAATTGGCCAAAAAAAATGGCCACCAGCAGCCATCTTGTATTTTACTCTTTGCATCACTAAATCCTTTGGCGCAGGTTAGACATTTCAATTAGCACTTTTCCTATTCCTCCATTTTACTGTCAACCATTAAATTATTGTCCCCCGACGTTTCCGTCGGAGGACTATAGAAATGACCCTCGTCCGTCCGTCCGTCCGTGCGTCCGTGCGTCCGTGCGTCCGTCACGTCCGTGCGTCCGTGCGTCCGAGATTGGGTACCTTCATGGTGTAATCAACTCCTCCTACAGTTTTAAACGTAGAGATTTGAAACTCTGGGATATTGTTCCTAACATGTTGGTGATTTGCAACATCTATAAAGCTAATCAAAAATATAATTTTTTTCCATATTTTTGGGGGGGTTTTCGACTTAGAAAATTTGGAACATTTTTGCCTTTTGGATGAGATTGGGTACCTCATGGTGTAATCAACTCCTCCTACAGTTTTAAATGTAGAGATTTGAAACTCTGGGATATTGTTCCTAACATGTTGGTGATTTGCAACATCTATATAGCTAATCAAAAATATCATTTTTTCCATATTTTTGGGGGGTTTTCGACTTAGAAAATTTTGAACATTTTTGCCTTTTGGATGAGATTGGGTACCTTCATGGTGTAATCAACTCCTCCTACAGTTTTAAATGTAGAGATTTGAAACTCTGGGATATTGTTCCTAACATGTTGGTGATTTGCAACATCTATATAGCTAATACAAAAATATCATTTTTTTCGTGTTTGCATGCATTTGTTCATCGGGTTGTTTTGTCCAAGAAATTTTGCGGTGGTTTGCAACATCTATATACTGTATAACATTGTTGCAAATAGTATCCTACAAACAAATCCAATCATGAAGTTTACCACTCGAGTCGGGGGACATGTGGTCTGCGACCTTTTATTCCCCTACCTAAGTTGAGCTACAGTGTCATTGACACTTTCATTTACATTCACGACTATCTTTTTCCCCACTGAAGTCTCATTTTTAAACACTTTAATAGTGATGGGCTAGTATATCTAAGTCTTTATATCGTACTAGTAAGAGGTTCAGATCAGATCTAATTTGCAAGACATATAAAATACCTATTACATATATCCCCCCATGTAATATTGTCACTTCATGTCCAATACTAAATACCCGCGCGCAGCACCAAATAACCACGGGTTCGGTGCTCCTTTCAGAAATTACGTCATTGAGCTATTCCGGGGGGGGGGGGGGGGGGGGGGGGGGGGGGCAATTATTATCGGATGTTTGATTGGTTCAAAGAATGACCACGTGTTCGGGCGATGGTTTAAGAAATGACATCAATGATACAAGAAGCTATTCCCGGGGGAGGGACTAATATCGGATGTTTTGATTGGTTCAAAGAAAATCCTGTGACAGAAATAGTTTCGACTGAGTCTTCGAACGTGCATACGAATCAACACACACACGCTTTATTTGTTCAATAATCACAAATCATCCCTGTATAAAAAAAAGATTGGTTGACATATTTCGACCGCCAAATTTAATAAACGTACAGGGCCAAATAACGATCGTACAGGCGGGAATTTTAACTCAAATTTAACAATTGTACATGTACGTTTATTAGGCACCCAAGAGAACCATCTAATCAGGTAATTCATCAGCTTAATGCCCCTTACCAACTGAGTAACCGATGGGAAGCCACAACAACACAGAGATCATCTTAACCATATGTGGAGTTACAATATATAAAATGAATACACAGTATCCATGAGTGTGCCACATATAAAGCGACTCATATAATAATGTGTTCAAGCCTCAAACTAAACCGGGTAATATTTGTTTGCTTAAGTTTTATCAAGGTGTCATGCATGTATAAAGTGGACTTGACGTGTCAAAGAGAAAACAATATAAAGCAGACTTTACGTGATACAGATTATCATGTCAAAGAGAAAACAATACAATTTCTAAGTGTCACATACAAATTTAGATATTGAGATAACATTAATCTCCCCCTTGGCCTGTACTTGAAGGAGATTCTCATATCTTCGACCTTATTAACTCAGATAGAATGAAACCTATTCACAGACTAAAATATGAGAAGACTCACTGGCGTACTATATATGTATGTATATATGGACCACAGCTGACAGCTGTTCATAATTATGCAGGGTATATACTAAAAACTTTTGCTGAGTTTAAACTATAATCTAGGTGTTCCCTTTGATATAAGTGATGTACGTGTATTGTTACTAGTAGGTGCCCGGCAGTCTGTCGGAAAACTCATACAGAATAAAGCAATGCATAAAACTTGGGATTATTGCGATTATCTATAGGCCTACTGGTGGAAACAAAGAACAGTATCGAATCTTGATCACGATGTCCTGTAAATAGCTTTTGGTTTTTTCGACCAATATTAGTGATAGATCAACCAACAGCAAAGCATCTTAAAATTTTGACCATGCATTCACTTGATTATATATGTGCCCTTGTTTTCAATCATTACCCGTCTTTATAAATGCTGGACAATGAACTCTTGTTCATTCGACAGAATCTAGAGTTAATTTGAGGGTGCCGTCATGATGTTTTACGCGAGAAATCACACAAGACGTTTCCCGGGTTGTGACGTTGGACAACATATGGATCTTCATTGTATCCTCCAGATGGCAGCCTCCTATTTTGACCGACATTTATTAAAAAACATGGCTTTCGGCAGCCATCTTGGGTTTTATTCTTTGCATGACTAAATCCTTTGGCACACCCTATCGACCACATCCCTCATCCGATAATCACCAAACACCATATGGATTTTCGGGGTGACCTCTAGATGGGACGGGGTGGGAGCCTCCTATTTTGACCAAAACTTGTTAAAAAACATGGCCACAGGCAGCCATCTTGGATTTGACTGCAAGACATGAAATTATCCCCTATCCAAGTGTCATTGACAATTTCATTATGTATCACTTCATGTTGACATCTAGTATTACTTAGACATTTCAACTTTCCACATTCCTAATCGCTCCATTGGCTGTAACAGGTGAAATTACCCCCTCTCCAAGTTGAGCCACAGTGTCATTGACACTTTCATTAATTTTTTTCTTCAAAGAATTGAATGTACATAAGATTCTAAATTAAAGAGATTGAAGTCATTGTTCACTTTCAAGGCATTGTTCAACATTTTATATAGCTATGCACTTTTGTCAACAGAAATATTCCCTCAGCCTTTTGATGGAGGCCGACTGACTATGAATACTGGCCTGAGCAGTCATTTCCAGCTAAGTCATACAATCACCTTGGGACCACAGCAGACGTCTGGATATAGGTTTGGAGCTACATACATAGGAACACATTACGGTCCCCAGGAGGTGAGTGTCCACCTTTTACTGCATAGTGCGAAGTGTGCGATTTTTGTATAGTTGAATGCTTTCCTTCTATCAATAAAATTTTAGATTTACAAGCCACCAATTTTGAATATTGGAACATTTCTATAATACAGTACGTGGGATGTTTGGTTGAAATTTTTACTTCACTTGAAAACACTTCAGGTAGAAATTTTGCAGGTACCAGTCATCGGAAAATTCTTGGAGGATGTAAGTGGAACTTGTCAGAGGGGATAAATGTTATAACATTTTCTGGACCAAAGAAACTCTATATCTGAGTTGGAAGTGGAAGTCTGTGTCTGGTGTACCCATATGAAGTGATTCTAAAGGCCTGAAAATTATTGTTGAAACCATTTTCCTACTAATCGACGTTGACGCGATTATTAAATTAATCGATGCAGAGATCTATTTGTCGGGAAAAACCACTACTTATATGCTATCAAGACAGCAGTGCCTTTGCACTGCCAAATTTTATGGAAAATGTAGCGGTTAATCAATCGGAACACTTAATTAACTTGTTAAAGCCCTATTGAATTGTTCATTTGATGATGCCAGCATGGTCTCTGCCGTCAGTCATGCATGGACGGTTAACTCAGTGACCTGAACTGAACTCAAGTGCAAGTTTCTTTTATGTTGATCATCAAAGACTTGAAAGGATCGGTGCCGATTGCCACAGTGTTTATTTCGGTGTGACATAATTGGTCAGTGATAAATTGTATTTATTTAGTTTATTGGAAAAACAGTGTAATACTAGAATAGTCATGCAATAAAATGGCTCCAAGAATATACGAAACATTTGTCCACATTGGGAAACGATCGATGTTTGTTCTGAAGTAAGCAACAGTAGAGCGGATTCAGTGGAACATTTTCGTTAAAAAAACGCTGTTGCCTGGCCACCAATTCATGTGCGTTGCACTTTTGTTTTCAGAATCAAATTATGGTGCTGTCCTGCTCCAGCATGTGTATCTATCAATCACTATCATGTAGATACATTCATTGGATCATTAGATGGTAGATTAATGATAGACCATGGACAAATGTCCTTTAGCGGTATTGACATGTAGCAGTTACCACCAACAATCACGGCATTTGAACATTCTAAAACAGAAAGTTGGACACTAAAAGGTTCAAAACTGCAATACAATACGGCCCATGTTGTACCTATGTGCATAGAAACGGGAAATTTCAAGAGGTGTTCCACTAGTATTTGATTATCCATGTCCCGACTAGACTGTAGTCGACTCTTGAAAATCCCTAACCGTTTCAACACTACTCAAAATCAGTAATTAAAACTACCATGGGGATTTATCATTTTCACTTCAGTAATAAACGTTATGTTGGTTCATGTTATCTTATCTTATTTACCTATCATTTCAGGCATACCCACTGTTATTAGGAGATATTGATCCTAATGGAAATCTAAATGCCAACCTTATACACTCATTAACAGATAATATATTCATCAAATGTAGAGCACAAGTAAGTACCAATGATATTTGTTCTTGTCATTCATTAATGGTCACATGTTTTGACTTTGACCACTTGAAGTTAATGTTAAAACAAGTTGCGGAGATACATGGTTGGATATAGGCTCCAAGCCATCAATGTGACTCTAAGTTATCATCAATAATCAGATACAATAATTTATATGTTCTGCCGATTTAAAATTTGTTCGAAAGAATGATCACCACATATTGCCAAATTCCCCTATTGATCATTTTGTAAAGTTTTACGGTGTTCACTGTCCAGTAACATGAAGAAGCTTTCCCTTTGGGAGACACAAAACATGACCATGGTTGACCCACCCGGCAGATAAGTAGAGCATTTTTCACTAAAAAGCAGCTACTTGCTTACATCTGAGTAGTCCAAGTCTTCTTGTACTAAAACCAGCTAAGATATTGGGATGGCGATGCTGGTCTTTAGTCCAAGACCGCTTGTATACCAATCCTTTGACACGACTTACGCCCACGATCTGTGGCGGGAATTTGTGGTGTATTTTACTGGATTTACCTAGCAAATCAATACATGATGCTATATGCATCGGAAAGGCTTACATCTTATGGTCATAATGGTGTATAATAATCTAACTTTAATGTTAAATTACACATAGAATATTCCGGTTGATTGCCACACACATCGATTTGTTTCTCTGTTTGTTTACATTTTAACCGAAAGCCGAAGTGGTCCGAATAAGTTCGGCATAATCCGCTGTTTGTTCTACTAATTCTACTTTCCGTTTCTATATATAGCGCGGGTTTTCCGAACAAAAATAGCGAAAACCGATCGCCCGAAAGTCCAGTTTTCTATGTGCTTTCAGAACAATTCCCGCACTAAAAACTTAATGACATAATGGAGGATCAGAACGGTAGTTTTGTTGACAATTTTCGCAAGCAACTTGTCAAAATTGGAGCAAATTAGAACTCTTGTGTCTGACTTGCCATGCGTGATGTGCATTTGACATCTGTGTTGATAAAATAATCGGAGAACCGAATCACACAGTTTCGAAATATAGTTCTTCCGTTTTAGTGGGACTTTTCAAACTTAAGGTTCATTTATTTAGTGTATTACATTTATATCTCCAATGTTTAATTAATCTATTTATTATTTTATTTATTGACACACATAATTACGAATACAATGGAGAATTCATCGTAATTTGCGTTGTTGTCCAAAATCTACGGAATATTTTCAACGGAAAATGCCGAACGCAGTTCGCAAGGTCAACTGAGTTCGCATACTTTAAAAAATATGTAAACACTGCGGCAAATGTTTCTTTTCACATTAAATTACCGCTTTCAATTCACAACCGATGTGGGTTTCAGATAAAATAGCATGTCTTCTGCGGAAACTATCCGTTTATTGTAGCAATTGTGATATTTTATTTCATATAATTGTGGTTTTATTTGAGCGGATCACTAACGCTTAAGTCCTGTCAAAGGAATGCATGGGCCTGGAACTCGGACTAAAGACCGGCACCTCCATCCCGATATCTTAGCCGGCTTTAGTACGAGAAGACTTGGACTAACATCTGAGCTGCTTAGAAAGCAACCCAAAGCTATGTGCATAACACTTGGATGCATACCCTTTCTAGCTTTGCCGTTAACGTGGGTGTAGTCAGTTTCCTATAACATAAACCAGCTAGTGATATCTGTAGAGCTAATACTAGTTTACGTCCCCGTTCATATGCCTTTCTAATAAATTTCTATATTGGGGTTTAAGTGATAATTACCTGCTCATCTTAAATAGCCAATAGCTGTAATAAAAAACGTCACAATTTGTGACGGTAAACCGGTTTATTCCATAGATGACCTGATATTTGTTCTGAACGCCACATGAGTTGTCAATTGAAAGCCATAATTTAATGTGAAAAATATATTTTATCACAAATGTTGAAATAAACTAAAGTGACCGTCGTGTGATAAACGTAAACACATTTTGCATGTGGTCATCAGTTGAAAGAAATTTTATCACATACCCAGTAATTTGTAAATTGGAAATTTCGTATACATCATGAGATGTCCAGTGATTGAAGTGTTTAACTAACAATTAATATGTAATATGGGACCACTTACAATTTTTTTTAAACCATAACTGTGACGGGATGTTGGAATAAAATCATTGTGCATGTGTTCCAAAATTTGTTATTTATGGGTGTACTCGATTGTCGGCATAGAAGCCGAATATTGCCGATTTAACTTTGCAATAGTTTGGGCCTTCTCTAAAGTGATTACTCCTAATTATATGGCATATCCTCTTCGTAATTTAACATAAAAGACTAAAAGTTTGATTATAATGCATTATTATGACCGTAAGATATCAATCTTTCTGATAAGTATAACATTCTCTATTGATAAGTATGATAAGTCAATTAAAACTGGCGAAAAATCCCACCACTGGATTAGCGCAATAAAAATGCATATGAACCAGGCTTGGACCTAAACCAGTGTCTAGCCCTACCGATATCACTAGGTGGTTTATGTCCAATGAAACTGGGACTACCATGGGTGCTGTATTTTCCATGGTATCCATATAAATCCTGTAATTGTGCACTTTTGTGTGAAAGTAACTCAACCAGAATACCCAAAGCAATAATTGCAGCAACAGTTACATGGACATAAATACAAAAAATGACTGAATTCAATGGAACAGAGTTATGTGACGAAATATAATTGAGTGTTGTTGGGCATACCTGTATGTGTTTTTGTGGGAAATTGTGTCTACACGTGTGCTTTTGCTTACATGATTGTGCTTGGGCTCCACAACAAAATTATTTTTTGCCCACGAATTTAAGGTGACTTTCTTGCGTTTATACTGTTGATGCATATTATATTTGCAACAACTGCTTTTATTAATGTCAACGTGTATGAATTTCCACTATATGCAATATATCACACACTATTTCGTTGTTAACTTCGCATATTTACATACACAGTGCTTTGATGGCTCACCAAAAGTACTTAGTAATATGCAGCACCTTGATTAGCAAAGGGTTACATTGTACATGTAATATATGCTCAATTGATGCGTTTTTGAAAGTCAGCAATTTGTTTGACTCTGGACCTTCCTTGCCAGTGGGTTATTTTTTGGATAATTTGGTTATGTTATCGCGTTTAGCTTATGACTGTTTGGCAATTTGTTATAATTACAACATTGGAAATGAGCCATTTTACAGAGGGTGGGTAACAAGTCACAAGTCCACACATGATGACTGTACTTTCTAGCAGCCTAATAGACCAGGGACGTGATTTAGTTATGTCCGTGTATTGAATACATACTATCAATGAAACTTATAAATTTCTACTTAAATAGGGTGATTAGTTGACAGGCAAATCTGTAATCGATAATGGCCAAAATTTGCTTAGATGTCGATTAATCCTTTCAACATCTGTTATCTGTTTAAAACAGTGAATATATTTCATAATTTACAACATCTCAGCCGACTTCTGATTTGTGAGTATTACAATTTATTCTGATCGCACATTGTCTTCATATTTTGGGATTAATTTGTCAGCTTTCTAACTATCAATGAAACCCCCCCCCACTCTCATTAGTCCCCACTCATTAGCCCCCTTTCATTAGCCATATGAATGCTGCATACCCAGTCCTCGAAATTGGCAATAGCAATATGCAATGCCGTGGCAACATGTGGTATCTAACAATGACACAGACATTTTTCATAATTTTTAGGGCTGCATGCCTATCATATAGAAAATTAATGGTTTAACATATTTTTTTGATTTTAGATTCAGAATAATAAATTAGAGGGATCCCAGGCATCAGTTGATTACAAAGGACAAACTTTCACTTCATCACTAACAGCTGGAAATACAGACCTTCTCAATAATTCTGGTGAGCGAATTTATGAAATGAAGTCCTTAATCTATTTCTAAAATATAGCTACATGTATCACTAGGTACCAGGTAGCTCGTTTTGTATTCTGTTTATTATACTGATTCTTGATACCAAAAATACAGTTATTCGTAGAAAAAAATAGAGTCAGATTTAATACATATATTTTGTGTATCATAAAGAATCTTGAATTGAATCATGTGCTTTTAAATTTATATTTTACTTTGTTTTACACATACAATCATTGGTAGCATTTACTAGATATTAATTTTGTCTGGCACAGTATTTACATGTTAATATGTTTTACAGGTATCCTTTTAGCACAGTATTTACAGAGATGCACGAGTAACTTGAGTATAGGATCCGAGCTTATGTATCAATATGGACCAGAGGCTCCAGGTGGAGAAATGGCAATCTGTTCCTTCGGTGGCAAATTAACAGGTAAGATAACATTTCTGGAAAATGGTTTATTCAAGGCTCATACTTTTCTCTCACATTCCAAGTTGTCAGGGGTGGTTTACTTAGAATTTCCTTGTCTATCTCCATTTGTCAGTATTTGCACTGTCACTTGTCAATTTCTCCAATCCATACAAGTATAGTTCTCATTTTGGCATGAAGTAAGCATTTGGCGTTTGGTAAGTCATGGTTTGATTTCCATCAATACTGTGAATGATCTGCTTCAGATATTGAATTAGCCAGGAATTGGAAAGACACTAAAAAGTAGTAGTGTAACGATTCAACAACATGATACATATAATCAGTCCCTCTCATGAGACGGGAACGATTGCTCTCGTCCGTCTTGTCAAAATGCTTATGGTGACTGTAATCGTTGATTCAATAGTGATCTATATAAAGGTACCGTATAGTTAGAACCATTCCCGTCTCAGTAAAATTCTAGGCATGTGAAAGTGTAACTGGACATAGGGGTCTATCCCACAATGACATTTTGTTTGAGAAAAACCCAACTCACACTCGTCTTCTGAATTGTGAGAGCAAATAAGTGTTCTTGCTGTGTTTTCCTCATGGGAAGGACTGCATATAACGATCGGGGAGTGACGATATGTTTCTTGTCATGATAGCTAAGATTGTAGACATACATTGTAAACTTGGAAATTTTGTTTTCTGAAGTCAGTAAAACAGCCCACATAATTGCCTACTGCAATTAGCAATGCCAAAGCCATTTGCTGAAGCAAACTGGGCCACAACAAAGGGTTGCTGTAGCAGATTTCAGAAGCCAACCAATCTGAACTCAGAGGGCTGGTAAAACTTCAATTCCAGTCAACCAACTAAAAAAAAAAAATTCAGCTACCAACAACAGACTGTCTTGTGTAGATTGTTGCGTTGTATTGCCAAATGATGCTATATTGGTTGTTAATTGTGGCACTTCTGTGGAATGTTAACCTATTCATGATGGGAGCTGCACCTGTGCAGCATTAAAGACCCTGTGCCAGTGCAGTCTCTTATATATGCGAGTCTCCCATAGACAGCCTTACATATATAAGAGAATGCACTGGCTTAGAAGGTCAAGGTAAATATTGTTAGGCCAATGCATTATTAGCTCAACTTTACTTTGTAAAGTTTGAGCTATTGCCATGGCTTTGTCGTCCGTCGTCCGTGTGCGCGTGTGTGCGTAAGGCGTCAACAATGCAGTCTACAGGTCGTACCTTTGATCGGATCATTATGAAATTTGTCATAGCTGTTGACATCAACATTTAGACTAGAATGATTCATTTTGGGGTCATTCGGTAAAAAAACATGGCCGCCAGTGGCCATCTTGCATTTCAAAATTCAATCCATTAGCACGGGCTACAGGGCGTACTGTTTGTCTGATCGTCATGAAATTTTGGGGTCATTTGGCCCAAAAACATGGCCGCCAGCAGCCATCTTAGATTTTACTATTTGTATGACTAAATTTTTAGCACGGGCTACAGGTCGTACTTTTAGTCTGATCATCATAAAATTTGTCATGGATGTTAAGATTGACATATAGATGGGAACGAGTCATTTTGGGTTCATTCGGCCAAAAAACATGGCCGCCAGCGGCCATCTTGGATTTCAAAATTTAATCCATTAGCACGGGCCACAGGTCGTACTGTTCGTCTGATCGTCATGAAATTTTGGGGTCATTTGGCCCAAAAACATGGCCGCCAGCAGCCATCTTAGATTTTACTCTTTGTATGACTAAATTTTTAGCACGGGCTACAGGTCGTACCTTTAGTCCGATCATCATAAAATTTGTCATGGCTGTTGAAATTGGAATGTAGATGGGAACGAGTCATTTTGGGGTCATTCGGACAAAAAACATGGCCGCCAGTGGCCATCTTGGATTTCAAAATTCAATCCATTAGCACGGGCCACAGGTCGTACTGTTCGTCTGATCATCATGAAATTTGTCATGGATGTTAATATTGACATGTAGATGGGAACGAGTAATTTTGGGGTCATTCGGCCAAAAACATGGCGGCCAGCAGCCATCTTGGATGACTAAATTCTTTAGCACGGGCTACAGGTCGTACCTTTAGTCTGATCATCATAAAATTTGTCATGGATGTCAACAATGACATGTAGATGGGAATGAGTCATTTTGGGGTCATTCGGCCAAAAAACATGGCCGCCAGCAGCCATCTTGGTTTTACTCTTTGTATGACTAAATCCTTTAGCACGAGCTACAGGTTGTACCTTTAGTCTGATCATCATAAAATTTGTCATGAATGTTAATAATGACATGTAGATGGGAACGAGTCATTTTGGGGTCATTCGGCCAAAAAACATGGCCGCCAGCAGCCAACTTGGATTTTACTCTTTGTATGACTAAATTCTTTAGCATGGGCTACAGGTCATACCTTTAGTCAGATCGTCATAAAATTTGTCATGGATGTTAACGATGACATGTAGATGGGAGGGAACGACTCATTTTGGGGTCATTCGGCCGAAAACATGGCCGCCAGCAGCCATCTTGGATTTTACTTTTCTCTTCATGTCTTTTAACTAGTAGTAGACATTCAACTTTCCACATTCCTAATCGCTCCATTGACTAATACATTAAATTATTCCCTTTCCAAGTTGAGCTACAGTGTCATTGACACTTTCATCTTATATATGCGACTGTCTGAATGACATATATGACCATAAAAGATACTGGTCTTAAAGACATATTATGGACTTACTGGAAGAATGCATCAACTAAGATTATCGAAAATCCCAAGCACATCGACTGTGCCATCTCAGAGAATACAACATTTGAACTACATGTATGGGCAAATGTAAATAGTTACTACTTTATTCGGGACGATTTATTGAGCTTTCTGCCTATTTATTCTAATGAAAGCTATGGAAATAATAATAATATTTTGTCATGATTCTTTGTTATTCATTTCTGAATTTCTCAGTGGAGTAATTCACATCACTTTGATAATTTCGGGTGATAAATGGGCATTCAGCGGGACAGAAGTTCCAGGAGCCAGGGGCCTCACGTCTGTTATACCACTAATCACTGATAACCGAAAGGCTATAAATAATAATCTGGGTCTTATTCATTTCAGGCGATAAATGGGCATTCAGCGGTACAGCAGTTCCAAGTGCCGGGGGCCTCCATGCCTCTTATACCCACAAAATCACTGATAACCTACAACTGGCAGCAGAATTAGAGACAAGTCTGGCTATGCAAGGCAGTGTGGCAACAGTCGGATACCAGATTGATCTACCATCAGCTGGTGTAGTTTTTAGAGGTACATATTATCACACTCAATAATCACTTGAATGAGGTTCAGTCCCAAATATGGTCCTCGGTAGTTTATAATATACACCCGTTCTTGGTGTGCATTTCTTCTATGCTGCCGAATTTTAAAACAAAATGGAGCATATTTCAAAGTAATTCTCTTATTTCTTCATTCTACAAAGTAGACCAGATATTCAGCAGGAAGGTCATTTTCAAAATTATAGGAGGCCCATAATGGTTCACCTTAAATGATCCCAGTAGGGCAATTATTTTTTAATTCCCTTGCCAGGTACCAGGATGCCTATTGTGTTTTGCAGACAATTTCCAAGATTAGACATTGACCCCATTATTTATTTTTCTACTAACCCTTGTAGGAGGTTTGGGGCAAGCAGCCAGGGGGCTCTGTCCGTCAGCTTATCCATCCGAACATATCACCTTGTAACTCAAGTGTTAATTATCAGATTTTGTTGTCTTTTGGTTTGGGGGGGGGGGGTGGAGGAATTCGGAGGATACCCACATACTACGGGTTTCGTTTATTTATTTTTTACCAGAGTTACGGCCCTTGTTTGACTTAGAAATTTGTGTTTCTGTCTGAAAGAACATTTCAGCTTGTAACTTGGGCAAGGATCATCGGATTCAGTTGTGCTAAGGTAAGGTGATAGCACAGCACAGGGGAAAGGATACCGACTTACTATTGGTTTTGTCCATTCATTTTTACCAGAGTTACAGCCCTTGTGTGACTTTCGAATTTGTGAAATTTGTGTCTGATAGAACATTTCAGGTTGTAATTTGGGCATGGATCATAAGATTTGGTTGTGCTTCGGTATGGTGATAGCCCACCTGATAATGTGTTTGACTATAAGTAATGTCTGAGAATGATTAATTGAGTGTTGTATCTATTGTATGAGTAATCTACTTTGAGCTTTGAGTGAACCATAAGGTGTAATATGTGAGAATTATAACCTATGGCACAGAATGGTTTATGATAACAGGCCTTATCATTCCCCCCAATTCAAGCCGACTACCGGTGTCCCCAAATTACGACAAAGTCCCCAAAATAAGAGTTTGTTTTATTGTTTTATCGATGTTTTTGACAGACTAAACACATTTTTTTTTTCGATCGGAAACGGAAACGGAAATCAAAATCGGAACATTGTAAAACGCGGAATGCGAGTTCTAATTTAATAGTGAATTACCCCCCTTTGAAATTATCACACTCTTCTGTCTGGGAAAGATACGAATGTTTCAGCTTGGTTAGCGATGATTTTAGAATAAAATTTTGAAAATAATCATGAGTTCGCGAGGGAGGCCTCGAACAAGTGGCAAGTCTCACAATAAAACGAGCGGTACATACTCTTCCAAACGCAAACGAAAAGAGGAAGACAGTCAAACTGCGCCCATAACATCCTTCTTTACAAACATTGCCGCTGGCGAAAATGACAAAACGAAGGAAACTGAAAGTGAAAATTTCACTGAAACCGAAAGTGAGCCGACCGGCGACTGTCAGTCATTTTGTTCACTCTGTTCAATAAGGGGTTATTTAGCAAATTAGTGTTTGGTTAATAACCATCATCCCAAAATCCATATATATTATTAAATACATGATTTCATCATCAACTTCATTCTTGATAAGTTGATTAGATTTAATTTTTAATCAATTCATTTATTTATATTTTCATCAGTTTGTGACTTTGTCACAATAATTGTCAATATACATAAGTTAGCACTTAAGTTCACATAATTTTGAACACATTCAGCAACAAGAATTAGAAACTAAAATTATATTTATTAAATAATTGACTTAATAATATATTAGAATTATGCACAAGAATAAAGTCAAAAAGTGTTTTGGGATGATGAGTTTGATATCCAATTCTGTAAATGGTACTGTATGAAACAATTTTCTGGATGTGACCTTGTATATTGCTCTGAAAATGTGAAATGGACTAGAAATGAAAGATTCAATTCAATACAATTAGGTTGAAATAGATACTTATTATAGTCTGAGAAGCCAGGAAATGGCGTTTCGTGGACTTGAAATGTCAAATTTTCGCAAACCTGCCGGAACCATGGTCCGGCAGGTTTGTTCGGTGTCCCCAAATTAGACTAATGGAAAGGCCTGGATAAATAAGATTCAATAAGATTTGTTCAAATGGGGGTCATCAGATCAGAAAGTGGCAGATCTAGGGACATAACTCTTTACTTTCCATCCATAGTAATTCTTAAAACATCTTCTGAAGAACAGTCGGGCTATTTAGCTTATATTTGGTATGGAGGGTCCTTGGGTGACTGGGATACATAGTTTTTCAATTGGGGTCACCCGGTCATATAAGGGCAGAGCCATGGACATAACTTGTTTATCCATTGAAATTTTTAAAACATCTTATCAAGAACAATCAGACCTATTTGGTATGGAGAGTGGATGACTGGAATGCAGATTTGTTCATGGGGTCACCAGGCCAAATATGGCTAGAGCCAGGGACATTACTTGTTCCATCTATAGTATTTCTTAAATCACCTTCTCAAAAACCATCAGGCCTATTCGGCTTATATTTGGTATGGATGGTCTTTGGATGACTGGGATTCAGATTTGTTCAAATTGGATCACTGGTTCTCAAATAGGGGCTTGACCAGGGACATAACTCTTTCCTTCCATAGTTATTCTTAAAACAGCTTCTCAACAACCATTTAGCTTATATTTTGTATTGAGGGTCCTTGGGTGACTGCAGATTCAGATTTGTTCAAATAGGGCTACCAGGTGAGATAGGGATAAGACGAGGGACATAACTCATCCCCCATTGTAATTCTTAAAACAACTTCTCCCCAAGAGTCATCAGACCTGTTTAGCATGTACATAGTATGGATGGTCCTCAGGTGACTGGGTTAGATTTGTTAAAATGGAATCGATCAGTCAAGAAATGGCATTTTGTGGGTAGGGTCCATTGAGAGTTTGGATTCAAATATGTTTGAATGGCGTCGGCCATTAAAACAGGGGGCATGTCAGGTTGGAACTTTGCAACAGTTGGGAAAGCTTGAGGTATCAGTTGTAAAATTCAAACATGTGCAAATGAATTTTACGAACTTGGGAATGTGTTTGCTTCAGTTGGGATGGGACAGGTTATGAACTATATGGGGTGGGACAAATCAGGGGCATGCAGTTGAAAATCTCAAGGTGGACACTCCACTGTTTAGAACTACTTGTTTTTAAGTGATTTTGACAAGTACTAACTGTTATAGTCTTCAGAGTCCCAGTCTTCTCAGTCTTTACAGTCAGGTGAGCAACCCCACAGTCATTGACTGTCTTGTTTTAATGTAAAAGCACCATTTTGGCAGCAACTGAGCTCAAACACTTTCTTTGCATGTTTGAAATATATATGCCATGGGGTTGTTGAAAAAAGGGAATGTGTTGATTGCTCGAGTATAAATCAGTTCCCTTTTTATGTTTACCCATACCATAGTATGGTAAACATAGTGTCGTTGCCCGGATTGACCACTCGTCGTTAGTCCGTCCGTCCGTCCGTCTGTCTGTCTGTCTGTCTGTCTGTAGACACTTTACGCATGGTGCGATAACTGAAATATTTTCTATCTGATCGGAACCAAATTTTGTATATGAATTTCTCAGCACCAAATACAGATCGAGTTCGAATATGGGTTTGATCCGAGTTTTTTTTACGGAGTTATGGCCCTTTTTCAACTTAGAATTTATGCATGCTGCCATAACTCAAAAAGAAATTATCTGACCATAACCAAATTTGGTATGTGAGTTGCTCAACCCAAAATACATATCGTGTTCGAATATGGGTTTGATTCAATATTTTTTAATGGAGTTATGGCCCTTTGACATAGAATTCATGAATGCTTCGATAAATCAACCATTTTTCAACTGATAGGAACCAAATTTTGTATGTGAGTTTCTCAACTCAAAATACAGATCGAATATGGGTTTGATCCGGTACTTTTTACTGGAGTTATGGCCATTTGATTATTTTATTCATCGCTAAAATATATCAAAGATACACAGGTGGCACTGTCTAGATAGTATCTAATAAATCAGGTTCAGGACACTATGAAGTTGTCTTCTCACACATAGATAGTTTCCAGTTACAATACCATGAAGTTGGTTCACTCTTGTATTGAGTTAATTAACTGCTAGGAGATGTGTTGGCTGTATCAGATATACTTTATACTCTATAAGTATCTCTGGCCATATCATAGGTGGAATGTTTATACTATTATATTTTATATGCATGGTTATTTAAATTTCATCTTAAAGGCATAATCTGGTTTCATTGTTTAATAGCATTACCATTGGAATTTTGTTGGTTGCATGGGAAGACAACTTTGGTTTTCAAAGTTTTAAAAACTTGAGAGCTCTGTATCAGTCTATGGGAACAAAATAATTGTTCATAACACTTTTAGTACTGTAGGTCTAGTTTGTTTTATCTATATATTAATGGAAAGCTTTTTCGACATTGATTTCAATTGATTACATATGTGAATTGAAAAATTAAAGCCGCACACCAGGTTTGATGTATTTTTCCTGTACTCTGCATGAGATAAAACTTTTTATGTGTACCTATACCATAGTATGGTACACATAGCGTCAATGTCCGGATTGACCACTCGTCTGTCCGTCCATCTATATCTGTCTGTCTGTCAGACACTTTAGGTATAATGCGATAACTCTAACATTTTCTATTTGATCGGAACCAAATTTTTTATATAGGTTTCTCATCCCAAAATACAGTTCGAGTTTGAATATGGGTTTGATCCGATTTATTTTAAAGGAGTTATGACCCTTATTTTTTTTATTTTTTTTTAAATTTGGATTTTTCAGATTTTTTTAGATTGAATTATCTCGCTCAATTTAACATAAACAAATATTAAATTTGTTTTATAATAATAAAAAAAATTATTTAATTAAAAAAAAAAATTGTCATTGACACTAATTTGTTTTAGTTGTATTCCATTAATAAGGTGTGATGTCCTGTATTGAAAATGTGAAGATTTTATTGCAATAGTTGCATGTAATATAATGATATCAATAAATTGCCATGTGAACATCCAATATCCAGAGCATGAGAATACCTTTAATAGATGTCATTCCAAGCAAAATCTGTTATTAATTGAGTGATGACATATGTTACATAGCTCTAGGGGGTGGTTGTATGAAGGTAAAGATGAACAATCTGCTGGCTGGATAATTGTTTATCCTATCTGTCAAATTTATTAATGGCTAAACAATTGGATCTCACAGTGAGAGGTCCTTGTGTGAATAGGGACAGAGTTATGAGATTTAAAATGACTCCTCCCCCACCCCAATTACTTTAACCCCTTCTTAAGACAAACTATTTGACCTTTTGATTTTAAGTTATGTACTGATATATGTATTACTGTGATCATATCTTTGACCAATTATCAGTTATAGCTAATCGCTATCGCCAAGGTATGGGTTAAACATCTGCCGATCGTGATCGGCCTCTCGTTATTTATTAAAAATATGCTCATGACATTATATCCTATGTTGTATTCTCGAAGTGGTTCTTGGCAGGATATTCCTGACTGAAATGTTTGAAGAATGTTTCTTACTCATCATGAGTTAAAGAATTTTACATTAAGAGTCCTATAAACTGTCAAAGCAAGATTGTTTTATTTCTAAAATATCATATAATATAAAAAATATATATCATTATAGAACATATGTGACATAAAAGTTACCATTTAAAATTTAACACGTTGACAACATGCACATGAAAAAATATGTGCCGTAGTACTACTCCATTTTAAAATGAGATTGTGAGAATCTGTGGAAACATTTTTTATCTATGATATTTAATCTCCCACCTTTGTTTGTTTTTCAGGGCAATTGGACACAAACTGGTCTGTGGGCTCAGTGTTAGAGAAGAAGCTGCAGCCACTGCCGTTGACACTAGCTCTTAGTGCCTATGCAAACCATAGCAAAGCCAGCTATATATTTGGTCTAGGTCTCACTGTTGGATAACCTGCATGTTTTCTAGGAATTAAAATTGAATCATCGATAGGCCTAAAAAAAACTTTTATAACAATTTTCTATTCCATTGCTCGGTACTTCACCTGTTGATGCATTTATGTTAGCGGTCAAGGGCTGGTAGCCTGTTTATTATATACACATGTGTATTCACAAAATATAACCATACAAAACAACGGGCGTGCTTTTGTCTGTGTATTCAGCCAATTCTTTGTGTCGTGGTTGACTGTAACCTGCAGTCTGATTAAAACCAGACTCAAACCAGATTCGCTGTACAGAGTCTGAAGAAAATGTGCACATTTTCCTTTACCACCTGCAAGCATTACGTCAGTGTCCGCCAATCACAACATCTTATCAGCAAAGTGATGCAGCCATTCAGGCGATGTCGGAATTCCAACAGCGGTGGATTCGCTACAGGGCTAAATTTTATGTCACATTGATAATTTCACACAAAATTAGAGATGATGACAACTAATTAAACAATAAAGGCATACATGAAGAGTCCTAATTGACCAAATACTACCTAACAAGGAGAATAGAAGTATGTACAGTAATGCCCTAAATAATCAACTCAGTGAGAGCTTTCCGATGAATGGCAACAAGCCATATTTCCAACTAAATCCTGAAAAATTACCCATAATTCTGCTGTGTTTAAGGAGTCGATTATTTAGGGCATGATTGTATTTCTAAGAATCTCGACATTTAACACCAGTTTGAAGCATTGGATATAAAGGTCATTTGTAAATCTATCTGTGCGCTGTGATGTCATTCTGTATGGATTGCATGTAGAAGTTATTTACGTTAATGTGACACAGAGCTAAATTCGCCAGTCTCTATACTGCAAAGCTGGCTCAAGTCTGGTTTTAATCAGAGTGCGTAACCTGCTGCACAGCATTATTGTTTTGAAGGGTAGTCATGTCCTACTGGGGTTGTTAGATTGGATCGGCGGTTTTAATATCTTGTCGGGTCGATGCTATATGGACCTTACTTTAAATAAAAACACTCTGGTGCTGATCACATTGTAATGTTGTACATCCCTATATAAGGCAATAATTGTGTTGTCGAACTGATATGGACGACCAATTGTCTAAAACGCGACATCAGAATACACAGCATGGCTTGTCAGTGCAAAATATTTGGTATGTTATGCTTGGGTATATCTCGCCTATAACCATGTGAAAATACACAGGCTATCGGCGTGTGGCCGCTGGTCATTAAAAAGTATGTGTTCTCAGGACACATTTATTTCTGTTTCTATGTTTTATGTCTGGATTTGCTATAAAGCCATGGTATATGGTAGATTGTATACCCTCTCTTATTTAACTACAGGTCCACATATAAATAGTGAATCTGATTACCTGTTGTAGACTGGAGTTGCATTAATGCTGGTTCAGCACAATCAGTTATATTAAACACTTGTATACCTGTGTTAACTATGTATACCATTGAAGATGTTCAGTTCTGAAATTGAGTTACCATCCTATGGAAATTTTAATTTTGTGGCACAAATCCTTTAGACCTTTTATTTGCAGCTGGAAATGCTCACTTATCTACCTGTTAATGCCTACTAAGCTTTCCACAGAATAAATCTGTTCAGAGAGCATGTAAGCATGAAAAATATCAAACAAAACAGGTACATTTATCTCCATTCTAATTCAATTCACCATAACATAAGAAACTGCATTTAAAGCACTTTTTATTGGCATTACATGCCATGATATGCGATCTCGATTTCTGGTTCTTCAAATCTCCAGGTACAGGCCGTGGGATTACTCGGAACCGCGCCAAAACAACTAGCTGCTAATTGATGATGACTGTATCAGTACTAAACAACTTGTGGTCACGTTCGATTTCACGACTCCTGCTTCACGATGACATAATTGACTCACGTTATCAAACAACATGCTATATTAAAAAAACTTTCACCCATCAGCAGGCTATGCTGGCAGAGATGTGGCGACAGGGGGGGGGGGGGGGGGGGGGGTCTCACTTTGGTCAAAATGTTCAACAGTTGGAAATTTCATACCTGCCAAAACATTAGTTGGAAATTTCACACCAACTGTAGGTTGAAAATGTTCTTGTAGTTTGATTTTCAAACAATTTATTGGGGGGAATTGTTTTTGGACCAATATTTGCATATTTTCCTATTTTTGCTCAAAATATTGGACTGAAATGATCATCAGTTGGGAATTTTCCAACCTTAGGGGGGGGGGGGGTTGCAGGTTTGAAAAGCTTATGTCCTGGTATCTCCCAGTCAAAAACTGCTAGTTAATTTAAGAAAACAATATTGTCATACATTGGTCAACATTGTCATTGGAATTGTCATCAGTTGGAATTTTCCAACCTAAGTGGGGGTGTCAGGTTTGAAATTTCCAATGCTAGGAAGGCTTGAGGCTAGTCTGGATGCTAGGATTTTGCGATTTTCTTGTTCAGATTTCAAAATATTTGTACACTGGGCCGAACCATGGTCGGCCCTGTGTGTCATTGTCCCTCCCCTGTGGCCAATAAAAAACTGCTAATTAGTTTAACAAAATAATATTTTACTACATTTGGTCCAATTTGTGGACTGAAATGGTCATCAGTTGGAGAATTTTCCAACCTGAGGGGGAGTATGAGGTTTGAAATTTCCAACACTATAGGAAAGCTTCAGTTGAGGCCAGTCTAGATGCTATAGGATTTGCGATTTTCTTGTATATAGTTTTCAAAATTTTCTCACACCGGGCTGAACAACTATGGTCAGTCTGGTATAGAACCATGGTTTATCAATAGGTGCAAGGGGGGGGGGGGGGGGGGGGGGTGCAAATGGAATTATTCAAAACTTGTGTTTGTTCTGATTCAAGGGGGGTGAGACCCTCTAGCCACGTCCCTTTATGCTGGTAAATTAAAAACTAAAGGTAGTGTTTATCGACCAATCAGATTGTGTCTGTTGGTAAAAAATCAACAACTCTTTGTGTCCACTTTACTGAATTGATTTGACCCATTAAGTGGTGCTATACTCACCACTACTTTTCTAAACGTAGTTAGTCGAGAATGAGTTATGACAAACATTATTTTGAGGCTATATATTTGAAGATCTTGAAGTCAGTTGTAATAAGTATATAAATAAACATGGGCAGTTGTGACCTGTGGCCGGTGAAGAATTTGACTTTCTAAATTTACAAATGCATTGTTGCAGTTTTCAGCTGTAAGACCATGAGAAAAATAATTTCTTATGTTTAAATTTTAAAACTCATCATCATGGCTAGATTATCACTATGAATGAATATATACTACTCAACCAAATACAGTAATGCCCTAAGTAATCGACCCCTTAACCACAGCAGAAATTATGGGTATCAAACAGAATACACACCAACACCGAATCGAACTGATAAAATATCAGACAAAGCAAGAAAGTCATTAGCTAAGGGAAAGTTTGTCTTTATTGCGCAGACAACTGAGACAACAGCGCAAGATAAACTTGATTCCTTCGGAAACAGTGACCTTGAAATAATGTTTTGTTGCCACATGCACAGTTGTTCAATATAAGCGTTCCGATATATAATGTAGACACTGATTGCCAACATGCAGTAATTATGTGTGTTAAATAACTTATTCTACATCACATTACCCCACTCAACTTTGTTCAGATTAGTGCCCGATGAATTGGCAATATCAACATCGAATCTCGAATCGAATCTTTTGCCAATACTTTAGTAGAATCACGGTACACATAGGACCAATATCGGCGGGATGTAGTCCAAGGTACCAGCATAATGGCGACATTATGTCTGATGATTTTATAATGAGGTAACTCAAAGATTACTTCCAGGACATAATATGAATAACATTTAAATTGATTGAATCAAACTAAACATTTTAAAACAGTTTAATAGATGAGAATGGCAAGAGACATAAGTGCAGATTTTTGTCCCATTATGAGTGAACAATAATCTGACAAAGGACTCACTTTCGTCGCGTCTGGTCGGAGAAGTGATTGATTTATTGGTGTTTTATGTTGCTTCAGCAACTTGGCCAAGCTATGTCGCAACATTGCTGTTTTTTTTTGGTGGAGGAAACCTTTTGCATTATGATTTGGGTCCAACCGTGTGTTGCCATGGTAATAGTGAACACGCCAACCATCACCAAACTGCTGGCTAACTGGTAACCCACCGACCTTCCGTGAGGAACCAGCAACTCTCCCAGCACTGGGACTGGTGGCCTATTGGCACCCTCCCCATTTGACCTTGGATGCCCCTGATGGTCATGGAATGAGTTTCAGGTTAAGTGTTGGGTATATTTAATGACCATTGTTGAAGATAATGCATGCCATACCCGGCAACAAAGGACTTTTACAACGATTTGAAAATATCTCTAATCACTCAACCCATTTCGAATCGGAATGAAAGATTCAAGATTGAATCAAATCTCGAAGCCTCGTCGGGCTCTAGTTTGCAAATTAAGGTGATTGCCATTTTCAGTGGTTTATCGAGCAAATAGATGTGTCTGTGCCACAAACTAACTTCCAAATCAGACAATGATAAATCAGTGCCAGCATCAACAATGAGTGGAGCACATGGTTATGAATTGATCCTTGCTTGTCTGAATAAATTGTTAATCCAATTCGCTGAAACCTATGTTCTGACTTCTACTTTTCATGGAACTGCATCAACAAAATTTATGCGAAATAATAATGCCTAATATTTACCTTTGTGATATTCAAATGTTTTCAATCTAAAAATTTTGACCCAAATTCGAATCGAATGTTGGGACCAAATCGAATAAGGAATCAAATATGTACTGTAAAATGTATCAACGTATATACCTTTCTCAGTCAGACAAATTTACAATGATTGAGCACGGTGGAAGTTGAACACAACATTGGTCAAGAATTAGTTCTAATTTGCTTGAAAGACAATCTGAGCAAGATAAATATAGCGGAGTATTAATATCTTCAGAACGGCACTGATAACAAGAACCTGAAAAATAATTTAATGCCCAGAAGATGAAAAGAGAAATATTTTTAATGATTCTTCAAGTGGTTTTCTCATCTTGATATTTTATACATTTCACACACTATTTTCCACAAAGCTTGCTATTTTTAATTTGAATTATGAGTACTGTCATAAAGTTGATTGGAGTTGTGGGCATTCATAGGCAGCCCTGGTGGCTGGATCTGTTGGCTAGCTAATCATTTGATTCCTATTCATTCATTTCCAATAGATCAACAATTACCCTAGTTTCCGCCACAAACAACTTAAGATGTCTGCTGGACTTATTAGATGAACTTGTCTGCAAACGAATGAATGACAATTCATATTGATTTCTCATCATGTTGATTGCTTATATTGTTTTAACCGTTCTTTTCTAAATACTCATTGACAAGTAGTTCCCTCAGGAAATGTTTAGATAATAAGTTCAACAAATGACCATTTCATTGGTTGATCTTATTATCTGAACATTTCCCACCAATAAATATTAATTATTTTGCACTTCTATTATCTGTTTTTCTGTGTATCTTCTGCTGTTATTACTGTAACACCCTGCCAAATGAATAACGGACAGTTCTAATTCTAACTGAATGGGAGACTGGTTTAACCCTTTCAGTGCCAAGTCCGATTTTTGTATCAACCCATATTATTATAATAATGTGATACATTGATGGAAAGAGCTCTTTCCATCAATGTATCACATTATTATAATCAATAAATTTGAAAATGATCAAGGAAATATGGGTTGATACAAAAATCGGACTTGGCACTGAAAGGGTTAAACATTTGATAAATGAAGAATTCACCATCCAATGTATACTTTCAGACTGAAAAAGAAATCGATGTTAATTTTTTCATGATTGGAGCTGTGCTGGTACAGCATTGAAGATCCTGTGCCAGTGCATTCTCTTATATATGCGAGTCTCCCATAGGGTGCCTCACATATATAAGAGAATGCACTGGCTTGCAAGGTCAAGGTAACTATTGTTAGGCCAATGCATTTTCTTATATATGCGAGGCTCCCTATGGGAATGCATTGGCACAAGGTTTTCCTAAACTATCAGGAAGCTCCAGTCATGTAAGGGTTAATTTGCTTTTGTTCCATGAAGTATGGATGCAAGTTTGTCTGTCATTTTGTGTGGAACAATAAAATGTCAGACCAAATTGCATCCATACAACATGAAACGCAACTACAGTAATGCTCTTAAGTAATCGACTCCTTAACCACAGCAGAATTATGGGTAACTTTTCAGGATTTAGTCTCTCTCCGAGAGCTTTCCGATGAATGACAACAAGCCATATTTCCGACTAAATCCTGAAAAGTTACCCATAATTCTGCTGTGGTTAAGGAGTCGATTACTTAGAGCATTACTGTAAATCAACATCCATTTCTTATATTTGCACTCAACGAGCATTAGCGCTCATTGGAATGATATTCTGGTATCTCGATGCAAGTTGGCGTCCATACAATATGAAAACAAGTTGGGGCCTGCTCGTAACAACACATGACTTGATTTCAACAAACCAACGTCCCCCATTAAGTTCAAGTTCCACAGCGCGAATGTATCTAGGAGTGTAAATATTGATTCGTGAATGTAATTTCTCCATTCTGCTCTGAAAGCATGCATTGAAACGGCTAATAAATCATTTTTCAGGATGTTCAGTTAATATTTTCCAAGTCATCACTTGCGGATATTTAACATAAAATTAATATAATAGCCATATGTTGTTGTTTTTTCATAAGGATTTTTGTTAATTTAATAACTGAATATCCCTACAGTTTAATGCATAGAAATATATCCCATCATTGAGTATCGGAAGAAACCAACTAATCAGCCGTCGATATCTGACAATATTAATACAGTAATGCCCTAATTAATCGACTCCATAACCACAGCAGAATTATGGGTAACTTTTCAGGATTTAGTCGGAAATATGGCTTTTCGATGAATGGCAACAAACCATATTTCCGACTAAATCCTGAAAAGTTACCCATAATTATGCTGTGGTTATGGAGTCGATTAATTAGGGCATTACTGTAGCTTGATTATTCTGATCATCTCATGGAACACTGTTTTTATGTGTAATCTTTAATTGTGAACAAATTGTGAAACATATTAAAGGAATAAAAATATGAGTAAGCTCTATGTTGTAGCAGAGCTGTTTGATGTACATGTTAATGTTGAATGACTGAATGAAAATTTATACAAACCATTGTAGTTTCTGTTTTTATGGGTTAGCACTCAATAAGTGTACACATTTCACTAATGTACTTTCAGTTAAAAAATTTAGACTGTCAATTGGAAAATTTATGATAATTGGGTGTTTGGTTGGAAGTTTTCAACAATTGGAAAACTTGTAGCAGTTGGACAGTTCTGACACAGGTGGGGTGTGCAAATGAAATTTAAATATTTGTCAGCGTCAGAGTTGAGAAATTATTTTGTTCAAGGAGGGGGGTGCAATGGGAAATAATCCCCTCCTCTCCAAATGATGGCTGTTCATATAGATAGAATGTGAGCTGAATTTTACTGATCAATGGTTTAAAGGAACGGCCAGCCTTCATTGTAGGTTATAATTTAGAAATAACATTTATCAAATTATGTAAATTTCCTCAAGAATATACTAAAAGTATAGCATAATGATGATATGAATGCAATACTATTCACAAAACATGCTTTGTGTCCGAGAAAATATAGGTTGAGTATTTTTTAGTTTCTCGCAAAAGGCGCAGTTGATTGTTTATAAGCAAGAGTTACAATATTGCATCATTTCCTTATTTAGATTTCCGCACATTATACGTCGGTTGTGAAACCCCTAATTTGGTGCATCTACAACTTACAAGTCACAATACTACTCATAGTAAATTCCTTATTTGGTATGTATCACCATATATAGGTTAGGAGAAAATACTACATTGGACCATCCGGTAGTTCCAAATGTTTGTCTATGAACAAACAGTTCTTTAGTTTTTGGTGTTTGTTTACATAACAAAGTGTACAAATGGGACAATAACGATATTTATGATTGGTATAAGGACAACATCTGTCTATTATATTATAATATTATTTCTGTTTATGGTGGTTTTAGCTGATGTGACCACCATGGCCACCCGTATCTTTAACCAACACATTATCGATCCATTTATTACACGCATTCTACATTCTACCCCGTTCCAATGCGTGGGAGAATTATTACCCTGATGAGCCTGAACACTCAGTAACTATCTACTGCTCCCCGGGGACAGGGGAGGTATAGCCACAATGTGGCTAGCATACTGACAATATCTTTCACTGATCATAATCAGGTACCCTTTTCAAATTATGGATGGTGCCGCTGGTGCAAATCAGATACAGTATGAGCGACATTGCTCAAGGGTCACAACTTTGTGCTAAATGTGAACAGCATACAATCTGACAATTGCACTTCGATCAATTCGGCCAAGGTACTGCTGTGTGAAACTCACATGAGACCAGCAGCAGGCTGCAAACTCATCTCACTGTGTTCACAGTGAAGGCAAGTGAGACATGCTAACTACCAGACCACAGAGCTCCACATATAACCAAAAGACTGGTTTTAGTTGTAGATCCATTCTATTTATGTCCAGTGTGACATTTTCATCAATTGTAATCAACTTTATCCTACATATTTATCAAATTATTTTCCAGTTCTCATTTGACAACTAATAGGAATTTCAGACCAAATATGTCTTCTATAGAATATATCTTTTAGTATCATAATTGTGACAAATATTTTACTCTTATAGTTATGATAAGTAGGTCACTAATCACTTGAACTATGTGGTAGTGGATATACAGTAATGCCCTAAATAATCGACTCCTTAACCACAGCAGAATTATGAGTAACTTTTCAGAATTTAGTCGGAAATATGGCTTTGTTGCCATTCAACCGGAAGGCTCTCACTGACTAAATCCTGAAAAGTTACCCATAATTCTGCTGTGGTGAAGGAGTCGATTATTTAGGGCATTACTGTAGTTGACTAAATCCAACATCTAGACCAACCGCTGTCACAAGCTACATGTAGTTTTAGTCGAGTGAACTTGTGGTAATGATTACATTGCGTAGTATGCAGGCCTTGAAATTTTGGGACCTTTGTCTATGTAAGTGCACCTTGTGGAAACCCTTTGTTTCAGAGGGTTGACCAACATAGAAAGTTTATTCTAGAATGGAAGCACACCTGATCCAATAACCCACAACCTAGATATTAGCATGAATGGACAACAAATAATTTTTATCCAGACAAAAAACGGATAATTCAAGTATCGAAATGATGACATATGGTGTGGATAGACGGGCAGACTACCCACCATTTTATATTACCTTTGCCAGAAATCTAGGCTAAGTACCAGAGATTGGCCCCATGCTCAGATTCAAATGTTCAAATTTGGTGGGCATGTTGTTTGCCATATTGAATACGATACGGTTGAGGTGTGAAGACTGGTAACACCTAGAATCGGATTTAGCACAAGCATATGTTCACAAGGGAAATGACCAACAGATGTATTGAAATGGCCCAGGCTCAGAATTAAAATCCAGAGGCAATCGTGAATATCTTGAAATGTCCCAGTATACACATACTTTGTCAATCTCAATCTGAATCTGGATCAACACAAAAAGTTCCTTTAGGCAGCTCCAGAAACGTTGAACGCTATTGAGTAAAGAACTTTACGCTGGTGAAAAAACAAAACAATGTAGTTTATGTAATTGCCTTTCCATTATTAGCATCAGAATCAAAATTATTAAATTTTGGTGGCCATTCTGGATGCCATCCTAAGTTAACAAAATTGAAAAACTAACACCATAATAACTTCCTCTCTGTAGGTAGGCTCTAGAACATTTTTGTCTCTATGTAATGAGGTTTATATCATTCTTCCAGATGCCAGTGCATCCTCTTATGCGAGTCTGCCTATTTGACCCATAAATTATATTAATTTGTTTTATTTTGTACTAATTTTGTCTATAATAGTTCACAACAGTATACTCTATAATTCAACATCGAAACTCTAAATTATTAGTCCGATCATAGTAATTTACTCTCATCAAGGGATGAGTTAAACATCTGCCGATCGTGATCGGCCTCTCGTCAAATAACTCGGCACAAATGTTACCCTTGTACCATAGAAATGACAAATATAATTAATATATTACTTCAGAAGATTTACATGGCGGGGATTGGATAATTTGATTTTTATCTTCACCTGAGATGAGGTCTCCGGTGGAGCTATAGTCATCACTCCTCGTCCGTCCGTGCGTCTGCCTAGCGGTCCGTCCATCCGTCCGCCAACAATTTTTTTAACATCTAGCTTCTCCGGAACCATAAAACCAAATGGGTTCGTATTTGGTGTGGATATTCCCTAGGTGACTCACATTCAGATTTGTTCAAAGGAGGTCACTGGGTCAAATATTTGTGAAGCCAGGGCCATAACTTATAATTCCCTACATAGTAATTCTTAAAACGACTTCTTCTCAAGTGCCATCAGGCCGAATAAGTTCATATTTGGTATGAAGGGTGACTGGGGTTCAGATTTGTTCAAATGAGGTAACTTGGTCAAATGCGGTCGGAGCCAGGGACATAACTAAAAAAAATAAAAAATATTTTATGATATATATTTAACTCTACTCAAATTATCCAAAAAAAAATTATAAAAAAAAAATTCAATTTAAACTTTTTTTTTAATGTTTATCTAGTTTATTTAAGATTTTTTTAACTCCTTGCTCAATTTGTTTTTTTTTGGAAATTAATTTTGTTTATTTTAATTTTGAAAAAATAACCAAGTTATAACATCCGCCAGGGTACACCGATACACCCCACCAAATTTAGTTGAAATCGGTCCAGGGGTCTCGGGGGGGGGGGGGGGGGGGGGGGAAAAATCACGAACAGACAGATTGCTACCCTTGCCAATTGAAGGGTCAAAGTAAGTACATGTTACAAAAGTTTTTCTTTCACATTCCTAATACCACAATATTTGCGAAGTCATCTCATTCACTAACAATATAAAGCTTGTCTGCCTGCCATTCTCTCTAATGTCTCCTGTGCAATCACTCTAATGTCTCTTGTGCAGTTGTACAGCCAAGTGTTACAATATTATGTTTATATAGGCTATTAACTTCTTTTCATCTGTGATAATTATGTGTCTTATTTATTAGGCTGATTATTTCAAGTAACAATTATCAGAGGTGCCATGTTGGTAAACCCTTCCCTTAATTTTGTAACTTATTTTAACTTCCATAATAAACTCTTTGAAATTACAAGATCAATGGATCTCATATATTGGGATTTTCATTTGGTTCAAATATATCGATGCTGTGAATTCATGTTTGCCACTTGTATATAGATTCCTATATTACATGTAATAATTTTGATATATACCAGGGGGGGGGTCATGCACAAAATTTCCATATATAGGGCGGGGGTGGGTGGGTCATTTGGACCCGGAAAAAATGGGTAAATGACCAAAAATGCAAACTTTTTCCTCCACTTAAAATCACTGTTTTTGTGCTCATGTAATCTGTTAATATCAACCATATGACACACTAGGCTATTTAAAACATACTAACCAGAACTAACTACCATTTAGGGGTGTATGTATGCTGATGTATGTCAAAATTAATGTACCAGATTTCGACGGATGAAAGATATATTATATATATATAAACAAATCATATAACAAACATTAAAACACAAGAACAAACATTTATAATATGCATATCCAAGATAGCCTTTCAATTGGATGTCAAAGTGTATGTTATAGCTATATATTTACACATGTGTATCCCTTTAAGGGTTTGAACAAAATATAAAGCTGAGTTTATATTGATGAATTCTGTGATGAATTTTGCAATTACTTTTGACAAATTTGTTTACTGTTATAACATAATTATATGCTCAGACACGATCATTTGACAATGCTTGCATATAAGCATAATTATGAAATGATTACCATCTTCTGTTCTTAATCCACATAATGGATATTATTTGTTATCAAGATAAACTTGATGATACAAACAAAATAACAATTCCACTATATTCCACTGGTTTAAAACTATAAAGCAAAATAACTCATACAAAAAGTTCATACTATTTGGATAACAATATGAAAGCTTAGCCTTTTGTGATATTAATTCAACCACAGTTATTATTCACAAGTCTAAGCAGTTACGTACTGTACCGATACATGTAGTACGGTAGTATATCTGGAGTTCCAGTTATTTGACTGCCAATACATACATGTATGGTATTGTAATTATTAGTTGCTTGTTCATTATTGGTTGCTTTGATATTCAATTTAGGATATAGCAGGATAGAGCAATGTAACTATAAAAGTAGCTTTTGGTATTAAAGTCTCAACTTATTCCATATGGAACATAAAGCCAGAATATAAACATGACTAATATGAACTTTGTTCTTGAAACTAATTATAAATCATACTGACCTGGATCAAACTGCACAGGTAATCTATGCAACTCTCTTCATGCGAACTTTCTCAGAGTCACATATCTTAACTGGACAGTCTGATCCAGGATGCTTGTTCTTATAATGGGTTTCCATTTGATACATCCAGTAAACCACATTGCACAGGGGGCACCTACATAACCACTTTGCACAGGGGGCACCTACATGTATACTGACGGTTTGTACAAGGTGACCGTGGCTTGGATATCTCCGCTGGCTTTAAACTAAACTTTATACTCTGATAATAAGTTAATAATACTACCAATTCTTCACTAACATTGGTATATGTCAATCTGCACACCAACATGACATGCATGCATGTATTTAGACTGTGAGCTGCTGTGAGTGTGACTTTCCTTGGGTCCCATCATACCCATGTGCAGATATATTATATCACAGAAATCAGGGAGATGAAATTTGTTGAACCCCTATTACTACAGTATTACTATTGGGCCTTGGCTCTAAAACATCTTATACTAGTTATATAAATGAATATGGAGTTATTGAGGATATCAGCTGATCAGGACATGTATTACCTCATAATTATTATGTTTTATGGCATTATGCCCAATGTTTTTAAGTGCATGCATTCAGCATTTCCACATTTTATACTAATAGAATTATCTCCCTTTAGAGCAGTTTAGAGATTTATTAAAATGCTGGGAATAGTATTAAATGAAAAGAAACGGAACAATTCTTTGCTAGGCTATGATTTGGTTTATATTTTTATGTTTTTTGTAAGATTTTGGGGGTGGGTCCCAAAAATTGGGCGGAAAAAAAAAGAAAAAAATTGCAGGTAGAGGGGTGGTGGGTCCCCGAGAGGGTCAAAACAATTTTTTTCGCCCTATATATGTAAATTTTTTCCGCGATCCCCCCTGTATATACCAGTATTATCAGTAAGGTTTTGATAAATTTCCAACAGTTGGAGTTTGAAGTGTCAGTTGTAATTTAGTTTGGTCATGTTGTGAGGAAATGGGCACTAATCTATTGAGGAGGGGAGGGTGTGCAGTTAGAAATTCCAAGGTGGACACCTCCATACCCCCTCCCACCGTTCAACGAAGACCCTCTACGTGTGTCCCTGTTTAGAACTACTTGTTTTAAGGTGATTTGACAAGTAATAACTATTGTAGTTTTCAGAGTCCCAGTCTTCTCCGCCTTTACATTCTGGTGATCGACCCACATTCATTGACTATCTTGTTCTTTCCATGGGACGAATTGGAGGGGTGGCCATGATCTAAAGATTCGTGCGACACAGACGATAGCCAAAGGTTCCAGTACGCTAGCGAGATCCGCGGGGGGGGGGGGGGTAAATGTTCCTCGAGAATTAAAAAAAATGTGTTAAATTTGGTACACTTTGGGTGGTTTTGGCTTTTGTCAGTCAAAATATGAGGTGAATTAAATTGAGAATTTGACAGTATAATACAATTATATCAAACTCATAAGGTGCCCATAAGTGGTTAAAAAAAGTGGGGTTGAGCACGTGTCCCTTGTGCCTCCCGGTCCCACCGCCTCTGATACTTCTTTGTTAGAATATGCTTTTCGATCACTGCTCCCAATAATAAGGTCATATACCACCAAGCGAGTTTGTTTTGTGACCTCATGTATGTTCAATCGAAAATTGAATACAAAGTATGTGCATTGAATATAATGTTGTCGGTGTCAATGACAGTTTACACAGCCGAGAGGCAGCAAATGAAAGACCACCTACCTATTAATGCGTATGCACGCGTGTCCGAATTGTATATATGCCGTCACAGATGGTGCAGCTTTGGTGGTGACGAACGGATACCGGAAACGGGACATGGATTATATAATCGATCAGCGGTGAGACAATCAGATTCCATTATTACCTTCACGATTATATATACGAATTACCTTGATATGTTTCTGCTCATCCTATTCATGTATGCGTTGCCAAAAAACAAGACAGGAAATTGCGACAGGAGGATTTGCTCCACCCCACCCCGCCACTTTTAGTAGAGGCTGTTATGTCCATTTTTTTTAGCTCACGTGTATTCTAGAAATATAGCGACTACCTTACTCGTATTTAAATTCGCGCGGTACTATTTTTCGCGCACCCGTCGGTGCGCGAATTTAAAACTGAGCGAAAAATAGTACGACTCCTGAGTTTAGACCAAACCACAGGGAAACAAGAAGGCTAATTATCGGCGAGTTACATATACATTGGCACATTGCGGAAGGTTGGACGGACAGACTATTAAAGGTACTCAATCCGAACAGAGGGTCCCCATCTCAACAGATTCCAACAACAACAATCCGATCAGAGGGTCATATATTACTATTTCTTTGGCTTTGGGGGTAAAAAAATATTTGATTCGAGTCGAGGAACCCATCAAACAAAGCTCAGAGTTATTAGATATTGATTTTTGAAATTTGTTATTTACTCGAGATGAGTACTAATAATTGCCTTCAACTGCCGTAATCTGCTCGGGATGTGTACACCAAAATCTATTCAAACAGACAAGGATGGATAACTCTAAAATCAAGTGGTAATAATAACGCAATTTTGACTGAGTTCTGGGCCAGAAAGTATTCCCGATAATGAAAAATAATAGATTTCTAAAATCGATATCTAACAAATCTGAGCTTTGATGGGTGACTTCCTCGACTCGAATCAAATATTTTTGACCCCCGAAGCCATTGAAATAGTAATTGAGATGAGTTTTATCGGATTGAGTATCTTTAAGCGTTTAGGACTATAATTAACTTGCTGGCAACCATGCGTAAACCATTAATGATATGTACATGTATGATATAATTATATAGCAACAAATCATGGTAACGTCATTGATGTTGAAATACTTGTGAAAAAAAAAGCGTTTACCTATATATGGACATTGGACAGTAATCAGGCTAGGTCTTCATGTAAGACGCACGAAATCATATATATTTCTCCATATATATTATCGATACGCGGATATGTATATATATATATTATTATATATATATATCTCATATATATTTTGAAGACCTCTGTTTGTATGTTTGTCTGTCTGTCATTAATACAAATCTACGATTCTCGACCGATCGGGACGAAACTTGGTACATGTGTGTAGTTTGACCAGGCGGTCGTCGTTGTCGTATTGGCGAGCCCGTGCGGCGCCCGCTTCGCGCATGCGCAGACGGGATCTCGGAAACGGGTGGAGCTATCGACTTGAAATTTGCTATGTGAATGTATCTTGCCCCGGATACAAATTTTATCGGGTCGCCGAGCCCGTGCGACGCCAGCTTCGCGCATGTGCAGACGAGATCTCGGAAACGGGTGGAGCTATCGACTTGAAATTTGGTATGTGAATGTATCTTGCCCCGGATACGAATTTTATCGGGTCGCCGAGCCCGTGCGACGCCAGCTTCGCGCATGCGCAGACCAGATCTCGGAAACGGGTGGAGCTATCGACTTGAAATTTGGTATGTAAATGTATCTTGCCCCGGATACGAATTTTATCGGGTCGCCGAGCCCGTGCGACGCCAGCTTCGCGCATGCGCAGTCCAGATCTCGGAAACGGGTAGAGCTATCGACTTGAAATTTGGTTTTTGAATAGCCCGGACAACGTCGGGCTGGGTAGAGCTATCGACTTGAAATTTGGTTTTTGAATAGCCCGGACAACGTCGGGCTCATCGGCTAGTCTCATATATATTTTGAAGACCTCTGTTTGTATGTTTGTATGTATGTTTGTCTGTCTATCATTGATACAAATCTACGATTCTCGACCGATCGGGACGAAACTTGGTACGTGTGTGTAGTTTAACCAGGCGGTGGACGTTGTCGTATTGGCGAGCCCGTGCGGCGCCCGCTTCGCGCATGCGGCGCAGACGAGATCTCGGAAACGGGTGGAGCTATCGACTTGAAATTTGCTATGTGAATGTATTTTGCCCCGGATACGAATTTTATCGGGTCGCCGAGCCCGTGCGACGCCAGCTTCGCGCATGCGCAGACCAGATCTCGGAAACGGGTAGAGCTATCGACTTGAAATTTGGTTTTTGAATAGCCCGGACAACGTCGGGCTCATCGGCTAGTATATATATATATATATATATATATATATATATATATATATATCGACTTGAAATTTGGTTTTTGAATAGCCCGGACAACGTCGGGCTCATCGGCTAGTATATATATATATATATATATATATATATATATATATACTAGCCGATGAGCCCGACGTTGTCCGGGCTATTCAAAAACCAAATTTCAAGTCGATAGCTCTACCCGTTTCCGAGATCTGGTCTGCGCATAAATTTCGTATGCGGGGCAAGATACATTCACATACCAAATTTCAAGTCGATAGCTCCACCCGTTTCCGAGTGCGCATGTGCGAAGCTGGCGTCGCACGGGCTCGGCGACCCGATAAAATTCGTATCCGGGGCAAGATACATTCACATAGCAAATTTCAAGTCGATAGCTCCACCCGTTTCCGAGATCTCGTCTGCGCATGCGCGAAGCTGGCGTCGCACGGGCTCGGCGACCCGATAAAATTGATATCCGGGGCAAAATACATTCACATAGCAAATTTCAAGTCGATAGCTTCACCCGTTTCCGATATCTCGTCTGCGCCGCATGCACGAAGCGGGCGTCGCACGGGCTCGTCAATACGACAACGTCCACCGCCTGGTCAAACTACACACACGTACCAAGTTTCGTCCCGATCGGTCGAGAATCGTAGATTTGTATCAATGACAGACAGACAAACATACATACAAACATACAAACATACAAACAGAGGTCTTCAAAATATATATGAGACTAGCCGATGATCCCGACGTTGTCCGGGCTATTCAAAAACCAAATTTCAAGTCGATAGCTCTACCCAGCCCGACGTTGTCCGGGCTATTCAAAAACAAAATTTCAAGTCGATAGCTCTACCCGTTTCCGAGATCTGGTCTGCGCATGCGCGAAGCTGGCGTCGCACTGGCTCGGCGACCCGATAAAATTCGTATCCGGGGCAAGATACATTCACATAGCAAATTTCAAGTCGATAGCTCCACCCGTTTCCGATATCTCGTCTGCGCATGCGCGAAGCGGCGCCGCACGGGCTCGCCAATACGACAACGACGACCACCTGGTCAAACTACACACACGTACCAAGTTTCGTCCCGATCGGTCGAGAATCGTAGATTTGTATTAATGACAGACAGACAGACAAACATACAGACAAACAGATGTCTTCAAAATATATATATACTAGCAGGTTAGCCCGCCACCGGCGGCTTGTCCGAAACATGACATTTTTTTATATATTTTTTTAATTTTTAGCTCCACGCGTTTCAATAAGAAAAATTTGTACCCGGTAGCTCCACCAGTTTTCGAGATCTGGTCTGCGCATGCGCGAAGCTGGCGTCGCACGGGCTCGGCGACCCGATAAAATTTGTACCCGGCGCAAGATACATTCACATGCCAAATTTCAAGTCGATATCTCCACCCGTTTCCGAGATCTCGTGTGCGCATGCGCTGCACGGGTGTCGCACGGGCTCGGCGACCCGATACAATTTGTACGCGGCGCAAGATACATTCACATAGCAAATTTCAAGTCGATAGCTCCACCCGTTTCCGAGATCTCGTCTGCGCATGCGCTGCACGGGCGTCGCACGGGCTCGGCGACCCGATAAAATTTGTATCCGGCGCAAGATACATTGACATAGCAAATTTCAAGTCGATAGCTCCACCCGTTTCCGAGATCTCGTCTGCGCATGCGCGAAGCGGGCGCCGCACGGGCTCGCCAATACGACAACGACGACCGCCTGGTCAAACTACACACACGTACCAAGTTTCGTCCCGATCGGTCGAGAATCGTAGATTTGTATGAAGTACCCACACACACACACACACAAACATAAATATATAAGAGAGATATGTAAATTAGATTGATTGTATCAAAATATATAGGAGAGATATGTAAATGATATATATCTATTATATAATTTTGGAAGATCTGTTTGTTTGTTTGTGTGTGTGTAATCGATGAACTCGAAAACGGCCGACCCGATTTCGATGAAACTTGGTATGCGGGGGGATTTTCGGGCCAGGAGTAACATAGGCCTATTGATTTTCAGATCCGATGTCAACTTTTCACGTGCCGAGGTCAAATCTGTTTTACGCTGTGTTACGGGACTTTCACTTGAGTTCGGTGCTTACAAATCGATTCGAAACAGCGCGAATAATAAAATGCCAGTCATAATAATGACATTGTGAGAATCTTTCGTGTTTCCTCTTTCCAACGATATATAATGCGTATGTATCCGTTTTAGTTATCTGCCTCAATTATCAAGAAGAAGTGGTACTATCTTCCATCAGGATAAAAACAATGCGTAACTTCTATGACGTCGTTAGAGGTCATAACGTTAGATCGCGTTAACGCTTAACCGGCCGATGCATTTGACTGTTTCAGACGTCTTGGCGATATCTCGGGCACCGATGGTAATTTATCTTTACGTTGAAACTTGATAATTAAAGGGGTACTGTACGCCATTTGCATTAAATTTCCGGTGACAACAACGATCTAATATCGATAATATATAGAAACATAAGTAATTTGAGTCGAAGATGTATTCTGTAAACGCTCAGGTTAATATGCTATCTTAAAATTTAATAATTTAAAAGTTAGTAATTTGATATAAATTTAATTTATGACTGGAGCCATAAAATGGCGTCAATTAAATTACGAATTTCCGTAATCAAAATAAAGTAATTGAGGGATACTGGATGTTAAACCGATCGCACACACGATTGCTTAAAATATTATAATGATACGGGGAGAACACTCAAGTCACTCACTGACTAGCGACGATACAATAACTTAAATGATTATATTGGACTAGTATGCCTATAATATAACTTTTATTTGATTCATTTGGTTGAAAACTGTACAAAAATTACTCGACAACGACAATTTGTATTTTTGCATTCCGGTAAATTTGTCATCCGTAACACTACTTCGTACTCAACAGACTTTCAAATAATGAAAAAATTGTTACCTTATTCTCTGACTCGGAGACTATAGAAACCAACAACAACATTTGGCGTACAGTACCCCTTTAATGAGCGTGTGTATATGAGGCGCGTTTATATACTTGAGTGGAAATCAAATCGGGTTAAACTGGCGGATTTTTACGGACGAAATTTGATGCATAGGGTATCTCGGTATCCGCTGGGCCGATTTCCCGGTATCCGCTGGGCCGATTTCCACCATTTTTAGGGTGTTGGTGTTTGACCCCACCTGACCTTGACCTTCAAAATGGTCAATTCAAGGTCAAAGCCCGGACGAAGTCGGGTCACCTTCTAGTATATATATATAATAGCTATATATTGTATAGCTATATGTGTACGTAGGACACCGACACCGACATGCGCAAGAATGGTTACTGTTTGCTGAAGTATCTCAGAACCCAACTCTATGTGTGTGCCATATACATGTACATATATATTCGTTTATACTCTGCCCAGGGCACACCGACACCGACACATGCCCGTGTATACGGTGTGCTTTATGTATACATGTAAGTGTACTCAGTCCAGGACACACCGACAGTATATATACCCGTTCTTACTCTGCCCAGGGCACACCGACACCGCCACATGTCTGTATAGTGGAGTAGATTAAGTTAAAGGTACTCAACCCGTAAAGATGGTCCCCATCTCAACAGATTCCAACAACAACAATCCGATCAGAGGGTCCTATATTACTATTTCTTTGGCTTTGGGGGTAAAAAATATTTGATTCGAGTCGAGGAACCCATCAAACAAAGCTCAGAGTTATTAGATATTGATTTTTCAAATTTGTTATGTTCTCGAGATGAGTACTAATATCTGCCGTAATCTGCTCTGGATGTGTACTCAAAATCTATTCAAACAGACAAGGATGAATAACTCTAAAATCAAGTGGTAATTTTAACGCAATTTTGCATGAGTTCTGGGCCAGATAGTATTCCCGATAATGAAAAATAATAGATTTCTAAAATCGATATCTAACAAATCTGAGCTTTGATGGGTGACTTCCTCGACTCGAATCAAATATTTTTGACCCCCGAAGCCATTGAAATAGTAATTGAGAGGAGTTTTATCGGGTTGAGTACCTTTAACATTTCAAGGCAATTGTTCAAATTGTGACTAAAGCATGAAACTTTGCACATATGTACATATTCACACACTTATTGATATTAGATATGGAGCCACGCCGAAATTTAACTTTAACCCCTCTTCTAAGGGGTTTTCCAAATTTAAAGAGCGTTTCGTGATTAAATAAGAACTTTATACAATATCGCAATTAATCCTACCATGAAATATGCGAATTAAAATTAATCATATAAGTAGGTATGACTCTGAGAGATATGATGCAACATTTTTAGGGTAAAATTGGAACTCCCCGTCCAAGACGGCCGTCAAAATGGCAGCTGAAAGAGGAAATTTGACGTTTTTTTCACTAATATCTTCTAGATCAGGTTCTGCTGTATGGAACTGGTTTGGAGATGTGACTTTATTTTGTATTGTTCGTGTTAACTGATCATTAGAGCAATGAAATATGAGGACCCCTCCCCCCTTGAGTCCGGAATCCAGTTTGAAAATGACGCTGGAATCCGGAATCCAGCTTCAAATTGACCCTGGAATCCGGAATCCAGTTTAAGAAACAAATACCGATTTCACGTTCAGTTTACATGATATTATAGATGTTATATTCAATACAATGGAACCATGATCACCATGGAAACAAGCCTTTGGCTTTATGGTGTTATCCTTGGTTTTAAAGATCTATAAATACACTGTGATTTTTTACTATTTACAATTTATTTATATTTTAATACTCATTACATAACATAACATAACATAACATTTTTTATTGACATAATACACCCACGCGGGGCAGTTGTCATAATACAGATAATTTAAACACAAGTCAAGACAATTTCATATAAAATATATATATAACATGTATTTGTAACTCAACACTATATTCTCATTTATTTGCGGAAAACTGCCGAACCATGTTACAGATCAGATTGCATATGCTCGGTTGTTCAGCCTTCATGAGGAATATGAACTTTTCTATTTCATCAAAGTTTACGAAAATTGGTTGGTGAACTCCTATTTCAGTGAAAAATCTCTTCCGCAAATGGTTATGTTTTTCACATCTCATTATAAAGTGTTCTTCCGTTTCAATTTCATTTGCTTCACATTTTTTACATATGCGTTTCTCGTAAGGTATTTTTGGCTGAGCGTGTCGCCCAACCTCTACCTGCAACTTATGATTGCTTACTCTAAGCGTACTGAAACACGATCTCGTATAAAAATTAGTAATTTGGAGTAAGTATGGTTCAATTTCATATTGTTCTTTGAAACAACGATACGTTCTTAATTTATTCATACCATTTTTAGCTCAACTTTACTTTGTAAAGTTTGAGCTATTGCCATGGCTTTGTCGTCCGTCGTCCGTGTGTACGTGTGTGCGTGTGTGCGTGTGTACGTGTGTACGTGTGTACGTAAGGCGTCAACAATGCAGTCTACAGGTCGTACCTTTGGTCAGATCATTATGAAATTTGTCATAGCTGTTGACATCAACATTTAGACCAGAATGATTAATTTTGGGGTCATTCGGTAAAAAAACATGGCCGCCAGTGGCCATCTTGCATTTCAAAATTCAATCCATTAGCACGGGCTACAGGGCGTACTGTTTGTCTGATCGTCATGAAATTTGTCATGGATGTTAATATTGACATGTAGATGGGAACGAGTAATTTTGGGGTCATTCGGCCAAAAAACATGGCGGCCAGCAGCCTTCTTGGATTTTACTCTTTGTATGACTAAATTCTTTAGCACGGGCTACAGGTCGTACCTTTAGTCTGATCGTCATCAAATTTGTCATGGATGTTAATATTGACATGTAGATGGGAACGAGTAATTTTGGGGTCATTCGGCCAAAAAAAATGGCCGCCAGCAGCCATCTTGGATTTTACTCTTTGTATGACTAAATCCTTTAGCACGGGCTACAGGTCCTACTTTTAGTCTGATCATCATAAAATTTGTCAAGAATGTTAATAATGACATGTAGATGGGAACGAGTCATTTTGGGGTCAATCGGCCAAAAAACATGGCCGCCAGCAGCCATCTTGGATTTTACTCTTTGTATGACTAAATCCTTTAGCACGGGCTACAGGCCGTACCTTTAGTCTGATCATCATAAAATTTGTCATGGCTGTTGAAATTGGAATGTAGATGTGAACGAGTAATTTTGGGGTCATTCGGCCAATAAACATGGCCGCCAGTGGCCATCTTGGATTTCAAAATTTAATCCATTAGCACGGGCCACAGGTCGTACTGTTCGTCTGATCATCATGAAATTTGTCATGGATGTTAACAATGACATGTAGATGGGAACGAGTAATTTTGGGGTCATTCGGCCAAAAAACATGGTCGCCAGCAGCCATCTTGGATTTTACTCTTTGTATGACTAAATCCTTTAGCACGGGCTACAGGTTGTACCTTTAGTCTGATCATCATAAAATTTGTCGTGAATGTTAATAATGACATGTAGATGGGAACGAGTCATTTTGGGGTCATTCGGCAGAAAAACATGGCCGCCAGCAGCCATCTTTGATTTTACTCTTTGTATGACTAAATCCTTTAGCACGGGATACAGGTCGTACCTTTAGTCTGATCATCATAAAATTTGTCATGGCTGTTGAAATTGGAATGTAAATGGGAACGAGTAATTTTGGGGTCATTCGGCCAATAAACATGGCCGGCTGCTATCTTTGATTTTACTCTTTGTATGACTAAATCCTTTAGCACGGGCTACAGGTCGTACATTTAGTCTGATCATCATAAAATTTGTCATGGCTGTTGAAATTGGAATGTAAATGGGAACGAGTCATTTTGGGGTCATTCGGACAAAAAACATGGCCGCCAGTGGCCATCTTGGATTTCAAAATTTAATCCATTAGCACGGGCCCCATGTCGTACTGTTCGTCTGATCATCATGAAATTTGTCATGGTTGTTAATATTGGATTTTACTCTTTGTATGACTAAATTCTTTAGCATGGGCTACAGGTCGTACCTTTAGTCTGATCGTCATAAAATTTGTCATAGATGTTAATAATGACATGTAGATAGGAACGAGTCATTTTGGTGTCATTCGGCCAAAAAACATGGCCGCCAGCAGCCATCTTGGATTTTACTCTTTGTGTGACTAAATTCTTTAGCATAGGCTACAGGTCGTACCTTTAGTCTGATCGTCATACAATTTGTCATGGATGTTAACGATGACATGTAGATGGGATACAATCATTTTGGGGTCATTCGGCCGAAAACATGGCCGCCAGCAGCCATCTTGGATTTTACTTTTCTCTTCATGTCTATAAACTAGTATTAGACATTCAACTTTCCACATTCCTAATCGCTCCATTGACTGTAATACATTAAATTATTCCCTTTCCAAGTTGAGCTACAGTGTCATTGACACTTTCATTCTTGTTGTCATCGAATATTTCGTTTTTGAACGTTAGAATATGAACGCATTTTAATTCTTCCCGGACTTTATTGAGATATTCCAGCGATAGGTTATTCTCTAAATCGCTTATTTTTGGCATGTGAAGTGCTTCTGCCAAAAACGGTGGAATTATATATTCCTCGCATATTTGGGCAGAATTCTGAAGTAACATATTCGGTTTTCTTTCAGACAGTTTAAGCATATATCTTACAGCATTCATTATCGCATCATGTGCTATCGGAAATCTGCCCAATTCTGCTCTTGTCGCGTGATTAGACGCCATTCTATTTAAACCCAACACTGATTTACAAAATTTAACATGTGTAATTTCACATGGAACAGATTCGAGCTTGTTAATATTAATATGCAATGCCCATATTTCGCAACCATATAAAACGATAGGTTTTATCAGCTTGTCAAATAGTTTACACCAAATGCTTACTGAGAAAATTTCATGTTTGCGCAAGGATGACATTAAACTATACATTGCTTTTAACCCTTTGTTGTTAACATCTATCTGGGCTTTGCAAAATTTTCCATTCGCACAAAATTTAATACCAAGATAGGTATATTCCTTAACTGTTTCCAACGGAGTGTTGCTTAATTTAAAGGCAGTTAGTTTTTTTGTTGCTCGTTTCCTGAATATCAGGCATTTAGTTTTCTGAAGATTCACTTCTACTTTGTTCCTTATGCTGTAATTCTCCAATTTATTCAAACATCTTTGCATACCTTCAGCAGTTTCAGATAGCATAACCAGATCATCTGCAAATAGCATATGACTTAGAGATTTTTCGCCAACTTTAACCGGTTTGCACGAATCATCAAATTCGGCGCTAATGTCATCAATAAATATTTTGAAAATTGTGGGAGAAATAATATATCCTTGTCTAACGCCAATATTTGAAATCATATGAGGCCCATAACCTTGGCTAGTTCGTACCGAATAAGCACTTGACGCATACATAGATTCAATAGTTTTCATAATATTTCCATTGATACCAACATGTTTCAATTTAGTAAACATTGTCTCTCGGTGGACAGTATCAAATGCCTTACGGAAGTCTACAAATACTGCATATAGAGGTTTTGCCTCTTTCAGGTACTTAGTAGTTAGCGATTTTAAAATGAACGCACTATCAATCGTGCTTCTATTTTTTCTAAATCCATATTGATTATCACTTATAATATCATTATCATCAAAAAATTTGGAAATTCGTGTATTGATTATTTTGTTAAATATTTTACTTATAGAACTGCTCAAAGATATAGCTCTATAATTGTTTGGATCGTGACGATCACCTTTTTTATAGATAGGTGTCAGTGTGGACTCGCTCCAACATGTAGGATAATATGAAGAGTTCAGAACCAAATTAAACAACTTTGTTAAATCTTGTGCCATAATCGGTCCGACGGCTTTCAATAGTTCATTCCGCAGCCCGTCACTGCCTGGAGATTTATTATTTTTCAAACTCTTCAGAACGCCTATTACTTCCAGGGTCGAAATTTCATCATTATTGAGATCGCAAATGATCTTAGGTTTGTCTGTTTTACATATAAAAGTATCTTTATCCCGATGAGCGCTGTTGCAATATAAATCATTAAAACATTTAACACTAATGTCTGGATCAAGATCGTCGTTATCTTTCCTACTATCATCTCTCATTTTTTTAATAAACTTCCAGTATTCACTCGGATCTGACGTTTCCATGTTTTCAAGTTCTATTGCAAATTTGTGTCGGAATAATTTAGCTCTATATTTAGTTTCCCTTTTATATGCTTTTTTGGCTGCGCAAAATTTTTCAATTAAACTTTTGTTCAGCGGCTGCTCTCTCATTTCGCGCACAGCTTTTTGCATTATGCATTTTAGTGTTTTACACTTATCATTAAACCACCTACGTTTTTTATATTGCTTAATTTTACCATTCTTTACAGTTTTGGATGCCGACTTATTCAGTCTTTTAAGAAGTTCCGTAAAGTCAGTTACAGCTTTTTCTGTGTCATTTGCGGTTTCTTCATAACGCGATACTCTTAACCTCGATAATTCGTCTTGGAAACATTTGCTGTTAACAGTCATTATTGCCTTGTTTGCACTATCTTTAGTCCATTTCAATGAATATTTCGGTACAGTATATTCATATATAAACATATTATCACAATTACTACTCTCTTGAAAATATTCTAAGTGAACAGCAAGTTGGCTGTGATCTGAAAATTCATTTGGATTTTTGACACAGAAATAGGACACGTCCGATAGATATTTCTCTGACACTATAATATAATCGACTACACTGCACCCATTATATTGACAACTCGTAAAGTTCCCAAAAGAATCGCCGGGTGTTCTTCCATTGAGTATACGCAGTGACGCAGCTTTACATAATGAGAGGAGTTGTCGCCCAAAATGGTTTACTTTATCATCTAAACTTTCTCGTGCAGCGATTTCATCAACTTTATACGTATTGGGAAGGGGGCCATACCTATCGCAATCGTCTGTAACATAATCCGGCCGTTTCGCTGTTCTCGAGTTAAAATCCCCTCCCAAGATAACAAAGTCGTCCGACTTACAATCTTTTAAAAGTGTTTCAATGCTGTCGTACACGGAATCGTAATTGCTACTATGAGCCCAGAAAGTCGAGTTCGCAGGAGGAATATATATGGATATAAATACTACATTCGATTGCATATTGAAGATACTGCCACAAAATTCAACCCATATTGCGTATTGATTTAATTTCAAGACTCTAATTACAGAAGACTTATACTTATTCTTACAATAAAAGGCAATTCCTCCTCTGATTGTACTATTTGATCCTCTACTAAGATCAAAGCAGCAGTACCCTGGCATTTCTATATCATCCACATAGTGGTGCCAGGTTTCTGATATCGTTATAAAATCATATTTTTCTAAATGCTTTCGGCAATCTTCATCGGTAATTTTATTCACAAAGCCTTGCGCATTCCAGGCAGTATATGCAATTTTCCGCCGACGGCTATGGTTTTGCGAAAGAGAGCTCATATGTGTGTATATATATATATATAGGTAACGATATTCGAAAAGGACTGTCGGGAATAGTGTAGATATGAACGTCAAAATTGAAATAGGCATATATTCCAGTCACATTGTATATATCTTTAAACTCTTTAGACCATCGTTTCAACACTAGTCTACCTCGTTAATTTTAAGTATCCAGACGCTGTTTCAACAAAACAATTATACCATTTTGCGTATATAATTGGACCAATATATAGCCGCGCAATTATTATCGTAAACGAATCATAAACTTATATTATAAATCGTGTTACCACGCATAATAGATTTATGCGACTATACTGCTACGCAATTGATTTGTTAGTACGGTAATATTGTAAATAAATAAATAAAACAATCTAGATATATGATATATGCATATACATGTATTTAAAAAAGTTACCTACTGAGGTTTATGTTGGTTATTAATGTATTTCAGAATTTGTGCTAGTTGCTGTGAACAAAAAGATAGCTCATCTGTTCTAACACTTTGAAAACACTGTTCTTCATTCTGACGAACATTCTCGTGTCGATAGGAATTGATATTCCGATGTCCGAATGCAAGTCCCATCTCATTACCAGTACCCGTGTCTCGCTCAGTTGATCTGGTCGCCACAGATGATGTCTTGGGACGCATTTCCCGATACATCTGCCGGTGTTCCCCTGAAAAGTTTGCACGCCGATCCATCACTGTATCATCATCACATCTGTCCACTGCGATCCCATTCATTTCCTCCTGGGGGTATTTGATATTCAATGCCAGAACTTTAGAACCGTCTCTATTTGGATGCCAATTGTCTCTGAACAAATCTACTCTAATCCTGCCGTGTGAAAGGAAAGTTAAACAGTTGTCAACAAATATAAATCCATTCTTTCTGCACATGTTTTGATACTGCAAATTCGTTGATCACATCCGAATGCATTGTTGGTAGAATGGAAGAAATCCTTATTTTTGCTCCACGGAACTGATATTTGATGTTTGAAGCGAGTGATTCCAAATCACTGGCGCTGGTTGAGATACCATTCCTGCATGAATTGATACCAATATGTATCGTTACTGTTCCAATATTTTGAAATTGCAAGTCTCCCTCGAGCCACGCATTAAAGGTACTCAACCCGATAAAACTCCTCTCAATTACTATTTCAATGGCTTCGGGGGTCAAAAATATTTGATTCGAGTCGAGGAAGTCACCCATCAAAGCTCAGATTTGTTAGATATCGATTTTAGAAATCTATTATTTTTCATTATCGGGAATACTATCTGGCCCAGAACTCATGCAAAATTGCGTTAAAATTACCACTTGATTTTAGAGTTATTCATCCTTGTCTGTTTGAATAGATTTTGAGTACACATCCAGAGCAGATTACGGCAGATATTAGTACTCATCTCGAGAACATAACAAATTTGAAAAATCAATATCTAATAACTCTGAGCTTTGTTTGATGGGTTCCTCGACTCGAATCAAATATTTTTTACCCCCAGAGCCAAAGAAATAGTAATATAGCACCCTCTGATCGGATTGTTGTTGTTGGAATCTGTTGAGATGGGGACCCTCTTTACGGGTTGAGTACCTTTAAAGTTTGACTGTCAGTTCGAGTATTAATTTCACTCAACATTTCATCACTGTTGAAAGGAGATGCCAGCGGGTTAAGAATCGTGCTGATGAGTTTTTCGACTTTATTTTCGTTCACCGTTCCATTCGCCGAACGTTCAACATTTTCTTCATTAATTTTTTTCTGTTGTTTTTTCATTTCAATCATCTCGCTGCGCAATTTATTCTGTTCATTTTTCAGTGAAGAATTGTCCCTTTTCACATCTTCTATTTTAGAAGAGAACTCTTTCTTCTGTTTATTGATTTCCGATTTTAGCTTTGAATTTTCCTTTTCGAGGTCTTCAATTTTAGAATTCAATTCGTTTGTGTATACTTTCATTGAGTTCTGCATTTGAGCACGTACATCATTTATGAGCTGATCCGTGTTGTTGTCCTGTTCTATTTTAGATGAATTAATCTCTTCGACACATAGACTTAAGTCATCCACTGACTGTTTTAACAACGTTGTGGAAAAGAGATTACCGACTGTCGACGGAAGGTACACATTTTTACATGAAGACGGGAGTCGAAGTGCCAAAGGTCTGCCAACACCTGTAGTATTTCTGATGCCAGGCCTCCTGGGTGTCGTATAGTGAAGTCTCATTTGTCCACATCCTGACAACTGTGACTTAACTGCTGGTGTAATGTGAACAACCGTTGTTTTATCCAGTGCCATAGAAGATAATTGTTTGGAAGCGATTGCATTTTTAATTTTCGTAACTTCTTCATCCGATGTTACATTAAATCCTTTCTGATAAATTTCTGGAAGATGGTTTTCAATCCACCATTCTACAGCCTTTTTTGAACCTTGTATCATAACTTTATTCTGAGTCTTGTATGTGTGCAAAGTAATTTTCGAACATTTTGTTTTTGGCACAGTTATGACATCTCCAACATAATTCCTATCAGTAGATTTATCATATACGCACTTCCAAACTGAACCTTCTTTTTCGACACATTTAGCGGAGTCCCAATATTTATGCGTTAATCCTTCTGTGTATTTCTCGAACTGTATTGTGTCCAATGTCAAAGTAATACATTTCCCTTTGTCTTTAACGTCAAGTTGATACAATTCAGTTAACATACCTGACTTTCTTGCAACCACTTTATTAATGTCTAGGTTATAGTCTTTAACTACCTCATGTCTGCAATCTGAAGGTGCATCTTGATCTTCCCATTCTTCCGGAGATTCCTCACTCAGATCAGATTTCGGCTCTGTTCCATCATCTCGATCAGATTTCAGCTCTGTCTCATTACCATCCATATGCTTATCCATGTCCATCTCCATTTTGACTTTAATGACTATCCCCGAAGTCCAGATTCGAGATTTAGAAATTACCCATTTAATTATATACAATATATAATTTCGCGGCGGAGCGGAAGCGAATTTTCGTTGCAGCCTTCCGCGATGACGTTACGATGTGATAATCCATAAAAATAGTTGGCCTGCTTCATAACTTGGTACCACTGAACAACAAGGACTAGGTTATTACCAGCAAATTGTCTGATCGGTAGTGTTTTGATCATTTATAATTTCGAGATGAACTAGGTTATTACCAGCAAATTCGCCAAATTGTCTGATCGGTAGTGTTTTGATCATTTATAATTTCGAGATGAACATTCTTAAAAAGTGTGGCGTATCCATCACCTTTTCTACAGGAAGTTATTATTAAGGTACAGTCGTTCAGGTAGTAACGGGTCACATGCAGTAACGGGTCAGTTGCTGTTTGTCGTCGTGGCAACAGTCACAGATGCACTTGATCTCCCAAAATCCTTTTGATTCTTGAGAATGAATATGTGTTGGAGATCATGTGCAATTTGTGTCGAGTTCTGACGGTAATTTCCGATTTAATTCAATTTTTCTAACGGACAGTGGAAACGCATCGGAGGAAAGTAGGTCAACAAAATATGTCAAGTTGCAGATCGGCTGCTGCCAATAAAAAACAGAATAAAGTACACCCAAACTAAGCACTGTAAAATATTAACAAATTATTTATTTTTCAACTCCCAGACCCCCACAAAAGTTAAATTTGTCTTATTGTGTAAACATTTAATTTGTTTCGACCTACTTCCGTTGTCAATAGCGGGTCACATGCTTTTGTTGACAGTCGATCGCACGTGCTATCACGGAATGGATAAAAACATGTCAATTGAATTCTAATGATTAGCATACATTGGAAATAATAAAACATAGTAACATTTCATGCCTTCATTGGCAATTTAAGACATAATATAGGTTGAAATTGTTCTCATAGTTTAATTTTCAACCAGAATTGAATGAAGAGTGAATGTTTTTTTAGACCAATTACAGTCAAATATTTTCCAGTGGTCGGTAAAATAATTAGATTGGAATGGCTATCAGTTGGAACATTTCTAACTATACAGGGTGCCAGGTTGAAAAATTCTAGCAGTTGGAATTCTTGAGAGACCTGTTGGGGGGGGGGGGGGGGGTATCCAAGCCAAATTATTAACCCACCGCTAGGGGTGTGGGAGGGACAGGGACTTGGCTAGATCATGCCATGAACCTCTACTAATGCTAACGCCCGTTTTGAACTGATGGAATATGACCTCTATGGGCGTTAACATTAGTAGAGGTTCATGGCTTGATCTAGGACGTGGCCAGAGGGTCTCAGTTGGTGACGTCCACCTTGGAAGTTCCAATTATCCCCCCCCCACCCCCCACCACCATTGAACCAGACAAATCTCCCAAAGCCCTGCCCATGGTTTGAAAATTTCATCTAGTGTCTCAAACTTTCCAACTGTTGGAAATGTCTAACCTCCCCCCCCCCCCCCACCTAAGGTTGGAAAATTTCCCAAAATAATCAGAAATAATGGACATTTTCAGACCAAAATTTTTACAAAAAAATAGAAAAATATGCTGCTGTTGGTCTAAAAACAACTTATTCCCCACTATATAATAACTGGTTGGGCATATATACAAATAATTGAGAACAATTTCAACCAATGCGGGTAATTGTGGTGTAATATGCTCTAACTATAAAGTTGTGTTAGACTGGGTCAGGCATGATTTTCTAGCTTGAACATTTTTATCAATATTGATGAGGGGAGAGTCACCCCAACACCATACCTGTCACTACGTCCTTGAGGAGGGGTGCAAGGAGGGTGTGATTACCTGGAATCAGGAAGTTGGGTCTCGCCCAAGGGATGACCAGTGCCCATATGAATATGCTAAGGTGCATCCACCAAATGAAGTGCCCAAGCCATATAATCCTCCCCGAGAAAACCACAAAATTAAAACAATAAAACAATAAAACAATAAAACGATTTTGAAGAACAGACAGTATTATTGCATCAGTTGTAATCAAATTGAATTTACACGAATCCCCTGTAACATTGTATGTTTCTGAAGGTGTTATCAGTTCGACTAATGCAACTTCCCATTTTCTTTATCAATTTGCATTGGTTTTGGTAATTGTACAGTAAAACAACATTGAGAATTGTTTGGATACATTACCATTGAACTGTCGCTCGGAATTGTAATGTAGAAAGAATTCATACTTTCAAAATTTCTGCCGACTGATTTTTCAAATATTTCAAACGCGGTGTTGGTAAAATGTATCCCAAAGAACTACTGAGTAAAATTAACCACAGTTCGTTATTTTCACTTTGTAAACTTAAATGAACAATTGCTGTAGCGATTATACCAACAATTATACTAATTTGTGTAAAATATGTTACTTGATTTTTTGCAATTTTTTCTCCACAGATTTGAAATTGTGATGGAGCATCCAGACCAACTGAACCATTTTGAGACATGTTAAAAGTTTTATACCAAATTTGTGGCAGGAATCCAACTGTCAAATTTTTTAGGATAACCAGCCCAATGAACTTTAATTTCTCTAACTGATTTACCAGCAACTTTTCTTGAACGTTTACCAACAACTGATTCAATTTCGTAAACTTTATTATCTTTTATATGTTGAATTTCTTTACCATAAAATGATCCTGCGATGTTTTCACCATCTAAATCTACTAATTTGTAAGTTAATGGTGTACTTTTACAAACTCTACTAATTTTGAAAATTTCTTTTGTCCAATTTGGAAGATATCCTTTATCAAAAGTTCTCTTTGTTTTATTTATTCTAACAAAATCTCCAACTTTCAAGATCTTATCTTTTTTCGTTTTTAACTTTCCATAAAGATTTCTGGAAACTTCAATTTCATTTTCTCGAGTTACTAAAACTGGTGCCATCTTAATACTTCTATGAAAACTTTTGTTGTAAGAATTCACAAAATCGTGCAAAACATCATTGTATTTCAAAGTTTGATTATGTGTAAAATATTTCCACATCTTTGTTTTCAATGTCCGTTGAAAACGTTCAACTATACTTGCTTTTGTCTCTGGATTCTCTGTTGTGCAAAAATGAATTTTCTTAGATTTCAAAAATTGTAAAAATAATTTATTTTTGAATTCTGAACCTTTGTCAGATTGAAATGAAACAGGTTTTCGTTTTGATGATTTGAGAATTTTCTGAAATGTTTTAACTAAAGTTTTACCAGTTTTGTCTTTAATTTTTTCAACCCATGCAAATTTTGAGAACACATCAATAACACAAAGGAAATATCTGTAATTGTCATTGTGCTTTTGCAAAGTTTGCAAATCTGCCAAATCAGCTTGCCACTGAATATCAATTCCTGCAACAATAGTTTTACGTCTGCGAAATTTCCGAACAATTGGTTTGTGCAAAGTATATGTTTTTTGCCATTGTAACCATTTTTTAACATCTGAAAGTTTAATTTTGTTATTTGTTTCTTTCGCATTTTTAAAAAGTTGATTTGCTCCACTGAAACCACCAACTTCTTTTGGATTGTAGTAAATTTCAGTTAGAAGTTTGTCAAATTTTATGTAAGTGGGGACCATCCTTTCAAAATAGATTTTCTGGATTTAGGAAAACTTTGAGGTGTGAAAATATCAACTGAACGTTTTCTTGACTTGCCACTGCTAGGAGTTGCATGAGGTGTATGAAACTCATCACCAGTGTGGCCTTCTTTTAAATGTCTTTGTATCCACAACCATCGATTCCTGTTACCTACATAATCTTGTGGTACATTAAGTTCCCCCAATCCACGTAGGAATGTTTCATAACCAACTGGGTCAAAACCTTTTCGGTGACGAACAACATCGTTTATCAAATCAATTATATTTGATCCAGTAACTGTTTCTGTTCCATAAATTAATTGTCCACGATCATCCCATCTAAGTTTAGGATTAGTTGACAACAATGTTAAAATTTGTTGTGCTTTACCACGAAGTTTAGATGGCACACTTTCCAATATATGTTCACTCATTTTCTTAAAGTTTTCAGATAACTTTTGTTCAGGTAAACGGAATTTTGAATTTAAAGATTTTTGTGAAGTTTTCAATTTGTACAAATTTTCTCCAAATAACTGTGACTTTTCTGATTCAGAAATATTTTTATCATAAACTGATTTCAATTCTTTGTAAGAATCTGAAACATTTGAAATTGCAGGATCAGGAGGTAATTGAGGTTTATTCATTTCTGACATTTTCCATTGTTTGAAATCTTCCAACATTCTGAATGGTACAATAACCATTTTCTTCATATTTATTTGAGATTTAGTTTTTCAAAATATTGTTAACAACTGCACCTAATGTTTTGCTAATCAATGGAGCAAGAAATAATAATGGTAAAAAGCCACCTTTTTGATTCAAAATTTTCTTCTTTTGTTGCAAAGGTTTGTTCTTGTCTGCAAGATATCTGATATGTTTACGCTTCGAATGTAACTTGCGGTTCTGAGCTTCATTCAGTTTTACATTACCTTTTAAAAGATTTTGACAACATTCCGAAATGCAATCCATCACTTGTTTCGGAGCATCGTTGATCATTTTCTTTTTATATGCAGATGGAACTTTACTCATTGCAACAATCAACTCACCATATTTTTTTTATCAGCGGTGCTTTCCTGCTCTTAGTTTTTGAAGGCATCTTCACTGTCTAAGTAGTTGTCTCAAAATGAGCAGAAAAATTATATGTTTCATCTTTTATCTTTTCTGATTGAACCATTCTAAAGCTTCGAATGCAGATTTCGATGCATCAGACAACGGCATATATTTTGAAAATTCAAGATCAATAACTGGTTTTTTTTGTAACGGTTGATGTTGAGGGTTCTGCTGAGAAGGTATAGGTGTAAATTTAGAATGTTGATTTTGTTGAGTTTGCATCGGTGTAAACTTTGAATGATTTAGAGAAAGCTTTGTTTTACGTTTAGATTCTTTTTGACTACCCCTTTGTTGTGTTTGCATCAGTGTAATCTTTGAACGTTTTGGAGAAACCTTTTAGATTGTCTACCAGTTTGTTCAAATGAATTTTTCAAAAGACTTCTAATTAAAACTCCTCCAAGGAACCCACTACCACCTCGTTGTAAAATTAATTTGCGTTTTGTTTCCATATCAGTTGATCGATCAGAGATTTTTTTAAGAACATTTTTATTTCTCTGAAAAAAATTGTTTGTCTGTGATGGTAATTTCCAATCATTTTCAAGAAATAATTCAGCTCCAAAAGTGAAGAAATTATAATTTGTGACAGTTCATCATGACTAAACATCTCGGTGGACGACATGGTTCTAAAATGAAAAAAGTAACAACAACTGAATTTATACTTTTGAATAAATGACAGGACCTCGGTCATTAGCTGTCAACCATTTATGGAAAATATCAGTTCTAATTCGCAAATAATTTTCTGTTCTAGGATGAAAATCTACTAAAATATATCCATGATTTATTGAAGTTGCATCTTCGTATGCTTGTTTCAAATGATTGGTTTGCATTTGATGAGCCAAAACTTTTATTTGATTTTTATCTCGAACGCTTTGAAATAAAACCATGTAGTGTGCATTCAAACTTATAGTTCTGCTACTTTTTGATTTTTGGAACATGTTTTGAGTAATGTAAATTATTGAAGCGTTTCGATGATGACCTTTTCTAGTAAACCAAAGCATTATTTTGTCTTCATCTTGTTCCCCCATCATGTCATCGAAAACAACAAGATGAGGAAATGATTTATCTGATACAATTTCCTCATCATCGTCTGGAATACCATCGATAAACTCAACGTTATCAATTTCTTTTATACGATTGTATGTGTCTTGCCATTCTTTGTAACACCAAACTATTTTCTTTGGTGGTGTTTGGAATAAATCGTGTTTAAATTCAATAACTTTTTTAACAAATTCTGTTTTACCTGATCCACTAGGTCCGCTGATAAAGAAATTACACGGATGTTGGAAAAGTAAAGATTCTTCCATGTTGTCACTTTGATGCCTAATCAGAGAGTGAACTTAACGACGTGTGAATTTAGTTTTTAAACAGAAATCTCCAAAGCTGTAAATATTTCCAAACATTTCAATAATCCAAGTATTATAGTCTTCTATTCTTCTGTTTGTTCTGTAAATAAAAAAATCATTTCCTATAATGTTTTTAATTTTTGCATATGTTGACATTTTTTTTGTTAACAAATACCCATAGATCCTAGGAACTGATTTAAAGGTTCCCCTAGCAAGAGGATAATTATCTTCATACTTTGTATAATGAATATAGTCATGTTCATCAAAAGTTTCTAAATCTAAATGGTGTTCATCACCACCAAATATCCAAAAATCAGATATTCTTTCAATGAGAAAAAATGTTTTGAATTTAATAAATGATTTAATATATTTTTGAGAGAAATGAGAAAATATACTTGTCTCAAGATAGTCCAATCTCTGTAAACATTCGTCGACATCACAGCATCGTAGTATTGCTTTCTTTTCTCTTTCAAACCAGACTTCTTGTAATTCCTTCTTTATCTCTGGAATAAGTGTTGACTGTGCCACCAAATATCCATAAATCTTCTCAGCAATTTCTGGAGGTACTACTCCTGTCAACATCTTGACATGAAATGACTCAACATCTCCATCCGTATGGATATGTGTGAATACCATTGACGAGTTTTCGTTTTGTGTACACCGATCTGAAAGTTTTGGTTTGACACTCACTAATCAGCTGATGGTTCTTTTGTCTTTTAATTCTGGAAGGATACTCAACAACAGTTTTGAAATTTTCACGATCATTAACACATTGTACCATTGTTTCAAAATTAACTTTTTGACTTGCGCTGTAATCAAGAGTGATACCTTTTACCTTACATTTGGTGTATCTTCTCCCATCTTTGATGTATTCATATCCGTAGTTCTTTGGCCCAAGTCCAACAAATTTGACAATCTTTGCATCTGGATGTTCGTCGCTCCATTTCCCCAATCTTCCTTCGATAGTTTTGATGTTCTTCTTTGATGGATCACTGACATACATACAGCTGTCTGTATCAAAATACAACACTCTATCTCCAAGTTTTTTTTAAACTTTATACAATTGTAATCTTGCATACGCTGTAACAAAAGAAGCAACAACAACATTTGCTGAATGATGAGGTTCAATATTATCTAAAATATCAACATCATTTACCAGAATGAATTTGTCACCATCAAGAAGTGTAACATTTTGAACAATTATATTGTTACTAGTAAGCAATTCAAAATAACGTGATGGCTTATCCACATACTCTGTTTTTAACATAAGATTTCTTTGTGCATTCTTACCCCATATACAATTAATCATAATTTTAGATATTTGGCGTTTTCCTGGATTCTTCTCGATGTTCTCCAATTTTATACCCTCAGCTGTATAATAATCCTGTACAAACTTTTGCTTCTGTTCTTCTGTCTCAACACCAAATGGATAACCACTACATTCCTGTTTGAACTTTAGATGTTTGTCGATATAGGGTGGATACAACGAACACACATCGATGAACTTGATTTCTTTTGTGGAATCTTGATCAATTTCCTCGTACAAATTGATGGCATTTGTACGTCCACCAAACAATGCTTCTCTTGGCAAAATGGGGTCTCGATGTTTGTAGAAAGATTCCATTTGTTGTTTGAATGTCACATCCGATTTCATTCTTTCGTCGATCTGATGCTCCCAAAGTGATTCAACTCTGTAACCAAGACTTTCCAGTTTATCTTTCTTCTGTTGAGTTCTTGTATATAATTCTTCCATGGTGAGCATCGTATAGGGATTCTTGTATTGTCTGTTGTTGTAACATTTTGGACATCCATGAAACAGACATCCATTCATCTCAAAAACTGTTCTTGTGGCTTCCTCATATCCATCGACGTAGTGTCCACCAATCTTGATTTCTCCTCCATTCAAAGCATGCTTAATTGTTATCATACGTGACAATGATAGATGTTGAAGCCAACGTATCGCTTTCATGGAATAGTTTTTAGCACATGGGTATCCACCATCTGGAATGATTCCAATTGTTTTCTCTGGCATTGAATTCTTCCTCCATGCCAAATTGCAAACTTGCGCCAATGTTATTGACTCAATGAACGGGTCAATCTGTACTGTTTCCAATATGTATTTCCTGAAATTTCCACATCCACGGCGAAGAATATCCACGTCTGATTTGCAGTACTTCTCCATCTCTTCTTGGAAGTTGAATATCACGTAATTTTCTATTTTCTCATTGTACCATTCAAAGAATTTCTCTCGATTTTCCACGCTCATCATGTCTGGTTTGTAGTAATCAGAAGCCAAGTAATTTTGAAACTTTGGTGAATTCGCCCAATGTGGAAAGTGTCCTTTCGTCATCTCATTCAGCTGAAAAGTTTGTGGAAACTTTGTAAGCGGCATCATCAGAATACTCAGAGAATCAATAACTTTCACGCTGTTGCATTTTAAACTGAGAATTTTGTTTCCATTCATGATCAGTTCTGGTTTCTGAATTCCACTTTGTATGAGTGCTTGAAGTAGAAACTGTGCATCGTATCCCTGAGCATTATGTGCTATTGCAACACATCCTTTGTGATCTTGGTGGAATAACCAGTTTGTGAAGTCTGTTAAAACGTTGTCACCCTTGAATACAAATTCTCTGGAATCCGGTCCGCATGTTTCACATTTTTCTTCGATTGGTTTGCACATGCAATCTCCACAAGCGGTTTGTGCAACACAGAAGTTTGGAATATGAACACCTGTGTCTTGTCTGCATTCAAAGTCAAAGAATACATATGGAATCTTTGCAGGTTTCTTTTCCGGTGATTCATATTTTGGAATGTAGCACCTGTGATCTGCTTCAACGATTTCTTTGCAATGTATGCATTTCTTCAACCCCGCACATATATGTCTGCTTGATTTATTGGTGAGAATTTCTTCATCACAATTGTTGCATAGTTGAACCAAATCACATATTTTTCTTTTCTGTTTTCCTTCCGTCTTCAAATGGTTGTCGAAACAAGATTTACTTCTGAATGATCGTCGACACGTTCTACACTTCACCAAATTTGTGAAATTACACTGTGTCAATGACCAGCATGCACAAACAAATCTGCATCGATGATCGCCACGACTTTTGAATCCAATGTCACAGAATTCGCAGTAGTAGACGGTGCCTAGAAATCCTTTGATTGATGTTATGGTGTCGAAGTGGTTGTTGTTGTAGTAGATGTGTACACATTTGCTCTCCGAACACATTTCTGCAGGTTCAAATAGAAATCCAGCGCCAGCAAATTCATTGTGAATTTTCACAACATATTCGGGATACAATATTTCTTGAATCTTGTGGAACTCATTGATACTGCAAACTGTATCGTGTGGAATGCCAGCACGGTTGAGTAGATTTTTTGCTGCATCTGTTTGTGCTGTGTATATTGATTGTCTTATTCTTTTCCATTTCTTTGACCAGCACGCAGATCCATCACTATCTGCCTTACACATTCCGACGACAATAGATCTTGCCATACACATAACATCATTAGCATTTTCAATCCGGACAATACTTCTTTTTACTTTTGTCAGCTTGTTCTTGTCTGCAAATGGTCCATAATGTAGTGAGTGTCGTGTACCACCTTCCGGAATATCTGTAACGAAGATTTCGAAATTGAGTGCACCGTCATGAATTGTAAAGTCTGCATTTGATTGAACCACATTTTGAATATTATCCATGAGTGTCCCACCATTCAATTCACTGGCTTTTGTGAATGGAATGAAAATGCTCATATCAAGTCCTGGATGATTTATCGTAACTCTGATTCTTGTCTTCTCATTTGCTGAACATTTCTGTTTCAATTCTTCTGTCAACTTCTCAAATATCTCTGGAATGTTCTCGATTGGATCTGTAAATTTCTCGAATTTCACACCAAATTGTCGTGCTGCTGATTTAAATTTTCTGGAAAATTTCTCCGAGTTCAGCTCCAATTTGAAATATTTTGTTGGATTGAACACAACACGCTCTCTAGCCAGACTTCTCTTTCTCTTCCCACCAATTTCTCTATTCTGTCTCCGACCGCGTCCAATCTGCCCATCACTAGAACTTTCTTCACTTTCTGCCCCATCAGTTTCCATATCGCTCTCTTCACTTTCTGCCCCATCAGTTTCCATATCGCTCTCTTCACTTTCTGCCCCATCAGTTTCCATATCGCTCTCTTCAATAACTGCAGGCCTTGGTCTTTTTCTAACAATATCTTCTTCGCTGGTGGCGTCGTCTGAAACAGGTCTTTTAATTCTCTTAAACATTTTTGTCTTGAGTTTTGTCAGCAAAAAATATTGCGACTGGCATCTTCGGAGTTGAAGTGTAAAGTGTAGAATTACACCTGCTTTTATAGCATTCGATGCATTCGATGCTATAAAAGCAGGTGTAATTCTACACTTTACACTTCAACTCCGAAGAAGCCAGTCGCAATATTTTTTGCTGACAAAACTCAAGACAAAAATGTTTAAGAGAATTAAAAGACCTGTTTCAGACGACGCCACCAGCGAAGAAGATATTGTTAGAAAAAGACCAAGGCCTGCAGTTATTGAAGAGAGCTATATTCAGCTACATAAAGAAGATTCAAAAAAATCTACACAACCACAGACTAGAAAAATTCAAGATAATCTTGTCGAATTGAGACAGATCTCTACCGATTTGTTTAAACTTTGTAACAAAATGCAATGGCAAGAGAAACAAGAGAAAAACAAAGCTGATAAAAATTGGAAACCGCCATATGGTTACTGTTACAAATGCGGCCAAGACACCCATTGGTCCTTCCATTGTAAAGTAGATTTCGGCGACAAAAAAAATGTGAAAACTATACAAAAGTCTACAAGCAGTAACAATACAAGAACAAATGCAGATATCAAAACTGAAGAGATTCTACAACATCAGATTTTTCCAAACAAGACCGAGCTGTTGATCCTACGAATGATTCACAGAACAAATCTGAAGATAAACATCCAGAAATTGAAAATTCCAAGAAACCTTCCAAGAAAAAGAAGCTGAGACCATTCTACATTCCAAAAACAGATAAACGAATCGACACAAACAATTGAAAATTATGTTGTGTGAATAAATTATGAATTGAACAATCGTGTTTTGTTTTTTCAGCTATGAAAGAGTAACCTTTTGGGAAATGTGGGTGGCCCTGAAAAGGGCCGTTTTCCCTTTTCCAGGATTCATAAGAATTCTGACAAATCAGGATATATCCCGTTGGGATTAATTGTCACAGACCAAAAGGATTTGATCTGTGCGCTGCACCAGCCTGAGCAAAGCTGTCAATCGCTGCATTGCACAGATCTTTCTTCTTGATCTGTGACAAGATCTCCACGAGATCAAGATTGCTTGATTCTTGAACTTTAGGCAATGGTCGTCGGCGAGCCAAAAAATCTCCTATCATCTGCTTCTGAACCCTACTTTGTTCAGGAGAATCCTGCCATTTCCTATATCTTCTTATTTCCGTCTCCTCTGACGAATCTCTCTTCCTCCACAACTTCTTGAGAAATTTCTTTAAAGACGGCATAATGAATGAAGTTCACTGAAAAAGTGAAAATATTTGTATACATTTGACACGGGCGACAATGAAATCACATGTCGCATTGGCGTTAAAATTGACAAATATTTCCTGACGTTGTGTTTTTTCAGAGACGGATCACCATGCATATTTTTCTTGATCATTATTGCATAGCGATCAAACAAATGTTTTTAATTTCGTTAGATCATTATCTATTATTTGGTACACATGATTGATATATTTATTACCTCGTTAGGCAAATATGGAATGTATTTCTAGTTTTTGGTTTTGGAATTGTACATATTTTATACATAAAAACTGAACACAAGAAACATACTGAACATTTTTCTTGATCATTGCATTTGATAACTTTACTTGGTCATCGTTTATGAACGAAGATGAATTCATATGTTAAAACATCTTAATTAATTGTATATACTATCATGAATTTAATCTATAACATATCGAAATGGTGAAACTAACAGATAATGCACTGAAAAGAAACACAACGTCAGGAAACATTTGTCATTTTTAACGTCAAAGTATTATGTGCTTTCTCTACCGCCCGCGCAATCGTGATACAAGTTCAAGACGGATCTTCAGACTTATTCTACATTCAAAGATGACTGCAATAACCGAACCCTTGATGGCGATACTGAGAGGAACTAGGGGATAACACCGCAGATAATGTGGGACAGGCACGCAAGAGAAGTGACCGCCCGTTCAAAGCTGATCATGCAAAAAAGAACAGCGGGGGAACAAAAGCAAAATTCTCACTCTGAGAAAATTGGGGAGTGAATTTTGATGTCGTACAAAACGGCCCTTTTCATGGCCAAAACAAAAACGGTCCTTTTCAGGACCAGCCAATTTTTTCAAAAAGAAAAACTTTTAGCATTGCTTAAGAACTAATAATGTTCATTGTACCCTATGTTTCGTTTTGAAAAAATCACCCCACGAATAATTTAAAACAAAATATACTTGCAAATATTTGTTGTTGAATAAATTATGAATTGAACAATCGTGTTTTGTTTTTTTCAGCTATGAAAGAGTAACCTTTTGGGGAAATGTGTGTGGCCCTGAAAAGGGCCGTTTTAAAATTATCATCCGACTTTAACACCGTTTTGTGTTTTTCTTATATCTTGACATATCTTTCCCATGAGAACCGAGAGCTTTTGCGAATTCATCACTTTTCTCTGTATCTCTAGATTCTTTACAAGGAAGATGAAATCTGACTTTTGTCTCAGTAGAAGCCTTCATGATACTCTTAGGTTGTTTTTCTTTCGTCGCCGATAATTTTCCTTTTTTGATCTGTTTCTGCTCTTTCGATCTCTCAACATCATGAACCCTGATTGGGATATCTATCTGTTCTGCAACGAAACGAAGATTCACTTTCACTTCTTGATGCGTTACTTGCGTTTTCACGTCAATATCCCTGCGAAGACATCTCAGTTCATCTAAAATCGCTTTTTAAATGAGTGTATCACCACCTATAGTCATTGTCGTATTAGCTTGGACTGTCGACTGTGGCGCAGCATATGTATTCTGTGCAACAGGACTACTGTATATCTCACTCTGAAGAAATTCTGTTAACGGATCCATCTCTTGATAGCAATGCAATGTAAGGTTGATCAAATTCGAAAATATTTGTATACATTTGACACGGGCGACAATGAAATCACATGTCGCATTGGCGTTAAAATTGACAAATATTTCCTGACGTTGTGTTTTTTCAGAGACGGATCACCATGCATATTTTTCTTGATCATTATTGCATAGCGATCAAACAAATGTTTTTAATTTCGTTAGATCATTATCTATTATTTGGTACACATGATTGATATATTTATTACCTCGTTAGGCAAATATGGAATGTTTTTCTAGTTTTTGGTTTTGGAATTGTACATATTTTATACATAAAAACTGAACACAAGAAACATACTGAACATTTTTCTTGATCATTGCATTTGATAACTTTACTTGGTAATCGTTTATGAACGAAGACGAATTCATATGTTAAAACATCTTAATTAATTGTATATACTATCATGAATTTAATCTATAACATATCGAAATGGTGAAACTAACAGATAATGCACTGAAAAGAAACACAATGTCAGGAAACATTTGTCATTTTTAACGTCAAAGTATTATGTGCTTTCTCTACCGCCCGCACAATCGTGATATATGTTCAAGCACGGCAGCGAACAATTTATTCTGCATTCAAAGATGGCTGCTGTAAACATAACCGATCTTGACGAGATAATGGGTGGTGGGGTATACTGTAAAGCAGTGTACGGTGAAGAAATATCGCTATTTTGGAGGGCACTCAGCCTTGGGATTTACGGGACGACCGATGGATGGATGGTTCTGAGAGATGCGGTAGTTGCCCTGTACTACACAGAGAGGGACGAACTTGGTGCGTCGGCACAAGACTTACGACACACACCACTTTTGGCCGACTCAAGATTGATGGTTGAATTAGCGGCGACTGTTATACAGTGACCTATCGTCATGTTTGATGCTACCAAAGGCGGCTACAAATCAACACCAATATTCAAGTCATCAATACCTCTAGTGTGGATCCCCACGTTTGCCACGAGCATTATTGTGAATGCGAATTATGGATGAGGAGAGGAGACAAATCAATTGAAGTTTTGGCGAACAAAGAAGTTCAATGTGGCGGATTCTAAACTATAACAAAAATAAAACGGCCCTTTTCAGGGCCACCAAATGATCGAAAAGATACTCTTGATAGCTAATTGATATTTTCCAAAGTGAGATTTTCCTTTTGAAAAAAATCATTCTAAGTCCATTTTCATTTTTTCGATCAGAAATGTCACATCAATGACAGGAACATCTATCCTCAGGGGTAACTATGGCCCAGTACCCCCCATACATGGTCACTATGGCCCAGTACCCCCCAGACATGGTCACTATGGCCCAGTACCCCCCAGACATGGTCACTATGGTCCAGTATCCGATACTGGGCCATAGTGACCTGTCTGGGGGTACTGGCCATAGTGACCATGTCTGGGGGGTACTGGGCCATAGTGACCATGTCTGGGGGGTACTGGGCCATAGTGACCATGTCTGGGGGGTACTGGGCCATAGTGACCCCCATTACTACTGATGCTGCGTATAACCGAGAAACGGTTCTAGATTCGGACGAAGATGAACGGGAAACGTTATCAGATTCGGAGGATGATACTGTCGCCGGTAGTAGAGCGGTAATCGGCCGTCAGAAAGTTTTGTATTTTTTTTTTTTTTGAAGAAAAACAAATTTTTAAATTACAATTTATTTTCAATTTAGGATTTTTTTTTTAAGTTTTAACATTTATTTTTTATTTTTGAAAAAAATTAAGTTTTGTAAGTGTTTAATCTTTTTTGGAAATTTTGAAGTTTAAAATTTTGTTCTGTGTCCTTTTAACTTGCACCCACTGCGAGTGCCGTGTGTCCCTTTAACATTCATCCAAAGTGAGTGCCGAGTGTCCCTTTAAAATTCACTTTATGAGTGCCGAGTGTCGCTTTAACATTATCATACCGAAAGTGCCGTCCCTTTAACATTCACGCATTGCCAGCGCATTGTCTCCCTTTAATATTCACACATATTGCATTATGTCCCTTTAACATAATATGCGGTAATACACATATTAAGAATATAATTCAGGGCGAGGCTCCCCATTGTTCATCAATGACATCACGTAATATACATAACATAACACCCCATAACGTAATATGGCAGAGATGCCAATGCATCACATATGCAACCATGACCATGCAACCATGACCACATGGCACTTCATATATACCCATACACCAACAAAGACCATCCAACTATGCTCCAGGTATGCATGTACACTTCAACAATCATGATACAGTCATTCCATGTACACCTATATATATTGCACATAAGCATACAACCACTCCCTATATATGCATACACCCGCAGTCCCATACGTGATCATACAGCAACATATGCATACATATACACCCATCCGTGACAATAGTCACCCAATGTAGGCATGTATATCCAACACATTACCATACAGTCACTATATTATATACTTGTAATACGACCTTGCCTAAACCTACATACAAGGCTCGTCCTGATTGGTCAATATCATGTATTCCCATGGAGACACGAACGTCGTTTGTGGTACAATTCTAGGTGACACTCCACAGTTTCAACAGGAATGGGCCCAAAAATAGGGGGCCCATAGATTCATTGAAATTTATCTGGATTATGATCCCAAACCATATAGACAATATATATATGCCTGAAATTAGTACAGAATAGGCATTCAGAATTTGATACATAATTTCCATAATATATAGGCTATCAATAGTTATGGCCCTTGATCTTTTGATTGAAAATGTGATTTTTATTCAAAAATGACCAAAATATTGCATTTTCATACCCAAGGGGCACGAATACCAGATTTTTTTCAAGCATGGTCACCTATGTTGGTTTAAAGGCCTCTGGCTTCCAACATCAATGTGAAAAAATTTCAAACTTTCGCCGTTAAAAATACCAGAAAATCAATTTTTAATGCAGATGACAAATTTTGGGTGCTAATAAATGGACCCAGTATCTAGAGCCACTGTTTCGCAACAAAACGTTACTGCTGTCTATGGGTGGGGTCAAGGTCACTTGCACTTATTTTGTTCATCAGTCTAGAACACCTTCTAAAATTACACAAATTCATATCCCACCTTGTCTTAATATACATACCACATGAATGGTGCCAGAAACCACTTGAACTTTATATCTATAAAATCACCCCTACTGATCATTCGAAACTATGGAGTGTCACCCTAGATATTCGGAATTGTACCACAAAAAAATGTGGTACAATCACTCAATCAGTGAAATGCTGCCAACGCCTCAAACTTTCAGAAGTCAAAATCACACGGGCATTGGTTAATGTCATGCTATAGACCGAAGAAAGAGACATACAATGACTACCTACTGTACTATACTGAATACACCACTCCAATAACCATACACATAATCCTTGTATAGCTAATCACCTCACACATGACCATACAGTCACCCCTTGTATACATATACATCTCACCATGGACACACCACCCCATCACCGTATAGGCTACTCCTTCGCACCATTCATGACCAAACAATAACTCCCTGGCTACCATTTTTATATACACCATATAATTAAGTTGATTTTTTATGCTAATATGGTTTCACTCTGTTCCGTTTAGACATTCTGCCTTTTTCCGTTAAAATATATGGCCAGAGTCCCAAAAGACATTTTTGGTAAAAGTCCACACTACAGTACATCATTTAAATGAATTAATCATGCCCCAGAAGGTACAGGGACAACGAGAATGAAACACGTAGTAGTCAGTGGATTAAGCAATATGGTTACTAACCAAGTGAGTTACAATTTGCTAACTCTTGGGAACAGAGAATACTACTCGGGATATATGTAAAACAAAATTACCAAATGTGGTTGCCATTTTGGAAGCCATCTTGAGTAATGTTGTCTTAAAACACATTAGTGTGACGCATTTAAGACAGACCAAAAACAATAAACATCTTTGATTCCAAAGATAGTCCCATTTACTTGAATTAATGGTCCAGACTCGAAAAGTAAATTTTTGCCAATTTTGATGTCAAGCTTGTGATAAAAAAAATCCAATAATTCTGGCAATGTCATTGGTTACATTAGTAACACTTAACAAATGTGCATCAAAAATGCTAAAATTTAATGTAGACAGCCTAGCCAATTGGATTCGCCAATCACAACTTGTAAGCGATTACATGGCATGCTGGGGCAATATTTACCATTTTCCAGGTTTTGGCCGCCATTTTGGCAGCCATTTTCCGACAAAGTGACTATTTTGTTGATTGAGTTCAAATATTCGTAATTAGTTGTATGCCTCACTTAATTTGCACAGTTCTGTCAATTTCTTGTTAAAATATGACTAGAATCATAACGGTGATTTTCGGTGAAATGTCATACCGAGTTCTGTATAATCGAATTATTGAGGGATCGGAAGGGACTGGAATCACACGAATGGCATATTTCATTGCTCTAATGATCAGTTAACACGAACAATACAAAATAAAGTCCCATCTCCAAACCAGTTCCATACAGCGAACCTGATCTAGAAGATATTAGTGAAAAAACGTCAAATTTCCTCTTTCAGCTGCCATTTTGACGGCCGTCTTGGACGGGGAGTTCCAGTTTTACCCTACAAATGTGGCATCATATCTCTCAGAGTCATACCTACCTATATGACTAATTTTAATTCGCATATTTCATGGTAGGATTAATTGCGATATTGAATAACTTATTTAATCACGAAACGCTCTTTAAATTTGGAAAACCCCTTAAAAGAGGGGTTAAAGTTAAATTTCAGCGTGGCTCCATATCTAATATCAATAAGTGTGTGAATATGTACATATGTGCAAAGTTTCATGCTTTAGTCACAATTTGAACAATTGCCTTGAAATTTTGACTTAATCTACTCCACTATACAGGCATGTGGCGGTGTCGGTGTGTCCTGGGCAGAGTACGAACGGGTATATATACTGTCGGTGTCGGTGTGTCCTGGACTGAGTACACTTACATGTATACATAAAGCACACAGTATATACGGGCATGTATCGGTGTCGGTGTGCCCTGGGCAGAGTATAAACGAATATATATGTACATGTATATGGCACACACATATAGAGTTGGGTTCTGAGATACTTCAGCAAACAGGAACCATACTTGCGCATGTCGGTGTCGGTGTCCTACGTACACAATTAGAGAATATATGGAGAATATATATGATTTCGTGCGTCTTACATGAAGACCTAGCCAGTAATGAGCAGCTCGTAAGAACCATGCATGTTTTTATAAGATATGGAATCTCAGATAATAATATCCCTGAATCTGATTGACTGCTCCGTATATGGCTATATGACTCAACATATTGGAGAAATTATGATGATTGTGGTTCTACAGCTCAATTAAATTAAATTGTGGACAGAATATGTATATAAGAGGGACATATTATGGGCATATGCCATCTACTGCGATTTACATACAGTTAGCAATTTTTCACAAAATACAGTCACATACTGTTTGTGCATGTCAAAGAATGTATATTGAAAACAAATTTTTCAGATAATGTTATTAACTAAAGACTTTATTCAACCCATGTTGAGCCGAGGGACAGTAATGGTGCAAGCATTTTTGGTGTGTTTTCGTCAATATTTCAAAATATAACAGATACCGGTACATAGCGTCAGTGGATTTTCTCATAATAGAGGGGGGATTCTGCTTTCGAAAATACGATTTGAAACATGAACGGTGTGAACTCGGAGTCATTTGTGGACCACAAACATAGAGCAATTTCTTAAAAGGTCCAGGAAACCACGCACGGGATGTTTTCTGGTTGCCCTATCATTATATGAACATCGGGAACTATGAGAGGCCAGATTCACATTTAATAATTAATTGCGCTTAAGCGAAATTAATTACGCTTAAGCGCAAATAATTACACTTAAGTGAAATCAATTGGCGTAATTATTTGCGCTTATAAGTGCAATCAATTGCGCTTAAGCGCAATTCATGGTTATATGTAACTAAACACCCCTGGTGAATAAATAGGCTTATCCATAACTTAACCTTAACTCCTATTGACATATCACCTCTTGTTTTCATTGATTTGGATGGATAGGGAGCTAGACCAACTTCTTTATCAAAAGTATCACCTTCTGTTTTAGTTGGAGCGACTCGTGATAGCATTATATTATCTTCGGTATATATTAGTTGGGGCTACTCGCAATAGCATTACTTTCTGTGTTAGTCGATGCGACTTTGATTTTCTTCAATTTTCGAGTATACAGGCACACCATATGAGGGAAGCAAGCCCTCGGTGACACCACATTCACACTATATGACCATGGAAATACTATAGATTTATGCAAGAGATGCTGATTTAATAAAAAAAAAAATAGAGCTCGAGGACTGAGACACCAAAGCTCCAGGAATGAGACACCATTTTTTTGGGACAGGGATGCTGATAATATGGAAATATGTTTTTTCCCCCCTGATTTAAGTCAATAAGTAAACCATATGAGGTAAGCAAGCTCTCATGCAGTGACATCACATGCATGCTATAGTATATGACCATAGTAATAATGGCCCAGATCTGTGCAAAAATACATTAAAAAACATCCTATAAAAAATTACTAGAGTTCCGGGAAGGAGACATCAATTCTTTGGATATATAGGGATGCTGATAATGTGTAATTATGGATTATCATTGTTGAACACATACTCTCAGTTGACTGTTGAGTACTCAGGCTATTTCAAACAGGTTAAAATTAGCCCAATATGCTCATCTTGTGTTGCTATGTGATACACCAGGTCATGCCAATAGTTTATGGGTAGGTTATATAGTAGTCACAATTACGCTTAAGCACAATTAATCACGCTTAAACGTAAATGCCCTATTTGTGCTTAAGCACAATATGTGGTATTTGCGCTTAAGCGCAATTCATTATTAAATGTGAATTTGGCCTCCCATAGGGAACAGCCTGATCGGGTGACTTGACTGAAAAATCATAACTCAACGTTATCGCACCGCGTAATCAAATGGCCTGAGCTGCACCTAAAACGCTAATCTGCGTGCCGGAATTTTTTTACTGCTGCTCTGCGTGCTAAATGTAGAATTTTGTTGTGGACGACGTCATTTTTCAAGTACCAGTACGCCAGTAAGTATTTGCTTTTATTTTGTCAGTTTATGCGCGTTAGTTAGAGTGATATTAGCGTACTCTTTGTACAGAAGCCTGTGGTTGGAAGTAATTTGGAAGTGTGTGAAATGTGTCACACAAAATGACAAGATGCCTGTTTTTTCATCATTTTTCATGCCACGACACTCACATTTTCGTTGATTCCGAAGAAATTTACAGCTATTATCATCTGTTCACAACGAATACCTCTTTCTGAATTGTTTATGTACATCATTTGTTGATATCAGTAAAAATAAGATCGAATTTCATCACTTTGGGCGATATTTGTTCTGACAACTGTGTGTGCATATTTGACAACGTCTGATCTGCGATGTTGACAACTCCTTATCCGAGAGTACTTAAGGAAATTGACTTCTTCACGACTTTACGTGTGCAAAACGAACTAGTGGTCAATTAAACTTTCAAAACTGTCCCAGTTTGTGGCAAAATAATAGGGACGTGGCAACGGGGTCTTTATATTAAGTGCATGGTAGTTTTAAGACCATTCCCATCACCATAACTAATGCGTGAGTGATATGTTTTACAATTTCACTCGGAATGTGAGGTGTTTTCATATCGAAATTTCTACAGCCCAATCTCTGTATTAATTATATAATTTTCCATCTGCAGTCTGTTCCATTAACCAATAACAAGTAATTACCGTACTATCCTTGTACGCCGTACCTATAAGACCATTCCCATCACCATAACTAATGCATGGGTGATTTGTTTCACAATTTCACTCGGAATGCACACTGGTCAATTACTTACCGATATAATGCAAAGCTAAGTAATTGAACATAACTTGCTAATTATTACAAAACAAGTATTCATCTTTGATGTGATACAGTCTTATTTCGGGATTACTGTTTCTGCCACATGGGCTTTAAGGCGCTCCACTGCCCACCCCCTCCATGCAACGTATCACTGCCTTATAGACCGTCCCTATATATGTGCTTGCTCTATACTTCATGGTAGCTGTATACATGTGTCTCGTGTATACTACAATGTGTGAGGGTGTGTATGAGGGTGTGTGTGGGTGTGTGTGTGTGAGGGTGTGTGTGTGAGGGTGTGTGTGTGGGGGGGGGGCTGAAATGGTCACTGTCATCCCCGTTCGTTCAGTTGGGTACCCAGCTTTTTAAAACTTTCAGTTGGGTACCCAGCTTTTATAAAATTTACAGTTGGGTAATAGGTACCCAGCTTTATGAGCAGTCAATCTGCAGTACATATGTCCTATGCATACAATTCTTCTCCGTTATTATTGTCAAGCATCGCGACGAATAGACATCATAATTCATATGTAAACAAGAATTCACACATTTACCAGGTTCATTTCGCAATCAACTGAGGGCAATCACTAATTAAATCAAGCTCTGTGTGAGATTTCATAAAGCTGGGTACCCAAATGTAAATTTTACAAAAGCTGCATGGGTACCCAACTGAAAATAAAAATAAGCTGGGTACCCAACTGAACGAAATGGGGTGACAGTGACCATTTCAGCGTAGATACGCCATATAGGTACGGCGTATAACGATAGTGCAGAAATTAATTGTTATTGGTTAATGGAACAGACTGCAGATGGAAAATTATATAATTGATACATGTGGAGATTGGGCTGTAGAAATTTCGATATGAATACACCTCCCATTCCGAGTGAAATTGTGAAACATATCACCCACGCATTAGTTATGATGATGGGAATGATCTTAAAACTACCATGCACTTAATATAAAGACCGCATTGCCATGTCCCTATTATTTTGCCACAAACTGGGACAGTTTTGAAATGTAATTGACCATTAGTTCGTTTTGCACACGTAAAGTCGTGAAGAAGTAAATTTCCTTATAGTAGAGACCTTTCGCAAAACTCACGTTTACGATTACGGATACGGAAAGGGTACTACGTCACCAACCTTTGTGTACTTTCTAATCGTTCTCGTATTTTACTATCCGTAATAACGTTTACGATTTCATGGTTTCTAATAAGCTCAAATAACACCTGAAATTTATTTTCTGCAATATATCACTTTGCTCCGTTCGAGACTGTATGTGTATATCATGTAAACCATACAGCTGTATTGAGCTACGACCTCAATATGCTGTTTAGATTGTCAATCACTGTACTCGTCGTCGTGAATAACGAGCTTCCCGCGAAATAAGATCGCTATTCACAACGGATAGCCATCGCTGGCTGCGACACAAAACGTTACAGTAAGAGGAGTGCACTATGAAACCAGTCGCCAAAAATACAGTATATATAGTGTGCGATGCATGAGGAGTTTTGAGTGATTATTATGGGCAAGATAGTACAAAATATTATAGTGAAATTCAACAATTATTTAATTCAACAACCTCAGAATGCCTCAGGAGAGCCTAAATAATGGCATAACCCTATTAATGAATAGTGAAAGATTTTGTGTTCTCTTCCCCTTTCCCGAATTGAATAGTTCATTCAATTTAATAATATTCGGGGTAGAAGTTGGGTTTTATATCTCTCTCGTAGAGTCTGTAACGCAGGGCATTTCAAAATTACATGGAACTCATAACCGAGTACTAAGTTACATAAAGTACTCTTTCTATCTAAGTAATCTGAACCTATACCCTAGATCCCGATTCAACTGGTAAGTAGTGATTTCTGTTCCTGAACCGTAACTAAAAGAATATTTGGCACACCCACCGACATCACAATATATATCAGCAGTCTCTGTCATGTTTGCTCTTTGGATTTATTTTTAATTTAAAAAACACGCACAAATGCGGCATTTAAAGGTACTCAATCCGATTAGATGTCCCCATATCATCAGATTCCAACAATTTTTTTTTTAAATGCCGCTTCTGTTATCAGAATCGAGTAATTGCTCAAAATTAATGCTAACCACAGTCAACTATATCATAAAATTGCCCAGAACCTGTTATTTATCAACATTTTGTTCAACGAAATTTTGCCGGTTTGTCAAATATCTGACAAAAAAGCAACTTGATGCACATCGCTTCTACCGTGTCGACTTTGTTTCGATTTGGTAGTAACAAATCAGAAGTGATGCACATCAGCGACGAGCTCACCAACCTTAAGTCAGATTTCCTAAACCCAAAGAGGTGAAGCCGAAATCGCATTGAAATCAAATCGCGGACTTGAAGGGGCTTGAACGATGGCGTCGTGGTTGATGTGAGGTCCAAATTCAGGAACCCCTCTTCCCCATCAGCATAACGTCTATCTGGTCACCCATGCTAACAACGAACTGAATTTCCACCACATATGACCTGGCATTTATACCTGTATTGCCACAATATATCACGAGAATCCCGGGTCGTACGTTGTGACTGGTCGAATTATTGACAAAATTAACATGTCATGATTATCGCATTGTTGCATATGAGACGATAAGTGAAGTATTAAGGGACTGTATACCAAACACACGCTTTTTGGTTGTAAAGGTAGTACGAAATAATGATCGTACGTGTTCGTCAAAACTCTTACGCGTAATCGTTTTGCGAAAGGACTTTTTGGCCATACGGATAGACTTACGACTACGAATAGCTATCCGTATTCGTAATCGTAAACGTGAGGATGCGAAAGGTCTCTATTGTACCTTCAGACGACCACGATACAATCGTAAGTGGAGGAATCGGGCCCGACGAGATCGTGGATAGGTTGAACCCACGATTGCGATGTCGAGGTACGTTATGATATCGTAGGTTGTTCCTAAAGCATGTGATTGACTACCCTACGATCATTTTCAGCTACGATTTTGACGTACACACGGCTGCGATTACGTCGCAAGTGGAGGTATACAAGGATACGCCACGATTTCGCATCTAAAATCAAACAGTGTCTTATATTATTTTATGACCTACGAGTTTGACGTGCGCATGCGCAGTCCAGCTATCTGTTACTTCCTACGACGGAACTCTTTCCACTTACGATTGTATCGTGGTCGTCTGAAGGTACACTTACTCTCGGATAAGGAGTTGTCAACATCGCAGATCAGACGTTATCAAATATGCAAACACAGTTGTCAGAACAAATATCGCCCATGCAAAGTGATGAAATTCGATCTTACGTTAGTAGTATTAAGTAGAGGGAATATTGATATATATATCACTGAGCATTAGGGCGTGGTCCCCACCCCCACGGGATTTCATAAATACTAATTAACGAATGTTAAACGATACATTACCGACTAATTTATATAGGTGTAGTCGTCGTATGATAATCCCCACCCCCCACGGGATTTCGTAAATAGTATTTAACGAATGTAAACGTTACAATACCGACTAATTTATATAGGTGTAGTCGTCGTCTGATAATCCCCACCCCCCACGGGATTTCGTAAATAGTATTTAACGAATGTAAACGTTACAATACCGACTAATTTATATAGGTGTAGTCGTCGTATGATAATCCCCACCCCCCACGGGATTTCGTAAATAGTATTTAACGAATGTAAACGTTACAATACCGACTAATTTATATAGGTGTAGTCGTCGTCTGATAATCCCCACCCCCCACGGGATTTCGTAAATAGTATTTAACGAATGTAAACGTTACAATAACGACTAATTTATATAAGTGTATCAAAAATGAGCTGTTTTACAAGGCAGATCTTATAGTCATACTGAATAGTAACTACTTTAAAAGCACATCCAAGCTACAATACGACCTATTTTATGTTAGGTAATGATGTATGGTTATTTCAGATGGTATAGTAAAGCAAACTATTTATAGGCAGATGATATATTCAGGCTAACTACTAACTATTTGAAGGATTAGTACGCACGATTGAATACATGTATTATTGTGATGTTAGGTTAGTAAAATAATAGTCCTAAATGAGATGAATTATTCGCTAGTGAATAACCTCGTGCATGTAAAAAACCACAAGGCTAAAACACATGGAATATTTGTTAGTGTCGGAACTTTGTCTTCTTTATTGTAGATTTGTAGGTAACACTATTCGATCTCATAAAACTCGATATTACAGAGTCTCGTAGAAAACGAAATGTGGAACCCTTCACACTTTAGTTCCTTTAAGAATATTAATTATAAATAAATCTTAGTATACAAACAGATATCAAAAAACATAATCAAATCAATCTTTTTTAAAGATATGGACACTCTGATCTACCCGTCGAAATATCTTCTGGCAAAAATGTATCAATATTTAAAGTCAGACTAACTATTTCTAGGTTGGTGTTTAAATACCTCTTCTAGGCTATACTCAAACAAACAATTTCTAGGTTATTCAAACATTTCCAAAAATATACTGAGTAAATCTACAAATATTAATTGGAATATAAAGAACAGAGTTAGCTCCCCTGTGAATTGTAACAGTATTAAAATTAATCATTATTTAAAGTCAAACTATTTATTTATAAGTTGGTCATAAAATTACTAGATCTAGGCTATGGGATATACTCAGGCAAACTATTTTTAGGTTAATCAAAAATATCAGAGTTGTAAACTAAATCTACAAATATTAATTGGAATATAAAGAACAGAGTTAGCTCCCCTGTGCATTTGAATAATCTGTTTTATTAAGTTCAATATAGATGTTAAACGATTGATATATGTTAATGAATGATACAGTGATATATTCGTTAGCGAATAAACCTATGCATGTAAAACCACAGGTCTAAACACATTGAACTTTTTTAGGAACGTTCTTCTGTAGATTAGTAGGCAACACATTTCAAAAACACCATTTCATAGTGATAGAAATCGAAATGTATAACCATTATCGGTTCCTTTAAACATTATGAATGATGGAAATATATTCAAATCAATCAACTTATGTTGGAATATATAAAAATATGTGTATCAAGCATGTTAAATTGTGAATAATTAGTTATTTATATCACACCAACGTTAATTCATAATCTATAGTATTTTAGGAAAGAAAACTGGAACAAATAGTAACTATTTTCGGTTTATATCAAGACAACGTATTTCAATTCCAACACAAATTCAATATTTCAGAAAAATAAAAAAAATCTATCTTTTAATGAAATATTTAAAAGCACGATAAACCAATTAAAACAACTTTTCGTCAACAAAAAATTGAAGTTATATGTTATAATGCGTCAAAAATAAATCAAAATCCTTAATCAAATATCTCAATTTAAAGCTGAATTTTTAAAAAACAATTTCAATGTTAACTTTATCTGTTTCACTCGCAAGCATCAAAAGTCCCTTTTTATTACCACAATAATTGTAAAAGACAATAAAAGTTTTGTCTTTAATCAAAAAATGTAAAAATATTATAAACTTAGGAAAACACTAATGTTTTCGTCAACAAAATTCAAGCACAAACTTTATATGTCAATAAAATAATATGAAAATTCAATAAAACTTTAATCAATTTATTGCTAAAATTTTGAAAAAATGTTGACTGTTGACGCAATCAACTGATATTCCAAATGTTTTTACTCTGCCTCAATTTTACCTATGCGAATGTATCTGTTTATATAAGGAAAATTCATTCTATCTTTAGTCCCAACAAATGATGTCATTCGAGCCATCTTTCTTTAAGTCGAATAATCTACCAACTTATAGCACTAAACATGATGAGGTCTTCGTCGAGAATTCATGTCCGACTCTGTTTAACATAACAAGACTTACTTACTCATCAAAGAACAGATAATCCATCGAAGTATAATACTGTCTCAATTTTACCTATCCGAATGTATCTGTTTATATAAAAATTTATTCATTCTATCTTTAGGTCCCATCAAAATGATGTCATACGACCCAAGTCGAATAATCTAATATCATTCGTCGAGAATTCATGTCGAGCTCTGTTTATATACAGTAACACATTAATTTACTCAAGCTATCTATACTCCCAAACAAATCAGTCGAGCTATCTTGTTAAATGTTCTCGTATGCCTATCATAATGTACCCTCCCATTTTATCCGACCACATGAATAATATAATTCATGTCGACATATATCTGTACAAGGCGACTAATTTATTCAACTTGGCTACCTAGCTTGGCTCATATTTCAAAGAACGCATTCGTTAACGACCCGTCCTTACAAAACCAGTAATATAAAATACACCTGTCAGGTCGCTTATTTGAAGATCAACTTACCTTACGGTAAACATTCCAAACATTCCAATTATAATATATAAGCCAGGTAAATGGCCTATAAAGTCACGGATTTAAAACACCTGGTGAGTTTAGTTAAATTATGTTTTCAGATAACTTTAAATTAATTCATATCTTATTCAACCTATGTTCTGTGTAATTTAAAACGATTGTATATTTTTGTTTGTATATTTATCGGAGCAAAACATATACATGATTTTTAAAGTACTTGTCTTAAAGTGACAATAAGAATTATGTATTATTAGGATACAGTATACTTTGTTCAAACCAGATGTCTTAAATTGGCAATAAGTTTTATTTTATCCATCTATTTATAAACAAGATGTCTTAAAGGGGCACTAAGATTTCATTTTATAATTTCAATACCAAAAGTGTTTCAACATCACAGCAAAACAAAAATTGTAATAATTTTACCTCAGAATTGTTAATAAATAGGTCTTCTTCACATCATAATTCTTAAAAGGGCGCTAATAATTTAACTTAAATATGGTTGAAAATTTATCGTTAAAGAGCGTGTATTATCTGTTTGTATGCAACTCTTAATTATCAAAAACGGATACTGTTACACTATTACACACAAATTTTTAGATAGTATATTACAGTATCCAAATTAACATTGTTACAATTCAGATTCTACGGAAAGTTATCTTTAAACATGCAAATAAAAACAATAATCATAGTTTTACAATTGTTTTTTTTATGTAAAATTTTATTTGTCTACACGTTGTGGCTAAGCATATCATAACAGTATATTTACATTTATCTAGCAAATGCGCTCTAATTTCTACAAATTAACATTCCAATTCATAAATTGTTTTTTTTTTGAAAAAAAAATACTGTAACAGTTTTGTTTACATACTAACTCGTATAGTTTAATAAATAAAGATAACACTTACCTGATTACGGCAAATAATTCTCCCTTAATCATAATGGCAACACGATTTGGAAAAACAAATGCTGATGAATCCGTACGCAATTTAGCATCAGATGTAAACATGCTCGGACAGAAACAATTCCCGGTCGTTCGTTTTTAAACTTACAATTGATGCAGGGTGAAGTGTCAAGCGTTAAGTTTCAATAAGCAGTGAATGGCCATTATATATCTGATTAATTTACCTTTGTATACAGCATAACGCCCGTGTTGGCATCTGCACGCACGCTTAAAACTCATTAGTCATTGAAATTTGAAAATTTAGAATAATTATTTATCGCGCATTCATCGTACAGATTTATACGATGAAAGCAAATATAAACTGCGTATGTGCACACGACTAATATGTACTTTCGATGCTATGCCTATAAATAGTATGCAATTATCTCGCAGAATCAATCAAACAATAATATTAAGCTAATTCTGTTAGTTACACCATTGCATCTGAAATTGCTCGATGTCGTTAGACTATAGGTTAATGTGTGTTTTATATGCATGTTCCCGTTCAATATCTGCACATTTTTAAATCGTCACGGAAATCTACCTACTAACATATTTGAACGCACATTATAATTTGGATAGTTAAATCATACATCTTATCACTGGAAAAATATGAATATATGCTCTAAATCTGTTGGCAGGGCTATTTCAATATACAACATCATATGTATTCAATGTTTCTAATATATAAATTATACCCCAAATTATCATACAAAAAATATGTTTTCAAGATGGCATCCAATATGGCTATTCAGAAATGTGAGCTTCAAAATATATCCTGATAAAATGTACACATTTACTGTGATCATATATCGTACAACTGGATGTATTAACGTTTATAGCGTAATACCTATGCTATCTCCATTACAAAAGATGGCTGCCGAAATGGCCATCGTTTACTTCAAGATACAGGGCTTAAAAATGTATTGCATTTTTACAAAGGCTCATATGCATCATTTAGGTTTGTAGTTTGTATAGTATATGCTAAATTATCATACAATTTGTCATCACAAAAAAAAAACAATATATATTTTCAAGATGGCGTCCAATATGGCTATTCAGAAATGTCAGCTTCAAAATATATCTTGATAAAATGTACACATTTGCTGTGATCATATATCGTACAACTGGATGTATTAACGTTTATAGCGTAATACCTATGCTATCTCCATTACAAAAGATGGCTGCCGAAATGGCCATCGTTTACTTCAAGATACAGGGCTTAAAAATGTATTGCATTTTTACAAAGGCTCATATGCATCATTTAGGTTTGTAGTTTGTATAGTATATGCTAAATTATCATACAATTTGTCATAAAAAAAAACAATATATATTTTCAAGATGGCGTCCAATATGGCTATTCGGAAATGTGAGCTTCAAAATATATCTTGATAAAATGTACACATTTGCTGTGATCATATATCGTACAACTGGATGTATTATCGTTTATAGCGTAATACCTATGCTATCTCCATTACAAAAGATGGCTGAAGAAATGGCCATCGTTTACTTCAAGATACAGGGCTTAAAAATGTATTGCATTTTTACAAAGGCTCATATGCATCATTTAGGTTTGTAGTTTGTATAGTATATGCCAAATTATCATACAATTTGTCATCACAAAAAAAAAACAATATATATTTTCAAGATGGCGTCCAATATGGCTATTCAGAAATGTCAGCTTCAAAATATATCTTGATAAAATGTACACATTTGCTGTGATCATATATCGTACAACTGGATGTATTAACGTTTATAGCGTAATACCTATGCTATCTCCATTACAAAAGATGGCTGCCGAAATGGCCATCGTTTACTTCAAGATACAGGGCTTAAAAATGTATTGCATTTTTACAAAGGCTCATATGCATCATTTAGGTTTGTAGTTTGTATAGTATATGCTAAATTATCATACAATTTGTCATAAAAAAAAAAATATATATATTTTCAAGATGGCGTCCAATATGGCTATTCGGAAATGTCAGCTTCAAAATATATCTTGATAAAATGTACACATTTGCTGTGATCATATATCGTACAACTGGATGTATTATCGTTTATAGCGTAATACCTATGCTATCTCCATTACAAAAGATGGGTGCCGAAATGGCCATCGTTTACTTCAAGATACAGGGCTTAAAAATGTATTGCATTTTTACAAAGGCTCATATGCATCATTTAGGTTTGTAGTTTGTATAGTATATGCCAAATTATCATACAATTTGTCATCACAAAAAAAAAACAATATATATTTTCAAGATGGCGTCCAATATGGCTATTCAGAAATGTCAGCTTCAAAATATATCTTGATAAAATGTACACATTTGCTGTGATCATATATCGTACAACTGGATGTATTAGCGTTTATAGCGTAATACCTATGCTATCTCCATTACAAAAGATGGCTTCCAAAATGGCCACCTTTACTCTAAAATACAGAGCTTAAAATTACATGCATAATTTAGAAAGTTGATTTTGATTAGTTATACTACTTATTTCTTCAAAGAGTTAATATTTCCTTATTCTTATCACAGTTTTAAAAACAATCAACAAAAATCTTCATTGTGTATCATATAATGAGTTCTTGGTAGGCTATCTCATTGTACAACATATACGTATTTATATTTGTTTGTAATATCCAATGGAGTATTTCGTAAATAAAGTTGTCAAATGCTATAATATAATATAAACTCTCAATATCAAAGTATTAAACAAACGAAAAAATAGTCACAGAGCCGTCCCATGGGGTAGAATCCCTCTAATACATATCTCATACACAATATTACTTTGTTTTAAACCGAGTTGTGTGGAACATCGACATTTTAATATCATTTTAATCAACCGTTCTAGAACAAATTACTTACACAATCTTTTCTTAAAAGCTGTTAAAAAAAATTGTCTACCTAATTCACAATTATTTTTTTGCTAGGTTCGTAGTATTATCATATGGAGCGTAGGTTCGAAAACGAAATTAGTAAGAATGCTTTTTTTTTGGTAGTGGGAATGTGTCAGGGGTAAATTCTGCTATAATTCACTTAATGCTATGTTTTCAAGATGACGTCCAATATGGCAACTGAGAACTGTGAGCTTCAAAATATATCTGATAAATTGTATGCCTTAGTTAATATGATCACATAGTTATGCGCTTGGCTGTCTTCGCGTTGATAACGTATTAGCAACGCTGACGCCATTATAAAATGGCAAACATTTACTTCAAAATATACAGCTTCAGAGAAATGTTCGGTATTTTACAAAATAAGACCGAGTGATATTTTGTCTTTCTTCTCGAAATGTATGAACAAAACAAGAGATGATATACATTACAAACAACTGAAATGTAGTCAGTTGACGACCACTATACACAAAAATAAATTTGATTACTGCCAACACAGTGTCAGAATTGAAAAATAAATAGTAAATGTGTATCATAAACACTATAATATCGCATTGAATATTCAATGCGATATTATAGTGTTTATGATACACATTTACTATTTATTTTTCAATTCTGACACTGTGTTGGCAGTAATCAAATTTATTTTTGTGTATAGTGGTCGTCAACTGACTACATTTCAGTTGTTTGTAATGTATATCATCTCTTGTTTTGTTCATACATTTCGAGAAGAAAGACAAAATATCACTCGGTCTTATTTTGTAAAATACCGAACATTTCTCTGAAGCTGTATATTTTGAAGTAAATGTTTGCCATTTTATAATGGCGTCAGCGTTGCTAATACGTTATCAACGCGAAGACAGCCAAGCGCATAATTATGTGATCATATTAACTAAGGCATACAATTTATCAGATATATTTTGAAGCTCACAGTTCTCAGTTGCCATATTGGACGTCATCTTGAAAACATAGCATTAAGTGAATTATAGCAGAATTTACCCCTGACACATTCCCACTACCAAAAAAAAAGCATTCTTACTAATTTCGTTTTCGAACCTACGCTCCATATGATAATACTACGAACCTAGCAAAAAAATAATTGTGAATTAGGTAGACAATTTTTTTTAACAGCTTTTAAGAAAAGATTGTGTAAGTAATTTGTTCTAGAACGGTTGATTAAAATGATATTAAAATGTCGATGTTCCACACAACTCGGTTTAAAACAAAGTAATATTGTGTATGAGATATGTATTAGAGGGATTCTACCCCATGGGACGGCTCTGTGACTATTTTTTCGTTTGTTTAATACTTTGATATTGAGAGTTTATATTATATTATAGCATTTGACAACTTTATTTACGAAATACTCCATTGGATATTACAAACAAATATAAATACGTATATGTTGTACAATGAGATAGCCTACCAAGAACTCATTATATGATACACAATGAAGATTTTTGTTGATTGTTTTTAAAACTGTGATAAGAATAAGGAAATATTAACTCTTTGAAGAAATAAGTAGTATAACTAATCAAAATCAACTTTCTAAATTATGCATGTAATTTTAAGCTCTGTATTTTAGAGTAAAGGTGGCCATTTTGGAAGCCATCTTTTGTAATGGAGATAGCATAGGTATTACGCTATAAACGCTAATACATCCAGTTGTACGATATATGATCACAGCAAATGTGTACATTTTATCAAGATATATTTTGAAGCTGACATTTCTGAATAGCCATATTGGACGCCATCTTGAAAATATATATTGTTTTTTTTTTGTGATGACAAATTGTATGATAATTTGGCATATACTATACAAACTACAAACCTAAATGATGCATATGAGCCTTTGTAAAAATGCAATACATTTTTAAGCCCTGTATCTTGAAGTAAACGATGGCCATTTCGGCAGCCATCTTTTGTAATGGAGATAGCATAGGTATTACGCTATAAACGATAATACATCCAGTTGTACGATATATGATCACAGCAAATGTGTACATTTTATCAAGATATATTTTGAAGCTGACATTTCCGAATAGCCATATTGGACGCCATCTTGAAAATATATATATTTTTTTTTTTATGACAAATTGTATGATAATTTAGCATATACTATACAAACTACAAACCTAAATGATGCATATGAGCCTTTGTAAAAATGCAATACATTTTTAAGCCCTGTATCTTGAAGTAAACGATGGCCATTTCGGCAGCCATCTTTTGTAATGGAGATAGCATAGGTATTACGCTATAAACGTTAATACATCCAGTTGTACGATATATGATCACAGCAAATGTGTACATTTTATCAAGATATATTTTGAAGCTGACATTTCTGAATAGCCATATTGGACGCCATCTTGAAAATATATATTGTTTTTTTTTTGTGATGACAAATTGTATGATAATTTGGCATATACTATACAAACTACAAACCTAAATGATGCATATGAGCCTTTGTAAAAATGCAATACATTTTTAAGCCCTGTATCTTGAAGTAAACGATGGCCATTTCTTCAGCCATCTTTTGTAATGGAGATAGCATAGGTATTACGCTATAAACGATAATACATCCAGTTGTACGATATATGATCACAGCAAATGTGTACATTTTATCAAGATATATTTTGAAGCTCACATTTCCGAATAGCCATATTGGACGCCATCTTGAAAATATATATTGTTTTTTTTTATGACAAATTGTATGATAATTTAGCATATACTATACAAACTACAAACCTAAATGATGCATATGAGCCTTTGTAAAAATGCAATACATTTTTAAGCCCTGTATCTTGAAGTAAACGATGGCCATTTCGGCAGCCATCTTTTGTAATGGAGATAGCATAGGTATTACGCTATAAACGTTAATACATCCAGTTGTACGATATATGATCACAGCAAATGTGTACATTTTATCAAGATATATTTTGAAGCTGACATTTCTGAATAGCCATATTGGACGCCATCTTGAAAATATATATTGTTTTTTTTTGTGATGACAAATTGTATGATAATTTAGCATATACTATACAAACTACAAACCTAAATGATGCATATGAGCCTTTGTAAAATGCAATACATTTTTAAGCCCTGTATCTTGAAGTAAACGATGGCCATTTCGGCAGCCATCTTTTGTAATGGAGATAGCATAGGTATTACGCTATAAACGTTAATACATCCAGTTGTACGATATATGATCACAGTAAATGTGTACATTTTATCAGGATATATTTTGAAGCTCACATTTCTGAATAGCCATATTGGATGCCATCTTGAAAACATATTTTTTGTATGATAATTTGGGGTATAATTTATATATTAGAAACATTGAATACATATGATGTTGTATATTGAAATAGCCCTGCCAACAGATTTAGAGCATATATTCATATTTTTCCAGTGATAAGATGTATGATTTAACTATCCAAATTATAATGTGCGTTCAAATATGTTAGTAGGTAGATTTCCGTGACGATTTAAAAATGTGCAGATATTGAACGGGAACATGCATATAAAACACACATTAACCTATAGTCTAACGACATCGAGCAATTTCAGATGCAATGGTGTAACTAACAGAATTAGCTTAATATTATTGTTTGATTGATTCTGCGAGATAATTGCATACTATTTATAGGCATAGCATCGAAAGTACATATTAGTCGTGTGCACATACGCAGTTTATATTTGCTTTCATCGTATAAATCTGTACGATGAATGCGCGATAAATAATTATTCTAAATTTTCAAATTTCAATGACTAATGAGTTTTAAGCGTGCGTGCAGATGCCAACACGGGCGTTATGCTGTATACAAAGGTAAATTAATCAGATATATAATGGCCATTCACTGCTTGTTGAAACTTAACGCTTGACACTTCACCCTGCATCAATTGTAAGTTTAAAAACGAACGACCGGGAATTGTTTCTGTCCGAGCATGTTTACATCTGATGCTAAATTGCGTACGGATTCATCAGCATTTGTTTTTCCAAATCGTGTTGCCATTATGATTAAGGGAGAATTATTTGCCGTAATCAGGTAAGTGTTATCTTTATTTATTAAACTATACGAGTTAGTATGTAAACAAAACTGTTACAGTATTTTTTTTTCAAAAAAAAAAACAATTTATGAATTGGAATGTTAATTTGTAGAAATTAGAGCGCATTTGCTAGATAAATGTAAATATACTGTTATGATATGCTTAGCCACAACGTGTAGACAAATAAAATTTTACATAAAAAAAACAATTGTAAAACTATGATTATTGTTTTTATTTGCATGTTTAAAGATAACTTTCCGTAGAATCTGAATTGTAACAATGTTAATTTGGATACTGTAATATACTATCTAAACATTTGTGTGTAATAGTGTAACAGTATCCGTTTTTGATAATTAAGAGTTGCATACAAACAGATAATACACGCTCTTTAACGATAAATTTTCAACCATATTTAAGTTAAATTATTAGCGCCCTTTTAAGAATTATGATGTGAAGAAGACCTATTTATTAACAATTCTGAGGTAAAATTATTACAATTTTTGTTTTGCTGTGATATTGAAACACTTTTGGTATTGAAATTATAAAATGAAATCTTAGTGCCCCTTTAAGACATCTTGTTTATAAATAGATGGATAAAATAAAACTTATTGCCAATTTAAGACATCTGGTTTGAACAAAGTATACTGTATCCTAATAATACATAATTCTTATTGTCACTTTAAGACAAGTACTTTAAAAATCATGTATATGTTTTGCTCCGATAAATATACAAACAAAAATATACAATCGTTTTAAATTACACAGAACATAGGTTGAATAAGATATGAATTAATTTAAAGTTATCTGAAAACATAATTTAACTAAACTCACCAGGTGTTTTAAATCCGTGACTTTATAGGCCATTTACCTGGCTTATATATTATAATTGGAATGTTTGGAATGTTTGGAATGTTTACCGTAAGGTAAGTTGATCTTCAAATAAGCGACCTGACAGGTGTATTTTATATTACTGGTTTTGTAAGGACGGGTCGTTAACGAATGCGTTCTTTGAAATATGAGCCAAGCTAGGTAGCCAAGTTGAATAAATTAGTCGCCTTGTACAGATATATGTCGACATGAATTATATTATTCATGTGGTCGGATAAAATGGGAGGGTACATTATGATAGGCATACGAGAACATTTAACAAGATAGCTCGACTGATTTGTTTGGGAGTATAGATAGCTTGAGTAAATTAATGTGTTACTGTATATAAACAGAGCTCGACATGAATTCTCGACGAATGATATTAGATTATTCGACTTGGGTCGTATGACATCATTTTGATGGGACCTAAAGATAGAATGAATAAATTTTTATATAAACAGATACATTCGGATAGGTAAAATTGAGACAGTATTATACTTCGATGGATTATCTGTTCTTTGATGAGTAAGTAAGTCTTGTTATGTTAAACAGAGTCGGACATGAATTCTCGACGAAGACCTCATCATGTTTAGTGCTATAAGTTGGTAGATTATTCGACTTAAAGAAAGATGGCTCGAATGACATCATTTGTTGGGACTAAAGATAGAATGAATTTTCCTTATATAAACAGATACATTCGCATAGGTAAAATTGAGGCAGAGTAAAAACATTTGGAATATCAGTTGATTGCGTCAACAGTCAACATTTTTTCAAAATTTTAGCAATAAATTGATTAAAGTTTTATTGAATTTTCATATTATTTTATTGACATATAAAGTTTGTGCTTGAATTTTGTTGACGAAAACATTAGTGTTTTCCTAAGTTTATAATATTTTTACATTTTTTGATTAAAGACAAAACTTTTATTGTCTTTTACAATTATTGTGGTAATAAAAAGGGACTTTTGATGCTTGCGAGTGAAACAGATAAAGTTAACATTGAAATTGTTTTTTAAAAATTCAGCTTTAAATTGAGATATTTGATTAAGGATTTTGATTTATTTTTGACGCATTATAACATATAACTTCAATTTTTTGTTGACGAAAAGTTGTTTTAATTGGTTTATCGTGCTTTTAAATATTTCATTAAAAGATAGATTTTTTTTATTTTTCTGAAATATTGAATTTGTGTTGGAATTGAAATACGTTGTCTTGATATAAACCGAAAATAGTTACTATTTGTTCCAGTTTTCTTTCCTAAAATACTATAGATTATGAATTAACGTTGGTGTGATATAAATAACTAATTATTCACAATTTAACATGCTTGATACACATATTTTTATATATTCCAACATAAGTTGATTGATTTGAATATATTTCCATCATTCATAATGTTTAAAGGAACCGATAATGGTTATACATTTCGATTTCTATCACTATGAAATGGTGTTTTTGAAATGTGTTGCCTACTAATCTACAGAAGAACGTTCCTAAAAAAGTTCAATGTGTTTAGACCTGTGGTTTTACATGCATAGGTTTATTCGCTAACGAATATATCACTGTATCATTCATTAACATATATCAATCGTTTAACATCTATATTGAACTTAATAAAACAGATTATTCAAATGCACAGGGGAGCTAACTCTGTTCTTTATATTCCAATTAATATTTGTAGATTTAGTTTACAACTCTGATATTTTTGATTAACCTAAAAATAGTTTGCCTGAGTATATCCCATAGCCTAGATGTAGGAATTTTATGACCAACTTATAAATAAATAGTTTGACTTTAAATAATGATTAATTTTAATACTGTTACAATTCACAGGGGAGCTAACTCTGTTCTTTATATTCCAATTAATATTTGTAGATTTACTCAGTATATTTTTGGAAATGTTTGAATAACCTAGAAATTGTTTGTTTGAGTATAGCCTAGAAGAGGTATTTAAACACCAACCTAGAAATAGTTAGTCTGACTTTAAATATTGATACATTTTTGCCAGAAGATATTTCGACGGGTAGATCAGAGTGTCCATATCTTTAAAAAAGATTGATTTGATTATGTTTTTTGATATCTGTTTGTATACTAAGATTTATTTATAATTAATATTCTTAAAGGAACTAAAGTGTGAAGGGTTCCACATTTCGTTTTCTACGAGACTCTGTAATATCGAGTTTTATGAGATCGAATAGTGTTACCTACAAATCTACAATAAAGAAGACAAAGTTCCGACACTAACAAATATTCCATGTGTTTTAGCCTTGTGGTTTTTTACATGCACGAGGTTATTCACTAGCGAATAATTCATCTCATTTAGGACTATTATTTTACTAACCTAACATCACAATAATACATGTATTCAATCGTGCGTACTAATCCTTCAAATAGTTAGTAGTTAGCCTGACTATATCATCTGCCTATAAATAGTTTGCTTTACTATACCATCTGAAATAACCATACATCATTACCTAACATAAAATAGGTCGTATTGTAGCTTGGATGTGCTTTTAAAGTAGTTACTATTCAGTATGACTATAAGATCTGCCTTGTAAAACAGCTCATTTTTGATACACTTATATAAATTAGTCGTTATTGTAACGTTTACATTCGTTAAATACTATTTACGAAATCCCGTGGGGGGTGGGGATTATCAGACGACGACTACACCTATATAAATTAGTCGGTATTGTAACGTTTACATTCGTTAAATACTATTTACGAAATCCCGTGGGGGGTGGGGATTATCATACGACGACTACACCTATATAAATTAGTCGGTATTGTAACGTTTACATTCGTTAAATACTATTTACGAAATCCCGTGGGGGGTGGGGATTATCAGACGACGACTACACCTATATAAATTAGTCGGTATTGTAACGTTTACATTCGTTAAATACTATTTACGAAATCCCGTCGGGGGTGGGGATTATCATACGACGACTACACCTATATAAATTAGTCGGTAATGTATCGTTTAACATTCGTTAATTAGTATTTATGAAATCCCGTGGGGGTGGGGACCACGCCCTAATGCTCAGTGATATATATATCAATATTCCCTCTACTTAATACTACTTACGTTTACTGATATCAACAAATGATGTACATATATACAATTCAGAAAGAGGTATTCGTTGTGAACAGAGTGTAATAGCTGTAAATTTCTTCGGAATCAACGAAAATGCGAGTGCCGTGGCATGAAAAAATGATGAAAAAACAGGCATGTTGTCATTTTGTGTGACACTTCCAAATTTCTTCCAACCACACGCTTTCGCACAAAAAGTACGTTAATGTCACTCTAACTAAGAAAATAAAAGCAAATACTTACCGGCGTGGTACTTGAAAATGACGTCGTCAACAACAAAATTATATATTTAGCACGCATGCGTTCCGGCACGCCAGATTAGCGTTTTAGGTGCAGATCGGGCCATTTGCTTACGCGGTGTGATTATGGCTGACGTTATTAAATGCTGTATAACTACTTCACCTTGATATCGCTCCTTCCCCATTGCTGGTTAGGGTAAGAATTCACTTGAATGGACATCAAACAATGCAGTACCGAAACAAAAAACAAAACAAAAAACAACAAGTGGCAGAACACAAGGCGTTGGCATTAGAGTCAGCTTTCGTGTTTATATGCTTTACAATTATTGTATACTACGGCCAAATATAAGAGTAGGAGCTCATCTTTGAGGGATTTGTCGGTGATATCATATGCATAATATGTCATTGATGGCAACACAGGGTTGGGTTGATGAAACACAAAGCTATGCAAAAAGCCAGAAATTTTAAATGTCACGTGCCCTTAATGTATCTCATTCGACGCAAATGTCTCACAATTAGATATGCAAATAGTTTCTAATATACTCTTCAATGCATATATGTAGTGCCGTGCCAAAAATGGAATAATCTTTTTAATAATATTGGACCATTTCATGTTAGGTTTCTACTTTCTGAGAATCCATTCTGTTATATTTTCGGTACTAAGATCTAATTTTTTCCCAAACGTATTCACATCATACCAAACTATGATTGTATCTCATTAATTTAGCCGAATATATCTACCCCCTTTGCTAAATGCCATTTGAGGAGCAATATAGGTGAACATTGTCACATTCTATAATTATGAGTTTTGGTACCATTTTGGCGACCATCAATTGATACGTGAATGACACTAGTGGCCAGTTTGTGCTGTCTGGAAGAGATATAGAACATCTCAAAGGGCGCTATAATTCTTTTCAGAACCAAACAGGTTTTCCTGCATGGACCAGTGCTAGAAGGCGTTCAAGAGTCCAAGCTATTTGAAGATGAGAAGGATTTCACAGACATGAACATGAAAGTTGACCCAGGTCAGAGAAGATGTAGGCCTATATTGAGTGCTCCGGCCGGCCATTTTATGAAGCCTATATATGTTACCAGTGTAATATTACACGATTTGAACGAGCATTGTGACGTGCACCGAACAGACACAATCTTCTTTGACATTTGTTTTCCTATCCAATTGTTTCGTATATAGGTTCGATTTTTTAGAGGAGCAGCGATTTGGGTATTTTGTTAATTCCATGAAATAACAAAATGGCATTTTTTTGTTTATATATATGTTTTCAACGTGTTTTTGACGGACCAAAGCAAAAACACTGTTAAATTTGTTTGTTATTGTTCGTTGATGGTGTTGTTGTAATTGGATGTGCAAAAGTTGGAACACTGCATACACCTTTAAAATAGCTATTAATTCACTGATTAATTAGCGGAATTCACGCTGCTCGTTTGTGCACATTCGCAACCCGATGTGAAAAAGAGACTACACGGTCAACATAATGTACCGAAATCAATATGTGTGCATACATCAAACCTTTGCTGTGCTATATATCCCTCGATTATCGGGACATGCAGAGTAACGAATTCTTATTTAGGTCACCTATAGTTATGACCTATAGATATATTTGTACATATTGGCATCAGAAACAGAAGGGGGAGGGGTAATACAAAAATTTGCAGGAAGGTATGCCGGGGTCTGTGGGCGGTCAGAGAGGCAAACAACTATTTTTTTACAACATCATGCAATTTTTTTTACTGAAGACCTTTTGTGGCTGTATTTGCCTTTTGTTACAGTTCAAACAGTACAGTTATTATAATCGTAAAAAGCACCATATTTTATGTTACTGGGACCTCATATGGGCCTTAGTGGCTATTGCATGTTGCATATGGGACGGTGAGGTGAAAAAACTTCCTTACCCTACACCATTTGGAAAGAAACCGGCATGGACATTTTTAGAAAAAATAAAAAACATATATTCTCAACAAAATAATAAGTGAAAATAGGCTGGAGGCAGTGTGGAAAATAGCTTTGAGAAATGTAAAAATGTAAAAATAAATATACTTTTCCTGATGTAACTAAGACCTTTAAGCCAAGATTATTGTGGGCATTTTACCACACAGGCTGACCTAGCATACTCTCGTCGCGCACTGACCTGGAAACTCTTAATAAATGTATGTGGTATAGACAAAATACCTATCAGTCAGTATTTGAAAAATTTAAATTTTCATTTTTCATTAAAACATAGCTGCTAAAACTGGTTAAACCGTCATTTGGACTAAATGTGATAAGTTCCCAGTGATATCAGCAATAATTTTTAGCGGTTTCGGACCAAAAATAATTAAATTGGGGGGGGGGGGGGTGTAAAAAAAATTGGTGGTAAAATAATATTTTTTTTGCAGGTTTGGGGTGGTGGATTCCCAAAAATGCCAGATGTCTTTCTGCATTTGTTTTTACTACACCCCCCCCCCCGTCAGAAAGAAATGTTAGAAAATAAAGTGCGTATTTTATTTTCAATCTTTTGAACTTTTGTTAGGTTTTGTCGGTAATACCGCTCTGCTTCTTTCTTAAAGATGTGGTGTTGGGCGCCTTCGGTCGTATGCTGAAGGAAATTGAAGGAAAACCGCCTTCTATGGAGCAAGTCAGGCGATTTGTTGAAGAATATTTTGAGGGACCGGATGCCGATATCGAACCATGGACACCCACCGACTGGAAAGAAGAGTTTGTGTTATTAGTTGATGATGTTATGCTAATTGATGCCAATTATTTTATAAAATGTTTCCTTAATATAATTATGTGCTATTATAAGCAATAATTTTATTGTATTCTATATAACCTATAACGACAAAACGTTTGGGTGTAAATCAGTTCGGTTGTCCTTCCAAGCATCAACTTCAATGGTGTTGCTTGTGTTTCGCGCTCATTTCGCTTTGTGCAAGCTAGCTATGGACGTGATCGGACAGGTGTCCGATCAACATGTTGCAGGTTTTGCTATATAAAACTATATATAAACGTACGTATTTTGCGAATAATTTATGGCATTTTTGATCAAGCTATATTTATCCCCATTATAGTCGCGGGTTAAGGCGAAATATGCATTGTGGTCTATTTTGAACTCTTGAATAAATTTTTCAGTCCAACTGTTTTGAAAAATATCACAGACAAAGACTTACAGGAGTGGGCCACTCATTTGAACAACATATGGCCTAAGCTGTGTAAGAAGGTGAGAACATGTGCAATATATATATAACAAAAAGCAGCATGGTACTACCGTGGCAAAGTACCATGGTAGAATGACCACTTTACCATGGTAGTAGAGTGGTAGTACCGTGGTTCTGCCGTTGCAGTACCGTGTTGCTTTATTATACAGTGGTAAAGTTTAAACCACGGTATAGAATGGCCGATATTTATGGTACATTAATATCAATTTATGTCGAAGTCGAAAAGTCGAAATGCTTGAGGTTTTTTTGTATTGGCATTCTATTGGATAAGATTGGTTACAACACAGGAGCCTGGGATTTGGTCAAAAACCCTCTTTCATTGGCGGAACCAGTACCCGGGACCGCAGGCCACGGAAGTAACGAAACAGAAAATTGTTGCCACCCATTTTGAACTCAACTGTATTGCTACAAAACATATTTTTCACTAAAACCTGTTGGTACCTCTTACGCCCTAGATGCCAATCTACAACATTCCATAGGTATATTTTTCCAGTTCTTCGAAAATCTCACTGTATTTCTGTAATTTATTTTAAATTCACCAACGAAGACAAAAGTGCCGCATCTCCATCACCCGATGACGAAACGAAAGTAGCGGAAATAGTACGGAAATATGCGCAAACTTTAAAACTATGATCCGGAGACGGATAGCATGAAAGTACCGTTTCTAATTTCGAAGATAGCTGCTGATTACATGTTTATTACATGACCGAAACTGATAAATTGTGTCAACTACAATTTAATATATGTAATTCTGCGTCAAGCATACGTCGTGGTTGACATAACACAATTTTGAACCAGGTGCCTAGAGCCTTTGTCGATGCACCGATCATCGTGAAATGTTTCATGGGTCATGACATTGGTATCAAAATGAGAACGAATCATTGCTAGAGACTGTAGCATTGTTGCGATCATCGTGAAATTAGTCATAGAAACATGGCCGCCGTCTGATTTCAGCCACTCGTTTCATCGACCATGAAAGTTACATCCCACCCACCACCCCATCCCGCCACCCTTAGTATCTTATGCGCCACAGGCGCCCGTATAAAGGCTACTGCCCACACAAATAAGTAGTATAATGAGAGCCCACCCACCACCCCATCCCGCCACCCTTAGTATCTTATGCGCCACAGGCGCCCGTATAGAGGCTACTGCCCACATAAATAAGTAGTATAATGTACCGAAATATTCATTGAAATGGACTAAAGATAGTGCAAACAAGGCAATAATGACTGTTAACAGCAAATGTTTCCAAGACGAATTATCGAGGTTAAGAGTATCGCGTTATGAAGAAACCGCAAATGACACAGAAAAAGCTGTAACTGACTTTACGGAACTTCTTAAAAGATTGAATAAGTCGGCATCCAAAACTGTAAAGAATGGTAAAATTAAGCAATATAAAAAACGTAGGTGGTTTAATGATAAGTGTAAAACACTAAAATGAGAGAGCAGCCGCTGAACAAAAGTTTAATTGAAAAATTTTGCGCAGCCAAAAAAGCATATAAAAGGGAAACTAAATATAGAGCTAAATTATTCCGACACAAATTTGCAATAGAACTTGAAAACATGGAAACGTCAGATCCGAGTGAATACTGGAAGTTTATTAAAAAAATGAGAGATGATAGTAGGAAAGATAACGACGATCTTGATCCAGACATTAGTGTTAAATTCTTTAATGATTTATATTGCAATAGCGCTAATCGGGATAAAGATACTTTTATATGTAAAACAGACAAACCTATAGATCATTTGCGATCTCAATAATGATGAAATTTCTACCCTGGAAGTAATAGGCGTTCTGAAGAGTTTGAAAAATAATAAATCTCCAGGCAGTGACGGGCTGCGGAATGAACTATTGAAAGCCGTCGGACCGATTATGGCACAAGATTTAACAAAGTTGTTTAATTTGGTTCTGAACTCTTCATATTATCCTACATGTTGGAGCGAGTCCACACTGACACCTATCTATAAAAAAGGTGATCGTCACGATCCAAACAATTATAGAGCTATAGCTTTGAGCAGTTCTATAAGTAAAATATTTAACAAAATAATCAATACACAAATTTCCAAATTTTTGGATGATAATGATATTATAAGTGATAATCAATATGGATTTAGAAAAAATAGAAGCACGATTGATAGTGCGTTCATTTTAAAATCGCTAACTACTAAGTACCTGAAAGAGGCAAAACCTCTATATGCAGTATTTGTAGACTTCCGTAAGGCATTTGATACTGTCCACCGAGGGACAATGTTTACTAAATTGAAACATGTTGGTATCAATGGCAATATTATGAAAACTATTGAATCTATGTATGCGTCAAGTGCTTATTCGGTACGAACTAGCCAAGGTTATGGGCCTCATATGATTTCAAATATTGGCGTTAGACAAGGATATATTATTTCTCCCACAATTTTCAAAATATTTATTGATGACATTAGCGCCGAATTTGATGATTCGTGCAAACCGGTTAAAGTTGGCGAAAAATCTCTAAGTCATATGCTATTTGCAGATGATCTGGTTATGCTATCTGAAACTGCTGAAGGTATGCAAAGATGTTTGAATAAATTGGAGAATTACAGCATAAGGAACAAAGTAGAAGTGAATCTTCAGAAAACTAAATGCCTGATATTCAGGAAACGAGCAACAAAAAAACTAACTGCCTTTAAATTAAGCAACACTCCGTTGGAAACAGTTAAGGAATATACCTATCTTGGTATTAAATTTTGTGCGAATGGAAAATTTTGCAAAGCCCAGATAGATGTTAACAACAAAGGGTTAAAAGCAATGTATAGTTTAATGTCATCCTTGCGCAAACATGAAATTTTCTCAGTAAGCATTTGGTGTAAACTATTTGACAAGCTGATAAAACCTATCGTTTTATATGGTTGCGAAATATGGGCATCGCATATTAATATTAACAAGCTCGAATCTATTCCATGTGAAATTACACATGTTAAATTTTGTAAATCAGTGTTGGGTTTAAATAGAATGGCGTCTAATCACGCGACAAGAGCAGAATTGGGCAGATTTCCGATAGCACATGATGCGATAATGAATGCTGTAAGATATATGCTTAAACTGTCTGAAAGAAAACCGAATATGTTACTTCAGAATTCTGCCCAAATATGCGAGGAATATATAATTCCACCGTTTTTGGCAGAAGCACTTCACATGCCAAAAATAAGCGATTTAGAGAATAACCTATCGCTGGAATATCTCAATAAAGTCCGGGAAGAATTAAAATGCGTTCATATTCTAACGTTCAAAAACGAAATATTCGATGACAACAAGAAAAATGGTATGAATAAATTAAGAACGTATCGTTGTTTCAAAGAACAATATGAAATTGAACCATACTTACTCCAAATTACTAATTTTTATACGAGATCGTGTTTCAGTAAGCTTAGAGTAAGCAATCATAAGTTGCAGGTAGAGGTTGGGCGACACGCTCAGCCAAAAATACCTTACGAGAAACGCATATGTAAAAAATGTGAAGCAAATGAAATTGAAACGGAAGAACACTTTATAATGAGATGTGAAAAACATAACCATTTGCGGAAGAGATTTTTCACTGAAATAGGAGTTCACCAACCAATTTTCGTAAACTTTGATGAAATAGAAAAGTTCATATTCCTCATGAAGGCTGAACACCCGAGTATATGCAATCTGATCTGTAACATGGTTCGGCAGTTTTCCGCAAATAAATGAGAATATAGTGTTGAGTTACAAATACATGTTATATATATATTTTATATGAAATTGTCTTGACTTGTGTTTAAATTATCTGTATTATGACAACTGCCCCGCGTGGGTGTATTATGTCAATAAAAATGTTATGTTATGTTATGTTAAGTAATGTTTTAAATATTTTTTTGGTATTTTTGACTTTGAGAAAAACAATGATGGTGACTAGCTGTCTTGAATTTAAAAATTGAATTTCCAATTCATGAGCACAGGCTATATAATCATATGCATAAAGCCATTCTTTGAGAGTTTTGGTGCTGATTCGTTACGACACACGAGTCACGTATACTATTTATAGATCCTGGTACCGGTACAATTGACAATACTTATAGTTGCTTATTAACTAAAATTTATGTTAGTGAGTTTATCACTAACTCAAATTTATAAACTAGTTACTCAGTAAACCAGTTTGCATTACAACTTGCAAATGCACAAATAAAACGTATACCGTAAAGAATACGCAGGATAATTTTGTGCTCTTAAAGGTACTCAACCCGTAAAGAGGGTCCCCATCTCAACAGATTCCAACAACAACAATCCGATCAGAGGGTCCTATATTACTATTTCTTTGGCTTTGGGGGTAAAAAATATTTGATTCGAGTCGAGGAACCCATCAAACAAAGCTCAGAGTTATTAGATATTGATTTTTCAAATTTGTTATGTTCTCGAGATGAGTACTAATATCTGCCGTAATCTGCTCTGGATGTGTACTCAAAATCTATTCAAACAGACAAGGATGAATAACTCTAAAATCAAGTGGTAATTTTAACGCAATTTTGCATGAGTTCTGGGCCAGATAGTATTCCCGATAATGAAAAATAATAGATTTCTAAAATCGATATCTAACAAATCTGAGCTTTGATGGGTGACTTCCTCGACTCGAATCAAATATTTTTGACCACCGAAGCCATTGAAATAGTAATTGAGAGGAGTTTTATCGGGTTGAGTACCTTTAAATTGAAGAATCTTATTACATTTTGTTACTATATTTGGCATATTAATGGCGAGTTTTTGTACCCTACATTGACAACTTTGCATTTTGAATTTCGCGAAACTAAACTCTCGTTCTATATATATGCATGGCCAATATCGTTACCTAACTCAAGAAAAGTTCTACTCTCATCAACTAAGACATATATTTGTTCGTCAGAACTAGTAAAAAACAGCATTTTATGTGGAAATAATTCAGATATTCTGGCAACGAATCTGCACCAAAACACACAAAGGAATCGCTTCATGCATAGGCATATATACCAGGCCTCCCCGTGACTATATATATCTTCTTTTTCTTTTACTTCGTGATATTCGACCAGTAATCAGTGGGTTGATTACTATTATATGATGGATATTTTAGGCCTAAACAACGGAGCGCGACACAAGCTCCTGTGAGAGGGAGAGAGCTAGAGAGTTATGGTCCTTTTATGACCAATCATTGCAACCAGTAGCATTACAAAGTCAAGTAGTACATAGGCCTACGGTACACAACGAACATCAAATAAGAAGAAGAAAAAAACAATAACACGTGGTCGTGCCATAAATAGAAATAAATTATATTTAAAATATTTGTACTAATTACCATTCAGTCAAATGAAGAATATCTTCTTGGGCAGTAGTCATTTTCATCAGATGATAAAAGCAGACACAGAATATCAGGAAATACAAAAACTTTCAGGAAAATACACAAAACATCAGGATAATATCTTCAAAAACGCCAATAATATGACGGAAACATAAACCGATTTAAGTTTTCTGGCGCCTAAGTTCGAAAACCGCACGCGCTTTCAAATATTTTTTGAATTTCGTGGGCTTTAAGTTTAGGTTTCGATTTTATTTCGTTCCGACTTTGTTATTCCGGAAAAATGGTTTTGCGCCGTTTGTCATTTCCGATTGAAAAATATACCTATGGAATGTTGTAGATTGGCATCTAGGGTGTAAGAGGTACCAACAGTTTTTAGTGAAAAAATATTTTTTGTAGGAATACAGTTGAGTTCAAAATGGGTGGCAACAATTTTCTGTTTCGTTACTTCCGTGACCTGCGGTCCCGGGTGCTGCTTCCGCCAATAAAAGAAGGTTTTTGACCAAATTCCAGGCTCCTGTGGTTACAATAATTGCAGGTGTTTTCACTCATTCCCTCGGAAGATGCTTGGATCTTAAACTTTGTGATCGCGATATCGAATAGACTGCGCGATCATAACACCTTTGGGTATCCATACAGTCCAATTTGCAGTGAGAGTCACGCAGACACCCATATTAATGCCATTTGAAGGCGATTGGCATCAAGAATGTCACAACTATGGGGACAATAAAGTTCCTTGTAATCAGACAAACCCTGGAAATAATGTAAACTTATATAAACCCGATACTGGAATATGTGGAGACTTTGTTTGGGATAATCCCCCCATAATTATTGCCTCAGCCGGAAACTCAACGCCGGAAGAATAGTAAGATTTATTACCACCTATACTGTGGATGAAGCATCTCGATACCTCCATCAGAAACCCTTTGCGATACATATATTGCTCTGCAGACGCAGAATGCGCATTTTCGTTAATTACCTCGACTTGTGGAATAGGTTAAGTCCAATTTTCAAGGCAATTGTTCAATTTGTGACTAAAGCATGAAACTTTGCACATATTTACACATTCACATACTAATTGATATTAGATGTGGAGCCACGATGAAATTTAAAGAGCGTTTCGTGATTACACAATTTGTTAATCTTACCCTGAAATATGTTATTTAAAATTTGGCATATACATTAAGTATGATTCTGCGAGATATAATGCCACATTTTTAGGGTAAAATTGGAACTCCTGTCGAAGATGGCCATCAAAATGGCAGCCGGAAGTGGAAAATTTGACGTTTTTTTTCACTAATATCTTCTAGATCAGTTTCTGCTGCATGGAACTGGTTCAGAAATGTGACTTTAGTTTTGTATTATTCATATTAACTGATCATTGGAGCAATGAAATAGGTCATTCGTGAGGTTCCAGCCACTTCCGATCCCTCAAAAATTGGATTTTACAAAACTCGGTATGAAAAAAAAAATATATATATACCGTTAGGATTGTAGTCATATTTTAACAAGAAACGGAACGGACAGCAGAACTGTGCAAACTAAGTGAGGCATACCATTACTTATGGTTATTTCAACTCAATGGAAACAAAATTGTCACTTGGTCTGAAAATGTTGACCCAGCATGCCATGTAATCGCTTACAATTTGTGGTCGATGAATACAATTGGCTATTCTTCCCCATATGCATTAAATTCTAACATTTCTGATGCACATTGGTTGAGTTTTACTAACATAACACTGACATTACCAGAACTATTGAATATTTCTATCACAAACTTGACATCAAAATCGGCAAAAAATAACTTTTCATGTTTGTTCCATTTATTCAAGTAAATGAAACTATCATTGGTATCAAAGATGTTTATTTGTTTTATTTGTCTTAAATGCGTCTTAGGCAAAACTACTCAAGACGGCTTCCAAAATGGCAACCAAATTTGGTTTAAAAAAAGTGCGGAGTGGCTATATGGTGATGGGGTGGTGTGTCCATGGAGAGATGTATAGGGTATACAAGGGTTGACTGTATGGTCCTGTGTGAGGTGAGGTGAGGTTATTGAAGTGGTGTATGGTTATAATGATAGTAGCTACATTGTCATATATGTGTTGTTTATGTATGTATAGAGTGACTGTATGGTCATATGTGGGGTATACGTGCGTACCTGTTGTGACTATTGAAATGGATGGGTGTATATGTATACATATATTGGCTGTATGGTCATGTGTGGGTGTATGAATAAATAGTGAGTGTTGTTATGCTTATGTGTAATGTATATAGGTGTATATGTAATGAATGTACGGTCATGATTGTTGAAGGGTATTTGCATACCTGGATGGTCATTAGCGTCGTGTGGGTATATATGAAGTTCCCTTGTGGTCGTGGTTGTATATGTGATGTATATGCATCTCTGCCGTGGATGTATTGTCATTGGTGGATGTATAGGTGTACGTAGAGCAGCTGTATGATCATGTATGGGGTGTGTGAGTTTACATCGAGTGGCTGAATTGTCATGGGCTGGGTGTATATGAAAATATGGATTGTACGAATGGTCCTCCGGGTTTTTGTTGTATACATTGGTAAGGTGTATATGTATATGTATACCTGGTTTGACTATATGGTCACGAATGGGGTGTATATGTATATCTTGAGTGGGTATATGGCCATGGCGATGAAGGTATACAGGGAGTGAATGTATGGCCAATGGCGAGGTGCTGCGCGTTGCATTGCTATGTCTAGAAGGTCAATTATCAGGTGTCGATGTGTACCTAGAGCTATTCCATAATAGGCATTAGTGGGGTGTGTATGTACGTTGTAATATTTATTGGCTATATGGCCATGGATTTGGCCAATATGTATACAGGGGGTGATCGAATGGCCAATGTTGAGGTGAATTGGTAAACAAAAAGTGACCGTGTGACCAAGAATGTTGTGTGTGGGTATACAGCGAGTGGATGAATTGTCTTGAGTGAGGAGTAAATTCAAGTCTGGAGTGTGTGAATGGCAATGTGTGCGGGGCATTGTTATATATCAAAGGGTTGTATGGCCATTGGTGATGTGTATATGTATACCCGGAGTGACTCTATGGTTATGTTGCAGTGTATATGTATATCTTGAGTGGATATATGGCCATGAATGTGGCGAATATATATACAGAGAATGATTGTATGGTCGATGGTGAGGCGAATATGTATACGAGAAAAGTAACTGTATGATCACGAATGTGGTAAATATGTATACAGGAAGTGACTAGTTATGACTATATGGCATAGCGAAGTGTATTATACATACAGTATACATGGTGTATCTGAATGGTGACTCGCGACTGCAGTCACGTGTGTGTGATGTACGGGTAAATTCAAGTGTGGTTGTATAAAATTGTTTTATGAGTGCCTTTTGAAAATAACTGTTGAACTGTTGATTTAATGTTTTATTCAGTTCAGGATATTTGTTTATTTTTTGTTGAAACCTGCGCAGTATTTGCTTGATTCAAATGGTTACCTCATGTTTCTTCACGTGATTCTAAAACATAGGCCTACACTCACCATTAGGAATTGTCTTCCTAATGAATATTTTGTTCAAATAAGAGAAAACAATACTAGTAATTTTCGATTTATTTTCACTTAAGTGCAAATAGTGAATTGTACTTAAGTGCAAATACCACATAATTGTGAATTCGGCGAGGAATTGTACTTAAAGTGATGTGAAACACTCCGGTAGGGTGATCAAATAGAAATAGAGGATAATCTTGCTCAAAGGAGTTATTTTTGTATATGGTCATGGTGAGGTGTATGTGTATAAAACGAGTGGCCACATGGTCATTTGTGATGTTTATGTGTATATAACATGATTGCATGTTACTGTGTGAGTTGTACAGTTGTACCTTTGGTGGCTATCACTTTCCATAATAACGCAATTACAATGTACATGTTAATCGATTGGGAGGTAATGTCAGAGAGTTCTCCATCTTGGTGGCTTTTTATATTTCACAATGGAGGAAACGGGTTTCCTAACATTAGTCAATCAATCTTGATGCCAATGGCACAAAGTTTGATGTTATTAAGCCATTTTTCACTAATCTCTTTGTTTGACTTTCTACAAGGCCATCTGGTCCACCTGCCAGTGCATTATGCTGTCTATTTCTCCTTCATTCTAGTGTGCTAGGTGTGGGGCGCCTACCCCTATAGACGTTTTACCTGATCTGACACCCACTTACCTACAATGGTTACACATGTTATTGGACCAGAGTAGACACATAATTTTACCATCTCAGTTTAATTTCAGAGTTCTGCTCATTTCCGTTCAAAATCATGGCCAGAATCCCATAAGAAGTTTTCGGCAAAATTACATATATTGCATTATTTAAAATGAAATTGTCGCCGCAAAATGTACTGGGACAACCAGAACAGAACATTTAGTTGTCAGTTGATTAAGTAACATGTTTAATTATCAAGTGAATCACAATGTGCTATCTTTACAGAAGAGTAGAGAATAACGTCCGGGATATATTTGAAAATATCACCTTTTCTTTCAAATTTTGTGGACATTTTGCAAGCCAGCTTGAGTCTTTCTAAAAACACATCAATGTGATGCATCTAAGACGGATCAAAGCAATAACACCAAAGATAGTTTCATTTTACTTGAACAAAATGGCCCAGACCTGAAAAGTGATTTTTTTGCAGATTTTAAGAGAAAATTCCAATAATTTTGGTATTGTGATAGTAACACTTATCCAAGACGAATCATACATGTTAGTATTTAATGTATATGCGGCAGAATAGCCAACAATACCATTTTTCTTATTTTGGCCGCCATTTTTGCAGCAATTTTTAGCCAAAGTGACAATTTTGGTTCCATTGAGTTGAAATATTCACGAGTAATGGTATGCCTCACTTACGTTGCACAGTTCTACTCATTTCTTGTTGAAATATGACAAGAATCCCATTGGTGATTTTCGGTGAAATCTCATACTGCGTTCTATAAAATCGAATTATTGAGGGATCAGAATGGACTGGGGTCACAAGGATGCCATAATTATTTCATTGCTCCAGTGATCAGTTAACCTGAACATTACACAAATAAAGTCACATTTCCGAACCAGTTCCATATAGAAGAAACTGATCTGGAAGATATTAGTGAGGGGGGGGAGAATTTCCACTTACGGCTGCCATTTTGACGACCATCTTGGACGGAGAGATCCAATTTAGCCCTATAAATGTACCATTATATCTCACAGAGTCATACTTACTACATCTGCCTAATTTTAAAGCGCAGATTCCATGGCAAGATTAATTGTGACATTTAATAAATCATATAATCACGAAAACCCCTTAAAAGAGGGGTTAAGTGAAATTTCAGCATGGCTCCACATCTAGTATCAATCAATATGTGAATATGTACAAATGCGCAAAATTTCATGCTTTAGTCACGAAGTGAACAATTCTTTTACTGAACCAATCTCTTACATTTATTAACAGCTGAATGCCAAAGGAGATGTTCGACAACTTGTGTCACGATCCTCCATGCTCACGTATACCTATATCTGTATGTTCACAATAAGCGAGATCACTCGGTCGCGGCCGTATAGGATTCATCCGGCTCCGTTCCGTGGTTTCATAGATTCTTCCAGCCCCGGTTCCGTGGTTTTAGTGCTACTGGTCAAAGTTTTGGAGTAGCATTTCCATATGTGGAGCTTTTGAATTATTCACTGCTTCCATATATGGAATTGTATATTTTTGCTTACAATAAATATATTGAACAACGACTATGGCTACCAAATGCTGATCCATATATGCCCACAAGTCGTGGTGCTAACGCCAAGCATCTGAACAAACACGAGGAATCGGGGATCATATAGCTGTATTACCATGCATAAGCGAGATCACTGAGTCGCGGTCATGTTGGATCCACCCAACCCCAATTCCGCGGTTTAAGTGCTGTCGGTCAAAGTTCTGGAGATGCATTCCGTATATAGAATTCGTGAATATTCAATACTCCATATATGGAATGCACCTCCAGAACTTTGACCTGTAGAACTTAAACCGCAGGATGTATCCAATATGGCCACGACTCAGTGATCTCGCTCGATTTTGCCTCCGTGTTATAACAATTCTGGTCTATATAGATCACCCGTATGCGAATAATGTTACATGTTAAATTTTACAGATCAAGCCACGAGTGAAGGAGCATCAAGAGCGATACAACCTCATACATCTACCAAACCCGATTGTTGTTCCTGGCGGCAGGTTCAGGGAAATGTTTTACTGGTAAGTATAGGCTAACTGAAATATTTCCTGGTATAAGTATAGACTAACTGAATTGGTGGTAAGTATAGGCTAACTGAAATGTCTTATTGGTAAGTATAAAAAGGCTAACTGAAATGGTGGTATGTATAGGCTATCTGAATTTGTGGTTGCCGTATGGCTCCATGAATTAGTTTACATATATATCTCAACTCCTTCAGAGTGGCTCAGTCGGTATGGTGTATTGTGTAAAAATAAAACAAATTAATAATAATAGCTATTTTTAAAAGAGTGTCGCTTTCCCTTTTCCCCACCAACACCATATATAGCTAAGTCAATTAACAGGACCCATAGCACCGGCATCATTGTAAGTGTGACAATCATGTCTAACACAATTGATGCAATCTGTTGTGTATATTTATATTTATATCATTAATTTATTTTGACATTTTGTTATATATCTATTTTGTAAATATATAGGGACACATATTGGACGATGGAGGGTTTGCTGTTGTGTGAAATGTTCGAAACTGTGAAGGGATTACTGCTGAACTTCGAACACCTAATAAACAAGTTAGTGGGACTCGAACCTTAAAGATCCCCCATTATTTAAATCTGCCAACCGTTTGTTCGTTGTACCATTGCCGTGTGGAGTATGTCATGGACTCCAGCATCACAATGAGAACTGTTTGTCGCTTAATTAATTGAACTCTGAACATAAAAATTAATTAAATCTCTCAAGTTTCAGTTTCTTCTAAATTGACGTTATTCTCGTTATGATTTTGTTTACTTATATATAAAATACCCATAAATGGAACATTTAAAGTTGCGAACACTATATTCTTGAACCTTTATTAAACTTGTCTTCGGGGATTTATTTAGCATGTATGCACTATAATTGCATTCTTGATTATTTTTGCATTTGTATTAAAATAGGAACGACAAAGGTACCACAACTACAACTTATTAGCCAGATTTCTATCAGTTTACGTCACACTTGGCACTGATAGATAACATATATAATAGTAGATGTGTGAATCAGTATTTTAGATTTATTTTGGTGTCCATTTTGACCCCCATCTTTGATCGCGCATATTCCATATGAGTCCGGTGGAGCATTCCGAAAAACAACATACATGTGTCTAAGATGCGCCGCGAAAAGCCTCAACTGTGACGTAGTCACATTTAAAGCTGACTGTTGACCAACCTATACAGTAAAACCTTTGGTGGAATCCTGCGATCAAGAGGTATCATCAGTCTTATTTGTCCACCAACTCTTCAACTGCATATATATTTGCAGACTTGGACATATTCCGAACGGCAACAGATTCGCATTCGCAGAACGATCACAACCACCATTTATATGCTTGATGATTGAAACCTACGTCGAGAAAACTGGAGATGTTGAGCTTTTGGAGAAATTCATGCCTGCGTTAGAGAAGGAATATGCTTTCTGGACCAAACACCGCAGTGTGCCGGTTGATGTCAATGGAACCACCCACAGAATGTATAGATACTGGTCAGAGTACACATTCCCGAGGTATGTATGGAACCACCCACAGAATGTATAGATACTGGTCAGAGTACACATTCCCGAGGTAGGTGAACGACCCACAGAATGTATAGATACTGGTCATAGTACACATTCCCGATGTAGGTTTATAACCACCCATAGAATGTATAGATACTGGTCAGAGTACACATTCCCGAGGTAGGTTTATAACCACCCACAGAATGTATAGATACTGGTCAGAGTACACATTCCCGAGGTAGGGTTATAACCACCCACATACTGTATAGATACTGGTCAGAGTACACATTCCCGAGGTAGGTTTATAACCACCCACATAATGTATATATACTGGTCATAATACACATTCCCGAGGTATAGGTTTATAACCACCCACATAATCTATAGATACTGGTCATAGTACACATTCCCGAGGTAGGTTTATAACCACCCACATAATGTATAGATATTGGCCAGAGTACACATTCCCGAAGTAGGTTTATAACCACCCACAGAATGTATAGGTACTGGTAAGAGTACACATTCCCGATGTAGGTTTATAACGGACACAACCTCAGTTCTTTACATAAATAGTCCGTGGTCTCAAGTTATTCTTACTCGCATGCCTGCACATTGGCTGATTTCCCTGATGTTCTTGAATTTATATATGAACAATGAACAAGTCTTTCAGCTACATTGGCTATCCCTTCAAATACACCAATAAATAAAGTATTCTGTTTCCGTTTATTCAGACCAGATTGAATTAAGTTAGAACATTTGAAGTCGTAAATATGTGAATGTGCCTGAAAAAATAGAATTTTAACAAACCAATTTATACCAACAGACCCGAAAGCTACTCAGCCGATGTGGAGAGTGCAGAGAGTGTCACAAAAGGTACGTCCACGAAGTCTATGTACGAGTTCACTCGTCACTATTCCTTCAAATATGTTTGGGTCGTATAACCAACATAGAACATTACTGCGTATCTTCAGATGGCGGCCATGTTTACCATCGTCTTCGATTGCGTATTTTCACGAATTCCATAAGTAGTAATGGGGGGCACTATGGCCCAGTACCCCCCAGACATGGGCACTATGGCCCAGTACCCCCCAGACATGGGCACTATGACCCAGTGCCCCCACAGACATGGGCACTATGGCCCAGTACCCCCCCAGACATGGGCACTATGGCCCACTGGGCCATAGTGCCCATGTCTGGGGGGATACTGGCCATAGTGCCCATGTCTGGGTGGTACTGGGCCATAGTGCCCATGTCTGGGGGGTACTGGGCCATAGTGCCCATGTCTGGGGGGTACTGGGCCATAGTTCCCCCCTGATGATAGATGTTCCTGTCATTGATGTGACATTTCTGATCGAAAAAATGAATATGGACTTAGAATTATTTTTTTCAAAAGGAAAATCTCACTTTGGAAAATATCAATTAGCTATCAAGAGTATCTTTTCGATCAGTTAGTGGCCCTGAAAAGGGCCGTTTTATTTTTGTTATAGTTTAGAATCCGCCACATTGAACTTCTTTGTTCGCCAAAACTTCAATTGATTTGTCTCCTCTCCTCATCCATATTTCGCATTCACAATAATGCTCGTGGCAAACGTGGGGGATCCACACTAGAGGTATTGATGACTTGAATCTTGGTGTTGATTTGTAGCCGCCTTTGGTAGCATCAAACATGACGATAGGTCGCTGTATAACAGTCGCCGCTAATTCAACCATCAATCTTGATTCGGCCAAAAGTGGTGAGTGTCGTAAGTCTTGTGCCGACGCACCAAGTTCGTCCCTCTCTGTGTAGTACAGGTCAACGGCCGCATCTCTCAGAACCATCCATCCATCGGTCGTCCCGTAAATCCCAATGCTGAGTGCCTTCCATAATAGAGATATTTCTTCGCCGTACACTGCTTTACAGTATACCCCACGGACCATTATCTCGTCAAGATCGGTTATGTTTACAGCAGTCATCTTTGAATGCAGAATAAATTGTTCGCTGCCGTGCTTGAACATATATCACGATTGTGCGGGCGGTAGAGAAAGCACATAACACTTTGACGTTAAAAATCTAACGAAATTAAAAACATTTGTTTGATCGCTATACAATAATGATCAAGAAAAATATGCATGTTGATCCGTCTCTGAAAAAACACAACTTGAGGAAATACTTGTCAATTTTTAAGTTCGATGCGTTGTGTTTTCATTGACGCCCGTGTAACAATCTTGTGTTCAGTTTTATGTATAAAATATGTACAATTCCAAAAACAAAAACTAGAAAAACATTCCATATTTTCCTAACGAGGTAATAAATATATCAATCATGTGTACCAAATAATAGATAATGATCTAATGAAATTAAAAACATTTGTTTGATCGCTATGCAATAATGATCAAGAAAAATATGCATGTTGATCCGTCTCTGAAAAAACACAACGGCAGGAAATATTTGTCAATTTTAACGCCAATGCGACATGTGATTTCATTGTCGCCCGTGTCAAATGTATACAAATATTTTCGAATTTGATCAACCTTACATTGCATTGCTATCAAGAGATGGATCCGTTAACAGAATTTCTTCAGAGTGAGATATACAGTAGTCCTGTTGCACAGAATACATATGCTGCGCCACAGTCAACAGTCCAAGCTAATACGACAATGACTATAGGTGGTGATACACTCATTTTAAAAGCGATTTTAGATGAACTGAGATGTCTTCGCAGGGATATTGACGTGAAAACGCAAGTAACGCATCAAGAAGTGAAAGTGAATCTTCGTTTCGTTGCAGAACAGATAGATATCCCAATCAGGGTTCATGATGTTGAGAGATCGAAAGAGCAGAAACAGATCAAAAAAGCAAAATCATCGGCGACGAAAGAAAAACAACCTAAGAGTGTCATGAAGGCTTCTACTGAGACAAAAGTCAGATTTCATCTTCCTTGTAAAGAACTAGAGATACAGAGAATTGTGATGAATTCGCAAAAGCTCTCGGTTCTCATGGGAAAGATATGTCAAGATATAAGAAAAACACAATACGGTGTTAAAGTCAGATGATAAATTTAAAACGGCCCTTTTCAGGGCCACACACATTTCCCAAAAGGTTACTCTTTCATAGCTGAAAAGTATATTTTGTTTTAAATTATTCGTGGCGTGATTTTTTCAAAACGAAACATAGGGTACAATGAACATTATTAGTTCTTAAGCAATGCTAAAAGTTTTTCTTTTTGAAAAAATTGGTTGGTCCTGAAAAGAACCGTTTTTGTTTTGGCCCTGAAAAGGGCCGTTTTGTACGACATCAAAATTCACTCCCCAATTTTCTCAGAGTGAGAATTTTGCTTTTGTTGCCCCGCCTCAGATAAAATAGGACAGCTAGACTCTGTTGGTATGGTTGCTGTTCTTTTTTGCATGATCAGCTTTGAACGGTCGGTCACTTCTCTTACGTACCTGCCCCACATTATCTGCGGTGTTATCCCCATAGTTCCTCTCAGTATCGCCATCAAGGGTTCGGGTATTGCAGTCATCTTTGAATGCAGAATAAGTCTGAAGATCCGTCTTGAACTTGTATCACGATTGCGCGGGCGGTAGAGAAACCACATAATACTTTGACGTTAAAAATGGCAAATGTTTCCTGACGTTGTGTTTCTTTTCAGTGCATTATCTGTTAGTTTCATCATTTCGATATGTTATAGATTAAATTCATGATAGTATATGCAATTAATTAAGATGTTTTAATATATGAATTCATCTTCGTTCATAAACGATGACCAAGTAAAGTTATCAAATGCAATGATCAAGAAAAATGTTCAGTATGTTTCTTGTGTTCAGTTTTTATGTATAAAATATGTACAATTCCAAAAACAAAAACTAGAAAAACATTCCATATTTTCCTAACGAGGTAACAAATATATCAAATCATGTGTACCAAATAATAGATAATGATCTAACGAAATTAAAAACATTTGTTTGATCGCTATACAATAATGATCAAGAAAAATATGCATGTTGATCCGTCTCTGAAAAAAACACAACTTGAGGAAATACTTGTCAATTTTTAAGTTCGATGCGTTGTGTCAGGAAATATTTGTCAATTTTAACGCCAACGCGACATGTGATTTCATTGTCGCCCGTGTCAAATGTATACAAATATTTTCACTTTTTCAGTGAACTTCATTCATTATGCCGTCTTTAAAGAAATTTCTCAAGAAGTTGTGGAGGAAGAGAGATTCGTCAGAGGAGACGGAAATAAGAAGATATAGGAAATGGCAGGATTCTCCTAAACAAAGTATGGTTCAGAAGCAGATGATAAGAGATTTTTTGGCTCGCCGACGACCATTGCCTAAAGTATGTGATGTTCAAGAATCAAGCAATCTTGATCTCGTGGAGATCTTGTCACAGATCAATAAGAAAGATCTGTGCAATGCAGCGATTGACAGCTTTGCTCAGGCTGGTGCGGCGCACAGATCAAATCCTATTTGGTCTGTGACAATTAATCCCAACGGGATATATCCTTATTTGTCAGAATTCTTATAAATCCTGGAAAAGAGAAAACGGCCCTTTTCAGGGCCACCCACATTTCCCAAAAGGTTACTCTTTCATAGCTGAAAAAACAAAACACGATTGTTCAATTCATAATTTATTCACACAACATAATTTTCAATTGTTTGTGTCGATTCGTTTATCTGTTTTTGGAATGTAGAATGGTCTCAGCTTCTTTTTCTTGGAAGTTTTCTTGGAATTTTCAATTTCTGGATGTTTATCTTCAGATTTGTTCTGTGAATCATTCGTAGGATCAACAGGTCGGTCTTGTTTGGAAAAATCTGATGTTGTAGACATCTCTTCAGTTTTGATATCTGTATTTGTTCTTGTATTGTTACTGCTTGTAGACTTTTGTATAGTTTTCACATTTTTTTTGTCGCCGAAATCTACTTTACAATGGAAGGACCAATGGGTGTCTTGACCGCATTTGTAACAGTAACCATATGGCGGTTTCCAATTTTTATCAGCTTTGTTTTTCTCTTGTTTCTCTTGCCATTGCATTTTGTTACAAAGTTTAAACAAATCGGTAGAGATCTGTCTCAATTCGACAAGATTATTGTATTCTTTGACTTTGAATGCAGACAAGACACAGGTGTTCATATTCCAAACTTCTGTGTTGCACATACCGCTTGTGGAGATTGCATGTGTAAACCAATCGAAGAAAAATGTGAAACATGCGGACCGGATTCCAGAGAATTTGTATTCAAGGGTGACAACGTTTTAACAGACTTCACAAACTGGTTATTCCACCAAGATCACAAAGGATGTGTTGCAATAGCACATAATGCTCAGGGATACGATGCACAGTTTCTACTTCAAGCACTCATACAAAGTGGAATTCATAAACCAGAACTGATCATGAATGGAAACAAAATTCTCAGTTTAAAATGCAACAGCGTGAAAGTTATTGATTCTCTGAGTTTTCTGATGATGCCGCTTTCAAAGTTTCCACAAACTTTTCAGCTGAATGAGATGACGAAAGGACACTTTCCACATTGGGCGAATTCACCAAAGTTTAAAAATTACATTGGACCTTACTTGGCTTCTGATTACTACAAACCAGACATGATGAGCGTGGAAAATCGAGAGAAATTATTTGAATGGTACAATGAGAAAATAGAAAATTACGTGATATTCAACTTCCAAGAAGAGATGGAGAAGTACTGCAAATCAGACGTGGATATTCTTCGCCGTGGATGTGGAAATTTCAGGAAATACATATTGGAAACAGAACAGATTGACCCGTTCATTGAGTCAATAACATTGGCGCAAGTTTGCAATTTGGCATGGAGGAAGAATTCAATGCCAGAGAAAACAATTGGAATAATTCCAGATGGTGGATACCCATGTGCTAAAAACTATTCCATGAAAGCGATACGTTGGCTTCAACATCTATCATTGTCACGTATGATAACAATTAAGCATGCTTTGAATGGAGGAGAAATCAAGATTGGTGGACACTACGTCGATGGATATGAGGAAGCCACAAGAACAGTTTTTGAGATGAATGGATGTCTGTTTCATGGATGTCCAAAATGTTACAACAACAGACAATACAAGAATCCCTATACGATGCTCACCATGGAAGAATTATATACAAGAACTCAACAGAAGAAAGATGAACTGAAAAGTCTTGGTTACAGAGTTGAATCACTTTGGGGACATCAGATCGACGAAAGAATGAAATCGGATGTGAAATTCAAACAACAAATGGAATCTTTCTACAAACATCGAGACCCCATTTTGCCAAGAGAAGCATTGTTTGGTGGACGTACAAATGCCATCAAATTGTACGAGGAAATTGATCAAGATTCCACAAATGAAATCAAGTTCATCGATGTGTGTTCGTTGTATCCATATTGCAACAAATATAAATTTTACCCTGTTGGACATCCAGAAATTTTGAGCCAAGAGCAGATCGATCAAGAACACATTAGAGACTATGCGGGGCTTGTTAAATGTACAATTTTACCACCATCGAAATTGTATATTCCAGTTCTACCGATTCATTGTAACAACAAAATGGTTTTTACTTTGTGCAACACTTGCGCCATCAATGAGAACGAGACATGTAACCATTCAGAAGAAGATCGAGCTATAACCGGAGTGTGGACCACGCCAGAATTATTCAAAGCAATGGATGTTGGCTACAAAATACTTGATGTGTACCAAATTTGGCATTGGACAGATGAAATATACAAATCCTATATCGACAAACATCTAAAGATCAAACAGGAATGTAGTGGTTATACATTTGGTGTTGAGACAGAAGAACAGAAGCAAAAGTTTGTACAGGATTATTATGCAGCTGAGGGTATAAAATTGGAGAACATCGAGAAGAATCCAGGAAAACGCCAAATATCTAAAATTATGATTAATTGTATATGGGGTAAGAATGCACAAAGAAATCTTATGTCAAAAACAGAGTATGTGGATAAGCCATCACGTTATTTTGAATTGCTTACTAGTAACAATATAATTGTTCAAAATGTTACACTTCTTGATGGTGACAAATTCATTCTGGTAAATTATGTTGAAAATTTTAGATAATATTGAACCTCATCATTCAGCAAATGTTGTTGTTGCTTCTTTTGTTACAGCGTATGCAAGATTACAATTGTATAAAAAATTTAAAAAACTTGGAGATAGAGTGCTGTATTTTGATACAGACAGCTGTATGTATGTCAGTGATCCATCAAAGAAGAACATCAAAACTATCGAAGGAAGATTGGGGAAATGGAGCGACGAACATCCAGATGCAAAGATTGTCAAATTTGTTGGACTTGGGCCAAAGAACTACGGATATGAATACATCAAAGATGGGAGAAGATACACCAAATGTAAGGTAAAAGGTATCACTCTTGATTACAGCGCAAGTCAAAAAGTTAATTTTGAAACAATGGTACAATGTGTTAATGATCGTGAAAATTTCAAAACTGTTGTTGAGTATCCTTCCAGAATTAAAAGACAAAAGAACCATCAACTGATTAGTGAGTGTCAAACCAAAACTTTCAGACCGGTGTACACAAAACGAAAACTCGTCAATGGTATTCACACATATCCATACGGATGGAGATGTTGAGTCATTTCATGTCAAGATGTTGACAGGAGTAGTACCTCCAGAAATTGCTGAGAAGATTTATGGATATTTGGTGGCACAGTCAACACTTATTCCAGAGATAAAGAAGGAATTACAAGAAGTCTGGTTTGAAAGAGAAAAGGAAGCAATACTACGATGCTGTGATGTCGACGAATGTTTACAGAGATTGGACTATCTTGAGACAAGTATATTTTCTCATTTCTCTCAAAAATATATTAAATCATTTATTAAATTCAAAACATTTTTTCTCATTGAAAGAATATCTGATTTTTGGATATTTGGTGGTGATGAACACCATTTAGATTTAGAAACTTTTGATGAACATGACTATATTCATTATACAAAGTATGAAGATAATTATCCTCTTGCTAGGGGAACCTTTAAATCAGTTCCTAGGATCTATGGGTATTTGTTAACAAAAAAAATGTCAACATATGCAAAAATTAAAAACATTATAGGAAATGATTTTTTTGTTTACAGAACAAACAGAAGAATAGAAGACTATAATACTTGGATTATTGAAATGTTTGGAAATATTTACAGCTATGGAGATTTCTGTTTAAAAACTAAATTCACACGTCGTTAAGTTCACTCTCTGATTAGGCATCAAAGTGACAACATGGAAGAATCTTTACTTTTCCAACATCCGTGTAATTTCTTTATCAGCGGACCTAGTGGATCAGGTAAAACATAATTTGTTAAAAAAGTTATTGAATTTAAACACGATTTATTCCAAACACCACCAAAGAAAATAGCTTGGTGTCACAAAGAATGGCAAGACACATACAATCGTATAAAAGAAATTGATAACGTTGAGTTTATCGATGGTATTCCAGACGATGATGAGGAAAATTATTTGCGAATTAGAACTGATATTTTCCATAAATGGTTGACAGCTAATGACCGAGGTCCTGTCATTTATTCAAAAGTATAAATTCAGTTGTTGTTACTTTTCTCATTTTAGAACCATGTCGTCCACCGAGATGTTTAGTCATGATGAACTGTCACAAATTATAAATTTCTTCACTTTTGCAGCTGAATTATTTCTTGAAAATGATTGGAAATTACCATCACAGACAAAAAAGTTTTTTCAGAGAAATAAAAATGTTCTTAAAAAAATCTCTGATCGATCAACTGATATGGAAACAAAACGCAAATTAATTTTACAACGAGGTGGTAGTGGGTTCCTTGGATGAGTTTTAATTAGAAGTCTTTTGAAAAATTCATTTGAACAAACTGGCAGACAATCTAAAAGTAAATCAAAGGTTTCTCCAAAACATTCAAAGATTACACTGATGCAAACACAACAAAGGGGTAGTCAAAAAGAATCTAAACGTAAAACAAAGCTTTCTCTAAATCATTCAAAGTTTACACCGATGCAAACTCAACAAAATCAACATTCTAAATTTACACCTATACCTTCTCAGCAGAACCCTCAACATCAACCATTACAAAAAAAACCAGTTATTGATCTTGAATTTTCAAAATTTATGCCGTTGTCTGATGCATCGAAATCTGCATTCGAAGCTTTAGAATGGTTCAATCAGAAAAGATAAAAGATGAAACATATAATTTTTCTGCTCATTTTGAGACAACTACTTAGACTATGAAGATGCCTTCAAAAACTAAGAGCAGGAAAGCACCGCTGATAAAAAAATATGGTGAGTTGATTGTTGCAATGAGTAAAGTTCCATCTGCATATCGTTGAAAATGATCAACGATGCTCCGAAACAAGTGATGGATTGTATTTCAGAATGTTGTCAAAATCTTTTAAAAGGTAATGTAAAACTGAATGAAGCTCAGAACCGTAAGTTACATTCGAAACGTAAACATATCAGATATCTTGCAGACAAGAACAAAACTTTGCAACAAAAGAAGAAAATTTTGAATCAAAAAGGTGGCTTTTTACCATTATTATTTCTTGCTCCATTGATTAGCAAAACATTAGGTGCAGTTGTTAACAATATTTTGAAAAACTAAATCTCAAATAAATATGAAGAAAATGGTTATTGTACCATTCAGAATGTTGGAAGATTTCAAACAATGGAAAATGTCAGAAATGAATAAACCTCAATTACCTCCGGATCCTGCAATTTCAAATGTTTCAGATTCTTACAAAGAATTGAAATCAGTTTATGATAAAAATATTTCTGAATCAGAAAAGTCACAGTTATTTGGAGAAAATTTGTACAAATTGAAAACTTCACAAAAATCTTTAAATTCAAAATTCAGTTTACCTGAACAAAAGTTATCTGAAAACTTTGGGAAAATGAGTGAACATACATTGGGAAGTGTGCCATCTAAACTTCGTGGTAAAGCACAACAAATTTTAACATTGTTGTCAACTAATCCTAAACTTAGATGGGATGATCGTGGACAATTAATTTATGGAACAGAAACAGTTACTGGATCAAATATAATTGATTTGATAAACGATGTTGTTCGTCACCGAAAAGGTTTTGACCCAGTTGGTTATGAAACATTCCTACGCGGATTGGGGGAACTTAATGTACCACAAGATTATGTAGGTAACAGGAATCGATGGTTGTGGATACAAAGACATTTAAAAGAAGGTCACACTGGTGATGAGTTTCATACACCTCATGCAACTCCTAGCAGTGGCAAGTCAAGAAAACGTTCAGTTGATATTTTCACACCTGAAAGTTTTCCTAAAACCAGAAAATCTATTTTGAAAGGATGGTCCCCACTTACATAAAATTTGACAAACTTCTAACTGAAATTTACTACAATCCAAAAGAAGTTGGTGGTTTCAGTGGAGCAAATCAACTTTTTAAAAATGCGAAAGAAACAAATAACAAAATTAAACTTTCAGATGTTAAAAAATGGTTACAATGGCAAAAAACATACACTTTGCACAAACCAATTGTTCGGAAATTTCGCAGACGTAAAACTATTGTTGCAGGAATTGATATTCAGTGGCAAGCTGATTTGGCAGATTTGCAAACTTTGCAAAAGCACAATGACAATTACAGATATTTACTTTGTGTTATTGATGTGTTCTCAAAATTTGCATGGGTTGAAAAAATTAAAGACAAAACTGGTAAAACTTTAGTTAAAACATTTCAGAAAATTCTCAAATCATCAAAACGAAAACCTGTTTCATTTCAATCTGACAAAGGTTCAGAATTCAAAAATAAATTATTTTTTACAATTTTTGAAATCTAAGAAAATTAATTTTTTCACAACAGAGAATCCAGAGACAAAAGCAAGTATAGTTGAACGTTTTCAACGGACATTGAAAACAAAGATGTGGAAATATTTTACACATAATCAAACTTTGAAATACAATGATGTTTTGCACGATTTTGTGAATTCTTACAACAAAAGTTTTCATAGAAGTATTAAGATGGCACCAGTTTTAGTAACTCGAGAAAATGAAATTGAAGTTTCCAGAAATCTTTATGGAAAGTTAAAAATGAAAAAAGATAAGATCTTGAAAGTTGGAGATTTTGTTAGAATAAATAAAACAAAGAGAACTTTTGATAAAGGATATCTTCCAAATTGGACAAAAGAAAATTTCAAAATTAGTAGAGTTTGTAAAAGTACACCATTAACTTACAAATTAGTAGATTTAGATGGTGAAAACATCGCAGGATCATTTTATGGTAAAGAAATTCAACATATAAAAGATAATAAAGTTTACGAAATTGAATCAGTTGTTGGTAAACGTTCAAGAAAAGTTGCTGGTAAATCAGTTAGAGAAATTAAAGTTCATTGGGCTGGTTATCCTAAAAATTTTGACAGTTGGATTCCTGCCACAAATTTGGTATAAAACTTTTAACATGTCTCAAAATGGTTCAGTTGGTCTGGATGCTCCATCACAATTTCAAATCTGTGGAGAAAAAATTGCAAAAAATCAAGTAACATATTTTACACAAATTATTATAATTGTTGGTATAATCGCTACAGCAATTGTTCATTTAAGTTTACAAAGTGAAAATAACGAACTGTGGTTAATTTTACTCAGTAGTTCTTTGGGATACATTTTACCAACACCGCGTTTGAAATATTTGAAAAATCAGTCGGCAGAAATTTTGAAAGTATGAATTCTTTCTACATTACAATTCCGAGCGACAGTTCAATGGTAATGTATCCAAACAATTCTCAATGTTGTTTTACTGTACAATTACCAAAACCAATTCAAATTGATAAAGAAAAATGGGAAGTTGCATTAGTCGAACTGATAACACCTTCAGAAACATACAATGTTACAGGGGATTCGTGTAAATTCAATTTGATTACAACTGATGCAATAATACTGTCTGTTCTTCAAAATCGTTTTGAAGAAAAGATATTTACGAGACCTGATGGCGTTCGTGCAATTGAAATACAGATACGAGAATGTTCGTATACCTCTGCGGCAGATTTACTTGATACAATGCAAGATGTAATTGATGAAACACTTGGAGAAGCAATGCAAAACGAATACGGATTTCACATCAAGTACTCAAAAGTTACAAAACGTGTGAAAATTATTCGCAAGAGTGTAAGTATCCCAAAACTAGGAATTGAATTACCACAATGTCTTTTGCACAAGTTGGGTTACAAAACTGAAAACGCTTCTGAAGATTTTTATTCAAATAATAGATTTCCGTTTGGTGTAGATTTGTTTGTTGGTCATAATCAAATGTTTGTTTATTCTGATATTGCCGATTTCACAATTGTTGGAAATGTTGAAGTACAAATTTTATGAATTGTTTCTTTCAGAATTAAAAGAGATATCGACGGATTACATGTAAAACATGAATTTTTAAATTTACATTATGTTCCAGTTTCAAAGTCATACTTTGACAAAATTAGTGTAAATATAAGTGGCGACACAGGAAAATCAATTCAGTTTATTGGTGGTAAGTCTTTGGCGAAGCTGCATTTCAGAAAACGAGAGGAGTTCTAAAAACAATGTTCCCCGTGTATAGAGGTGTACCACGGCAATATGGTAACGGTATTGGTTCAATTTTCAAATCAGTTATGAGATCTGCTGTACCATTTCTAAAACCGATTGGTCGGACAGCTTTACAACTTGCGAAAAAACACACTTTTGGTGTTGCAGATGAAATTATTAATCAAGGTAAAAGTCCGAAAGAAGCGTTGATGTCTGAAGGTAAAAAAGCTTTAAAATCTTTTGGCACACAAGCTAAAAATCAAATTTTGAACTCGAGACAAAAACCTAGAAAAAGAGTAGCGAATTCAAAAATGAATCATTCAGCTGTCAAACGCCGAAAAAGTCAGTCGAAAAAACATCCTAGCAGTCGAGCTCTTGATATTTTTGATTAATCATGGCACAAATGGTAAATGGATCATGCGAATGCAATAAATCGGAACTTGATATAACACATGTTCCACCAACGGTGGCTACAATGTCAGAATCGCAGTGGATCGAAAATCATCCGATTGCACCGCTGAATAATTCTGCTCCGATAGAGTTTGTCATACCATCTCAAACCGAAAAGTGGACAGATATTAATCAATCTTATCTTTATGTGAAATTCAAAATTACAAAAAAAGATGGAACTAATTTGGTAGCTGGTACGGAATTAGCACCTGTTAACAATTTCTTTCATAGCATGTTCAGCAGTATTGATGTTTACTTGAACAACAAATTGATAACTTCGAATTCTGACACTTACCCATACCGAGCATATTTCGAAAATCTGTTGGGATACTCTCCAGAATATATAGATAATCAATTAGCAAATTTAGAAATGTGGTATAGCGATACAGCAGAACAATTTGAAGAGAATACCAAAGGTGGTGGCAATGCTGGATTAACTTCTAGAGAAAGTTTGATCGGTGGTAGTAAAATTGTTGAACTATGTGGACGCTTACACACTGATCTGTTTCTTCAAGAAAAATATTTACCAAATGGAATTGAAATTCGTATCAGATTAAACAGATCACCATCAAAATTTTGCCTCATTGGCGCCGAGGATGGACAAATTGTTTTCGAATCAGCAGTGTTCCATGTCAGAACAGTTAGTCTCTTTCCAGCGGTCTCAAATAAATTAAATCAAGAAATTGTCCAGTCAAAAATGAAAATACCTATCAGACGAGTAGAAATAAAAACTTTCACAATTAGTACTGGACTTAGATCAAAAAGTGAAGACCACTTATTTCAAGGACAATTACCAAAGAGACTTTTTATTGCGTTGGTCGAAAATAAAGATATGAATGGAGATTTGGGTACCAATCCATTCCACTTCAAACATTTCAGTTTGAATAAATTGGAAGTTAGTCAAGACGGTCATACAATACATAACCGTCCATTTGAACCAAACTTCGCAACAAAACAATGTCTCAGATCATATTTATCTTTGTATCAATCTTTAGGAATGTTTGGTGTTAACAAATCAATTGGCATTAATTTAAAAGAATATATGAATGGTTATTGTTTGTGGGGTTTCGACTTGACACCGGACCAAGGAAGCGACGAGGGACATCTACATCCTATAAAGACAGGGAACCTGCGTTTGGAGCTTCAGTCTTGACAGCTCTCACTACAGCCGTCAACGTTTTGGTGTATGCTGAATTTGACAGTGAAATAGAGATCACAGCTTTGAGAGAAGTGCTTACTGACTATTAGGATGGAGTTCACATCACAGCTATGGAACTACTATGAAGAATACCAATGTTCACAAAACTTTGCTCCGAGATGGAACCTGATCTTGGACACACTCAACAACGCTATGATTGAAGAACTACAAGAACTTATTCGCAAGGAAGTGTCAGCAAACTGTGAAGGATGTAAAATAGAACATCCTAGTCAACGTGAACATGTTCTGTGTTTGTTCTCTACAACTGATGATTGGACAAACCAGTTTATCGACTTAGCGCTGATTAAACTTGACATATACAATGTTATGGAAAGATGGTTCCCGAAGCTGATGGAGTTAAACCCACACTGCAAGGAGAAGTTCGAAGCATACGTCATGTGGGATCATCTGAGAAACAGTTTGGAGCTCAACCGCAAAAAAATCGACGCAGAGTGGACTCTGATGTGGTCACAGCGAGTCAAAGAGAATTACAACGATGCAGACAGCTGAACTTCAATATATTCTGGACAATTCCTGGTTGTGTAAACTTAACACACATGTTTGTGCTAGAGATCTGTTACCAGAGAAGAAACCACAGCACATTCAAGCATATATTGTGAACACGCACTCATCGGATCAGCCAGGAGAACACTGGACATTGATGTTATTCAATGGAAGATCAGCTGTATACTTCGACTCATTTGGACTACCACCACCGAGACGATATATGTCACCATTCATAAAAAGGAACTCATCAGCATGGACTATGAATACAACACGATATCAACATCGTGCGACAAATGTGTGTGGATTATATTGTATATTCGCACTCCACCACATGATGAAAGGAAAGAGGATGAAAAGATTATTCAATTCTCGGGATTTCTTCAAGAATGACAGAACAATAGTTCGATGGTTTGGAAAGCACTATGGTCGATTATACAGAAAAGCAAATTTGCTGTTGAATTAAACTTCACCAGGACATCGACGGCTGATATACATACAACGCAAAGAAGACGACGACCAGATAACAACGAATGTGTCAACAACTCCACAAAATAGACTCTTTTGTTATTGATTCAGCGTAGGATGTTGTAGGATGTTCAATTAAGTTTCTTCAAATCTGAGACCTTGTTTTGTACATAAATTATTGTTCTTTGTTAATACTATTGATGTATAATAATATATTATTGTTCATTGTTCTTGTTCTTGTTTTTGAAAAATAAATGATAAATTTCAACAAAATCGTTTTCACTGTAGGATCCCCACCAATTGATTCTGTTCGTGTCGATGTGTCATCTCTGGTCAGAATTATACAAACTTTAAATTAGTAATGAAAAAATGTCTAAGTCCATTTTCATTTTTTCGATCAGAAATGTCACATCAATGACAGGAACATCTATCATCAGGGGGGACTATGGCCCAGTACCCCCCAGACATGGGCACTATGGCCCAGTACCCCCCAGACATGGGCACTATGGCCCAGTACCCCCCAGACATGGGCACTATGGCCCAGTATCCCCCCAGACATGGGCATAGTGCCCATGTCTGGGGGGTACTGGGCCATAGTGCCCATGTCTGGGGGGTACTGGGCCATAGTGCCCCCCATTACTACTTCCATATACCTATAGTTACAATAGATGAGTACACCGTTTCTGCATATTCTGTTAGGATCGTGCAATCCACAACATTTAAAGAGAATCGAATATTGTCATCTCGGTGGCCAGTTTGGTCGTCATCTTTGGTGTTTTTTGTTTTTTGTTTTTTGTTATATCGGATAGAAGATTCCGACAAAATATTATTAGATCCATTGAGGAAGCCTAAAGTCAACTAACCTAAAGTGCGGGACGATTCGTTAATTCCAGCTTGACAAAAATATCCCAGAATGTTTTTATTCTATCGTGATGGCCATCTTGATTGCCATATTTTATTGCACCTCTTTATGGCCTATCCTGTGACGTAGTTGCCATTGCAGATATGCACTCACAGCTGTTCCGAGACATCAGAGCGGCCGCTGAATCCGGCATGGATTTCTCTTCCCGATGGATTCCGAACTTTGATGCAAAAACCAGCAAACTTTGTGATATGAGAACCACCGACATAGTTCCAGTATGCCTCAACAGCCTGCTTTGCATGAATGAACATTTGATATCTACGTTTTTCGAGAGGTTAGGTATGTAGAGTCAAATTGACTATGTATTTCATAGCTTATAGTCAGAACAGCTGTCTTAAATGGAACCGCGATCGATAGGTCACAATGGCGATGCGAAGTTAGTCAAACCTATTGACTTTATATAAGTGTATAGTCGAATGGGACTATACGTATAGGTTATAACCCGCTTGGGTACATGTATATGTACAAGAAATATAGAACCAAGGCGCGTTTAGCGCCGCGGTCTGTATTTCTTGCACAGATACCCAAAGCGGGTTATAACCTATACTTAGACACTACTAATGTTCTTGGAAATACAATGTTATAATTATGTTTTGGCCTCAAGTGATTAATCGAGCTTACATATGAGGTGTAATCATGCAGGGGCATTAACTGGTCGGCGGATATTATATTTTGTGATCCTCCCTATTGATTGGCCCATGTGCTGTCACGTGCCGGGCGAAAAATCACACTGTCGTCCGCTGACCCGGGAGACATTGTTTTTGTCGCCCGCCTGATGTTATATTGCAAGATTATCTCCAAACACACATTGCAGTAACTCATCTATTTCACATCACTACGATGTACTAAAAAATCATAGATCTTATATACCCCACGGATTCGCAAAACGCACCAGTTGTGGTGTTTGCTAATTTGCATATATTTAGTGAACACTAATATTCGAACTTTTAAGTTGATACTTTTATCGGACAAGCGTTATAATTTACTTTTTACATCGAAACATCTCGGTGATTCAATTTGTTCATGTCGACATTATGATGCACGATTGAAAGAGAGGATCCCTTGAGGTTGGTTGGTTATAAATGTTCGCTGGTAGACAACGTAATGCATACGTTTGTCGCGAATGAATGGTACTGTACGCTTATCCTCCGCGATGTCTGTAATGTGACCATAGAAGTATTTTATGTGAGGATCGGCATGAGCACTGACACATATGAATGTACATTAATGAAATTGACAACTTCCCAATAGCTTTCGGGGAAACCGTTATGAAATGATCATCGCGGGTAAATTGCGCGCACAAGACGACATTGAATAATATGCCACATTGCAGAAGACGAGAACATACCTATATGGCTTATTGGTTTACATTGCATGGACCGATATTGACGATTTGACCGCCAAAATGATCGTAAATAAACACGGATTATCAAATTATGCTTAACATCTTGACTATCGTTTATGGAACAGAAATCCTATGGGACAATAAGTAGTTACTGAAAATATACATAATCGGGAAAGAAAGCACTCGTGACTCAGTGCAACATCGTGCGTGTGGATGGCAAGGATATTTTCTGTGGTATAATCGGATAACAAGACAGTTGTTGCCCTTTTTCTCGGGAGACATTGAGATTTGTCTCCCGCTCGAGAACGGAATGTCTCCCTCCGTTCTCGAGCGGGTGACAAATCTCAATGTCTCCCGAGAAAAAGGGCGACAACTGTATATTGTTACCTTCCTCCCTATTTTCCACCCTTCTGATTGGCCCATGTCCTGTCACGTGTCGGGCGACAAATCACACTGTTGCCCGCTGAGCCGGGAAACATTGTTTTTGTCGCCCGCTTGATGTTATATTGCAAGAATATTTCCAAACACACACTGCAATAACTCATCTATTTCACATCACTACGACGTACTAAAATCATAGTTCTTATATACCCCACGGATTCGCAAAACACACCAGTTGTGGTGTTTGCTAATTTGCATATATTTAGTGAACACTAATATTCGAACTTTTAAGTTGATACTTTTATCGGACAAGCGTTATTATGTACTTTTTATATCGAAACATCTCGGTGATTCAATTTGTTCATGTCGACATTATGGTGCAAGATTGGATCCCTTGAGGTTGGTTGGTTATAAATGTTTGCTGGTAGACAACGTAATGCATACGTTTGTCGCGAATGAATGGTATAGTAAGCTTATCCATGATATCAGACCGCTCCGCGATGTCTGCAATGTGATCAAAGAAGTATTTTGTGTGAGGATCGCCATGTACTTGGGAGCACTGACACATATGATTGTACATTAATGAAATTGACAACTTCCCAATAGCTTTCGGGGAAGACCGTTGTGAAATGAACATCGCGAGTAAATTCCGCGCACAAGACGACATTGAATATGCCACATTTCAGAAGGCGATAACATTCCTATATGGCTTATTGGTTTACAATGCATGGACCGATATTGACGATTTAACCACCAAAAGGATCGTAAATAAACGCTGATTATCAAACGCTTGACTATCTTTATGGTACAGAACTCCTATAGGACGATAAGTAGTTACTGAAAATATACATAATCGGGAAAGAAATTTAAGCAGTCGTGACTCAGTGCAACATCGTGCGTGTGGATGGCAAGGATTTTTTTCTGTGGTATAATCGGATAACAAAACAGTTGTTGCCCTTTTTCTCGGGAGACATCGAGATTTGTCACCCGTTCTCGAGCGGGTGACAAATCTCAATGTCTCCCTCGACAGCGGGCGACAACTGTATAATGTTAAACATCTCATATATATTTTGAAGACCTCTGTATGTTTGTATGTCTGCATGTCTGTCTGTATGTCTGTCATCATTTATACAAATCTACGATTCTCGACCGATCGGGATGAAACTTGGTACGTGTGTGTAGTTTGACCAGGCCACCGGTCGACGTTGTCGTATTGGCGAGCCCGTGCGGCGCCCGCTTCGCGCATGCGCAGACGAGATCTCGGAAAAGGGTGGAGCTATCGACTTGAAATTTGCTATGTGAATGTATCTTGGCCCGGATACGAATTTTATCGGGTCGCCGAGCCTGTGCGACGCCAGCTTCGCGCATGCGCAGACGAGATCTCGGAAACGGGTGGAGCTATCGACTTGAAATTTGCTATGTGAATGTATCTTGCCCCGGATACGAATTTTATCGGGTCGCCGAGCCCGTGCGACACCAGCTTCGCGCATGCGCAGACGAGATCTCGGAAACGGGTGGAGCTATCGACTTGAAATTTGGTTTTTGAATAGCCCGGACAACGTCGGGCTCATCGGCGAGTATATATTTTGAAGACCTCTGTTTGTCTGTCTGTCTGTCATTTATACAAATCTACGATTCTCGACCGATCGGGACGAAACTTGGTACGTGTGTGTAGTTTGACCAGGCGGTCGTCGTTGTCGTATTGGCGAGCCCGTGCGGCGCCCGCTTCGCGCATGCGCAGACGAGATCTCGGAAACGGGCGGAGCTATCGACTTGAAATTTGGTATGTGAATGCATCTTGCCCCGGATACGAATTTTATCGGGTCGCCGAGCCCGTGCGACGCCAGCTTCGCGCATGCGCAGACCAGATCTCGGAAACGGGTGGAGCTATCGACTTGAAATTTGGTGTGTGAATGTATCTTGCCCCGGATACGAATTTTATCGGTCGCCGAACCCGTGCGACGCCAGCTTCGCGCATGCGCAGACGAGATCTCGGAAACGGGTGGAGCTATCGACTTGAAATTTGGTATGTGAATGTATCTTGCCCCGGATACGAATTTTATCGGGTCGCCGAGCCCGTGCGACGCCAGCTTCGCGCATGCACAGACGAGATCTCGGAAACGGGTTGAGCTATCGACTTGAAATTTTCTATGTGAATGTATCTTGCCCCGAATACGAATTTTATCGGGTCGCCCAGCCCGTGCGACGCAAGCTTCGCACATGCGCAGACCAGATCTCGGAAACGGGTGGAGCTATCGACTTGAAATTTGGTGTGTGAATGTATCTTGCCCCGGATACGAATTTTATCGGTCGCCGAGCCCGTGCGACGCAAGCTTCGCGCATGCGCAGACCAGATCTCGGAAACGGGTGGAGCTATCGACTTGAAATTTGGTTTTTGAATAGCCCGGACAACGTCGGGCTCATCGGCTAGTATTATATATATACTTATTATTTACCGCCAGGTAGTGGATAATTTGTTATGTATTTAAGGGACTACACGCAGGAAGACGACCAGTATTGTCCATGCAGTCCCTGTACAATATCATAAATTTTGTACCTTTAGTTTAACTGTATGTTGTTATGTTTTTGTTTTTTTTACAAATAAATCTATCTGTCTATATCTTAACCGAGCTTCTATACGTATGAGGTGTAGCCGCGTAGCGGGGTGGGGCAGATACAATCTGACTCATATCACAATAAATTAATCTACCGAATTGAAATCAATATGCTACTCAACATTCCCCAATAAGAGTATATTACTGTTATTAAGAGAGAAATAATCAAGAAGCTTATTAATCATATAATCATAACAAATAAAACAGAACGAGTCAGATAGACTCTTAGTCCCGGTACATACATACACTTGATTTTAGAATAATGTAATATAACTATATTAACATCCTCTGGTGGACTGTATGTCGATCTTGTGAACAGCAATTCTGGATTAACATTGCAGAATCCCTTCAAGATTTTGAACACATTTATCAGATCTCCCCCTAACCTTCTGTACTTAAGGGACACAAGCTGTAGAATAACCAGTCTGTCATTATTATTAAAGGTACTCAATCCGACTAAGCACCCCTAAATTACTATTTCTTTGGCTTCGGGGGTAAAACATATTTGATTCGAGTTGAGGAACCCACCCATTAAAGCTCAGAGTGATCAGATATCGATTTTTGAAGTTAGTTAATTTTTGGAGATGTGTACCAGAACCACCTGCTCAAACAGACAAATTTCGGGTGTAAGATTGATAAGTCTAAACTCAAGTGGTTATTATTGTTAATGGTAACCACTTGATTTTCGAGTTATCCATCTTACAACCCCAAAGCCAAAGAAATTGTATTTAGGAGCGTCTAATCGGATTGAGAGTACCTTTAACTCTTTCATGGTTGGAACTTCTTGAAATTTTGCGAAAACCTTGTGCCAATTCTCTTATATATGCGAGTCACCCATAGGAAGCCTCGCATATAAGAGAATACATTGGCCTAAAAATATTTTGACATTTTGAGACAGGGCATTCTCTTATATATATGCAAGGCTCCCTATGGGAGACTAACACATATAAGAGAATGCAATGCTGTACCAGCGTAACTTCTGCCATGAAAAGGTTAATATATATACTAATATATCTTTTCTAAGCACAAAATAGATGTATTTAACTTTAGAGGCACTGGAGAGGATGTTCAATTTGTTGCGTATGTTTCAGGGGACACGGCTAAATCTACTGAGTACAAGAGGAGACACGAAGAGACCAAACGGGCGATTCGTGATGTTTTCTGGGACGATAAATCTGGTGTGTGGTTCGATTACTGTCTCTCGTCAAAATCGTCCATCAAACGATTCTACCCATCGAACGTATATCCAGTATTCTGCAAGTGTTATTACGAAAATGAGGACGATAAGATAGCGACAGAAGAGAAGGTCCTTCGGTACTTGAAGGTTTGTACAGCCCACGATACATGGAATCGACAATAACCGTCGGCATCGCGAGCAGCTGTCACTTTATGAATAAAACAACTCTAATTTGGCTGAAGGGGTCACTCTCACCAAAAAAAGTGCTGCCCAAGGGTACACAGGATTTTCAAAATGTGCTGAAGGGTAAAAGGACATTCAGTTTTCGTATCTGCCATGATTTCTGTTAGAGAATAATTGTTTAAGTTACAATGAATATTAGAATGTACTGAAACAAACTGCTAATGGGCGCCAGACTTTCATACACACAATTTAACCCTTTGAACCCTGGCTCCCCACAACGATCGACACCCTGACCCTGGGCTCCCAGTGGTATTTTTATATTGTGGCCAGTGTTTAGATGTATGGTGTTGTTTACGTTCAAGTGGTGTCACATTTCTGAAACTTTAAATGTATGTTCCCCATGAACCACTGATTATTTTACGATCTGGTTACATTGCCACGTGGTCACTCCCTGGTAACGGTTGCTATGCATCTACCCGATATTGAAAGTAAAATACAATTATAGCTTTTTCGGTCGTAATTCAGCCCAAGGAAATGGCGTTGTTGATGCAGTCAACACCCTATTGTGAAATTTGAGATATATCTGGCCAGAAGTCTGATCCTAACTTGTATTTAAGGGTAGCAACGGTTGCTAAGCAAATACCCCAAATGATCGAATGACACCATTGCCCTGTGAATCCAATTGTATTATGCCCCAATTTAGACATTCTTGGCATGCACATGCATGCTGATGGTTATGTTCAAATGGTGCTACAGGTCTGAAATTTTACAGGTGTGTTCCCATGGGCCACTGTGTATTTTTTTAGAACGGTATATATACGGGTATCAATGGTTGCTAAGCATATAGCCCAAGTGATCGAATGACACCACTTCCCTGTGCATTCAATGGCATTACGTCCCGTTTTAGACATCGCCTATATGGCACGGTGATGGTCATGTTCAAATGGTGCCACGAGTCTTAAACTTTACATAATTGCTCAATAATGCACGATTTGACCACGTGTTTGTAATGTGCACGCGCAAGTAGATCGGACTAGATGGTATTGTGACCATGCAACCCATTTCCACAGTACTACTCTGGTGCAATGTAAAAACGTGTAGCTGTATAACGCAAATTTGTGTACTATGGAGATCCTTGATGTGATTGTATCAGTTCACAAAAATCCATACATTTATCGCCATGATTTTATCCTATGCGCATGCGCGAAACAAATCGACTCAAATAAGAAACTGCGTGCGCCTTCCTCACATATGACAGAACACTGATTATGTATGCAATACTAATTTAAACCAAAAAGAGTGATCGAAATGGTGTCTTTCTACAATCCTGCGAACCGCGCAACAATGTAGAGCTTTACCCGAATCGCTTCAAATAATGTACGTTTGTTGAATTCTGCGCTGTGCGCATGTTTTTCTACCCCAACTAGTCGGCAACAAACTCATACACATTCACCCATGGCACTCCTGAAGTTCCTTGTGATCATTTACATAGATATAAGTGGATATACCAATGGTTATAACATGTATACACATGCTACATAGGTATATGATGTCACTGAATGCTGCTGGCCGCTTTTGCGGCCAGTCGGGTGTATGAAGGTTTTCTGGCTGGCTGCTTTTGCGGCCAGTCGGGTTCAAAGGGTTAAGTAATGGTGTTCGTGCCGATCACAAACCCTGTGTACCCTTCAGCACATTTTCAAACCCTGTGTACACCCTGTGTACACATGAGCACTTTTTTTGGTGAGAGTGACCCATTCAGCTCTACTTTGAGCTAATGTATATTGGTCATCTTATATATGCTATCGTATGTAGCTTTTTTCTATCTTTTAGAAAAGACGAGCATTGGAGTTTAACCTGATAGTAGCATACAAATAAGAATGCACGCGATAATTAAAATGAGATCAACTTTAATTAATGCTTCGCCCGACTGTGATCAATACCATGCTTTTCGAATCGTGAATCGATGAGAATTGAATACATACAGATGATCAAAATTAACTATAAGCTCTCAATTGAGTCAATTTATACTGAAATATATACGCTGATGGCTATTTTGGTGGCAATCTTGATGTTTTATGACGTTGTAAAATGTAAACATATCCGGAAAACTGATATAGCATATATACTTGAACATTATCACAACATTGAAATTGACAGGTTTCTCCATTTTAGCTGTCAATTTGGTTGTAATTTTGAAAATTACATAAAGTCCCATGCACGCAGCTGCGGTGTCACAGCATGCGTGACATTAATGCATAAAAAAAAAAAAATTCCAAACTATGTTTACTTTGAGTTACAGGACTGCGGGTGCTTAGATTACATTGGTGGAGTTCCGACGTCACTCTCGGAGACGGGCCAGCAGTGGGACTTCCCCAATGCATGGGCTCCGCTTCAGCACATCGTGACGATGGCCTTGCATTCCATGAAGTCCGACGAAGCGAAAACCAAAGCCAAAGATCTGGCATCGCATTGGCTGAGAAATAATTACAAAGCTTGGAAATCTAGTGGTAACATGTACGAAAAGGTTAGTATAATAATATATGCATAAAAAAAGGTTCAATTATGCATATCTTAATAGGCACAATGTCATGCATATGTTTATGCTATAGTTGATTTTCACGTCTTGTCTGATTTTATATAAATTGAATCTGGCACATCATATCGTGTAAATTGGGGAATAAGACAGACATGCAGAGCTCGGCGTTTATGAATCTTAACCCTTGTGTACTATATGTATATCTACTAATTAACAAGTCAAGTAATTCCTTTCTAAAATATTCATAAATAAGAAGTTCCACAACCGGCCATGTCGTTATCTGATCATGTCCCATGACTGGACAGGAATTCTGCAGTTGTATCATCTGTTCGTCTCTCTGTATAACTGATTAGGACTAGCTATTCAGTAAAGAAAATGTTAGGTCTGCATGGTCCGGAATATAAGTTGTATATATATACCGTATATATAATCTTTCCTGCTTTATTTCAGTATGATGCATCTAAAAGTGGTGAGCGAGGATTCGGTGGGGAATACAAAGTACAGGTGGGTGTACAGGCATCGCCAATATTTAAGCGCCTAACGTAATACAGAATCTGACAAGACCGAGTTTTTATACGTTTTATTAACTTGCTACCAGATTGCAGCAGAACAGTCAGATAATTACAGTCACTCATAATACTCATGGGGCTGGCGGTCAGCGATTTATACATATGTTTCTCGTAGTGGTATATATGTTTGTTTTATAACAATAATTATTGTTAGCGTACACATGGCAATTGAGAGATGGGATATTGATATGGGGAAACAGCACTTGCCATTCCATTCATTGTCTCATGGCGTATGTGTTGACGAAACTTAATGTATAAATGCATACGCATGCAGTCTAACAGATAACAATTAAGTATATATGTGTAAACAAAGCCTAACAACAAACACAAAATCAGACAGAAAATAGATAGGAGAGGAGAAAAGAGAGAGAGAGAGAGAGAGAGAGAGAGAGAGAGAGAGAGAGAGAGAGAGAGAGAGAGAGAGAGAGAGAGAGAGAGAGAGAGAGAGAGCGAGAGAGAGAGAGAGAGAGAAAGAAAGAAAGAGAGAGAGATAGATAGATAGATAGATAGATAGATAGATAGATAGATAGATAGAGAGAGATAGAGTGGTTAGATCTATTTGAAATTGTATGTCACTACTGCATTGTGAACAATTGAATAATAACTGGGTGTTTTTCTTTATCGGAATGAGACCATATAACAGAGTATATGCTTGTGTTACAGGCTGGATTCGGATGGTCAAATGGAGTTGTCCTGAGCTTCATATCCACATTTGGTGCCGACGTCAGTATGCATTCTTGAGATCACAATGCTGTTGAATGTCGGGCAATAGAATAGAGAGAACCTTTTGGGGGAACGCTGTATACACCAATGCAGAGTCAACTATATGTATACTACGTCCAGTTTGATCGTTTTTTCTCTATTGTGCGAGCCAGGTTAATTTCTCAATAAAATTTATTTACTGTGTCGGTAATTTATTGTCTTGAGTATATATCTATACCTACTCCTGGTTTATTATCCGATAATGTTCAGAGCCATTTGAAAGGTGTCGTATCAGTTCCAAAAAACCGAGGCATTAAGTATTGTACTGTCTACACGTGTTTGTGCACACTCCATAGCTCAGAGTGTTTTAACGATAGTTAATTTTAATTATTACGATAATTATAGGGAAATGGGCTATAATCTAGCGATTAAAAGAAACGATTTAGCACGCGCGCATGCATGATATCGTTTATATTGATCCCCTCGTATATACGGATGCCATTTTGATGACCATCTTGGTATAAATGTACATCCAAATTTGACCCCAATATCGACAGAAAGCATAATGTCGGTGTCAGATGTAAAATGCGTTGACATGTGTATCTCAATTAAAGCGATCTAATTTACACAAGCAATAAGTTATGAATATCGGTATCGCATGCAGAGTGAAAGTGCCCATTGCATGAGTAGAGTTACTCCGCCTTGTGTTGAAAGGGCTGGTTCTTGCTCGATGAAAAAGTTTGGTGTTTAAGTTCAATGATGATCACCGCCGGGGAAACGTTTATTTGGGCCAAACTCAATGCTCGAGTGCTGAGTCGTGTGGTCACATGCATGGTTCATATATAATGATGTTTATAGAGATTTAGTCATATGTTACCCGAACCTATATTGTACCCCAGACACAGTACGATATACATAGGTTTGCAATCATATAGGGAACACCGAACTATATATCACATGTGATATTTAGAGACCAGTATACTAGGAAATTTGGGTGCATGCATGGATGATTGAAACACATATCAAATATATGGTTGAATGGTGGAATCAGCTAGGAGTTCCCCTGTATGGGGAAAATTCGTTAACTTTATACTCTGAGCGTGTGTCTGCATGGTAGCTATAATGGTGGGTATATTGTAGGTAGTTGTTATATTCAGTACTGGGGGGGGGTGGGTACAAAGATTTATGGGGGGCGGCTTTTGGGTTCCAGCAATTACTAACATATATGTTCAAGAAAGAGTATTTGAATGTACTTTGGTATATTAAAATTATAAATTACCAAGATTGTGGTATTCGTATTCACCGAGCCATATAGGTGAGGTTGTTTTCGTGCACCAAGCAGGAAACGTAATCGCATATGCTCTGTCCACAAACTTTAGATACCAATTCATAGTACTTAATCAATCACTATAGGACAAATTACCGTCATACAGAACGGCCCTGGAGCCAGCAAATGAAGCAATTAACTGGGTTATACGCTGGGTTACGGTAAACATTTATCCATGTCAGGAATCGGAACGCTGAAAATGTGCGTGTCGTGAATCGGAACACTCCAAAATGGGAATTTTGCTCGGGCGGAATGAGTTTTCGAGGAATAGATCCTCCACAGTGATCGAGCTACCCCGAACTTAGATGTTATTCTTCATCAGAATAGCATCCACAAAATATGACAAAGCAACACAAGTTTGAAAAATCTAATCTCAAATTCAAAACCTGATCGATTTTTTTAATTAAAGATAAAGAAATTGTGTTGAAACTTTGTGTTATTTCCTCGAAAATCCACATCGATGTGCAGTATACCTGTTTTCACCCAATGTCAGGAAGACAACCCAATTTAAATCAGTGTTACGGATTTGCGAATAAAAACAAAACTTTATAGAGTAATTCCCCTTGTATTACAGTGCTAACGCCCCCGCCGTAGTTGCAACATCATGTACCCATGGATTTTGGTCTGAAATAAATAGTCATAATATAAAAAATATAATAATAATAATAATTATACCTGAAAAATACATAGTGGATTAAATAACTTTGATTAAAGGCACGGGTGGCCTACGCGGTGGGTATGCTGTTAAAATAGTCACACCCGTTAAAACTGCCACAAATAGAAAGAATATTAAAATATCGACATATTTTGTTCTTATACCAATCATAAATATCGCGTAGATAGTACGTTAGTGTCAAGTTCGTATGCTGTGTTATGTAAACAAAGGCCAGGTTGTGCAACATTTTGGATTTTGTTTACATAACATAGCGTACGAACTTGACAATAACATACTATTTACACGACATTTATCATTGATATAAGAACGTTTAAAGTTTGTCTATATTTTAATAATATTTCTGTTTGTGGCAGTTTTAACGGATGTGACTATTTTAACAGCAATACCCGCCGTGAAGGCCATCCGTGCCTTTAATGGTGCATATGCGCTATTATAAAAACTTAAATTTAGGTTTTTGACTCAAGCCACAATCTGATGAAGCAATTGCTAGCTCACTCGAAAATTAAGGCATATATATGTGTGAACTCAGACTATCTATATAATAATTAATTCCAAAATGCATACACCGGTACAATTGAATAGTGGTGAAAAATTTAATATCAGATCGAGCACTTGCACATATAGTCTATATTGCTTCCGTATCTATATATACGTATCAGTATGGTCCTATATATACGTATCAGTACGGTCCCTATATATACGTATCAGTACGGTCCCTATATATACGTATCAGTACGGTCCAAATTTTCAGTCAGAAATTGCATACAGTCATGTAGAACTTGTTTTTTGTCAGTTTTGTTTTTAATTTATGTTTTTTATTGTTTAATTATTATATTTTGTTTTTTATTTGTTTGTTTTTATTGTGTTCTATGGGCGATATTGATCATGCTATAATTATACCTAATTGGTATGGTATGTGAACCCCGTCACCAACGTCTAGTGCATCATATCACATGCAAGGACAGCATCATGTAGTCTATACATTATTGTGTTTCTGAAGACACAGCGCCCCACCCACACCACCCTCCCCATGCACTACCCTTATGAACAAATACAATAGTACAACAATAATACAGTGGTATTACTATGGCATACCATATATAGTACACTACAGTATAACTGAAATTCATTGCACCATTCACAGTACTCCTGGGACTTTTACTATACACGTAGTATGTTGTGGTAATAATATATATAGAGTAGATATCCCATGGTATAACATATATATAGTATACTATAGTCGAATTATAGTATACAATCGTACAGTTTGAAATAATATGCAGTAATCATAGTACTTCTGGGACTCTTACTAAATAGTGTATGTTGTAATACTATAATATCCCATGTTATATCACAGAAATATTGTGTAGTGTACTATATGATATACCATGGGACAACAACAACATAAATACTAAAGTAAAAGTCCAAGTAAGATAACTACAGTATATTGTAATACAACTCTAGTATACAACAATATAGTATGAAGTGCTATGCAACATTCATATACTCAAGGGACTTTATAATATTATATTGCGGTATTACTATTGAATATCATCGTATATAATACCATAGTATGGCCGATTGTGGTCACTTTCACCACAAAAAGTGCTGAAGGGTACACTGGTTTTGAAAATGTGCTGAAAAGTGCACAGTTTTTGAAATCTCGTTCTAAATGACGTTTAGTTTTCGTGTCTGTCGTGATATCTGTTGGAGAATAATTGTTTACGTTCCAATGAAAATTAAAGTGAGCTGAAAACAAACTGCTGGTGAGCGCCAGCTAGACTTTCAGGAACACCTGCTGTTGAAGTAACTGCGTATAATTAGTACGATCACAAACCATCTGTACTATTCAGCACATTTTCAAAACGCGTGTACCATTCAGCACTATTTTATGAGAGTGACTCCTTCAGCCATTGAACAATATAATGTATACCGGTAACTATTACAGTACTACAAGCACTTCGTAGCTATAGCTATAGTCCTATAGGCCTAGTGTAGTATGCCTATATAGGGAGACCCGGGCAAAGCGGATTACATAAGGTTTTCTTGTACAAAATGCAACCGGCAATCAGAAATATTAGCACTGTCAGTTTCTAATCATGATGGCATAACATTTGGCGTAGGATGCATTCAGATGCATCTATTGGTTTGGTTGCTATGGTGATTTTTAATTTTTATCCGCTTTGCCCGGCCGTCGGGCAAATCGGATCAGCACATCGGGCAAAGCGGATCAGCAAACGAATCCTTCTGAGAATGCAATACTACTCAACTAACCATATACTTTTCATTTTTTTTTATGACAATTATATATACATATTTATTGCAAATAATTAAAATCGCGTTTTTTCACACGTTCAAATGTTTCAATTATGGACATGCTCGGACAAGGCACGAGTTTTGTCGACCCATCTTATTAAAATTGTCCAAATTCACTTAATCTACGCATGTGTACCGGAAGTTAGTCATGTTATTACTGATCCGCTTTGCCCGATCCGCTTTGCCCACATCACATTTTTTTTACAGTCCTATCGAATTTAGCAAATTGACATATTGTCTTATTCCACACATGTATTGTATTGCCTAAGACACCGACAACAGTTATTCGGGTAGATGGGTAGGCATATGTGATCACCGACCTGCGTAATAGATATGCGCAAACGCACAATAATTATAAATTTGGTAAAATCGTAAAATGTCGACGAAAATGTTCTACTGGGCTACAACATTTTAGTATACCTTGTGCTCTGTGGAAATGTATAAAAACTAACCCAACACGAAACGACCTTATTCTAAAATACGGATAGATAAGGACTAATTTGATAGTAATCAAATAATAAAGGTGATCGGCTTTGCCCGGCGATCCGCTTTGCCGGGGTCTCGATCCCCTACCAGGGAGAGACCGAGAGTCATGCGTTTTTTTTTTTTTTTTATGGAAATCTAAATTAACATGGCTTATTTTGGTTGTGAACTTACATTTTCGTGATAACTATATATGGCAGGCCAAAATCTATACCTATAAATATCTACCCTTCTCGATTTCCAAGCTGTGTGAACTAGCCCTAAAACCAGCCACATAGCACCTGCCTCTCCATTTCATTGCCCCAGGTTATATAGGACTCTGGGCCAAATTGTGGCTTAAACGTCCTGTAAGTTCTTATTTTGTTTTTCTGACCATTTTTACTTTTATTGTCGTTGAACATCTCCTGATTCCATATAATATTGTACATATATATAGTAATACTATAGTAATTATAAGCCCCTTTTAAAGAAATATGGCCTACCGTTGTTATATGACCATCGAATCGGTAATTATCTAGGAGGTCTTTAAAATCCCAAAATATCATGCACATAGTATTACTATAGCTGAAGGGGTCACTCTCACCAAAAAAAGTGCTGAAGGGTACACAGGATTTGAAAATGTACTGAAGGGTACACAGGGAACGGTTTGAAATGTCGTTCTAAATGACGTTTAGTTTTCGTATCTGCCATGATTTCTGTGAGAGAATAATTGCTTAAATGTTCCAAAGAACATTAAAATGAACTGAAAACAAACTGCTAATGGGCACCAGACTTTCAGAAACACAGTTTAAGTAACGATGTTATTGGCGATCACAAACCCTGTGTACCCTTCAGCACATTTTCAAATCCTGTGTACCCTTCAGCACTTTTTTTGGTGAGAGTGACCCCTTCAGCATTACTGAGGGCCCCTTCCCCCCCCCCTTTTCGTACGCCGGATTCGACCCATTTTGGACCCGTACGCCGGATTCAAGACACAAATTAAGCTGGATTCCGGATTCATGTATTTATATAAACGGATTCCATTTCGGGTGAAATATTGCGATTTGGTTCCTCATTTGGTCATAATAGATCATAATATCATGAATTTTATATGGGATCCAATCTGATGCACACTCTTATAGGACTTAGTCCGTATATATTCGTTCTTTATCTTTCCGGTCATTATTTGCGGCAAAATATCAAAAAAATTGCCCCAAAGACATAGCAAAACAATTTGGATGATGGACTGCCAATTATATTTCCGTGAAAATGCGCTGTGGGCATAAACTTAACCCACAATTCAAAAATATGTATGTTATATTGGGCTACCATCAACATATAAACAACGGTACCTCCGATGGCTAGTTAAAACAATATAACCTTGCCAGGATAGTGTGTGGATTTCAACCATTCTATAGTAGTAGTAATATCTTTTATTTACGTGACATGTGCATGTTAAATTACAAACAAATTTAAGACATTTAATTTACATCGCGCACCCGGCCCTATATTGGGCCTATATGTCACCCTGAAAATAAGAGTTAATTAATTTTTGCATTGTATAGCAAGACGCCTGTCAATTTACGCTATTATATGCTAATGATACTGCTTTCTTTTCAGATAGGCATTATGGATAAAATTAGCACACTGACGTGTGTGTTTGTTGATTATTTCAATAAAAGCTGATTCTAACTGGTTTTGTTCTATCATCATGGTTACATTTAAAGGGAGAAAGTCGAGTAAAAGTTCTCGCTTTTCGTTATAGAAAGGGCATTTTAATAGGAAGTGCATTTCATCTTCGACTTCATGTGAAGCACATAATGTGCATTTTCTGAGATTTAGCTTTTCATTTCTAAAACGACCAGTTTCCACTCTCAAAGGAAGAATTCCACATCGAAACTGAGCAAATATAGATCTATGAGCACGGTCCATATTCATCAATACATATGATTCAGTTTTATAATTCCTTTTGAAAAGTTTATATGTTCTTAATTTAGGTACAAAATTTAAGCTGTTTTTCCATTTATCTGATTCATAATTTTTAAGCTTCGTTTCAAAATCGTCTATATTACATGTTTCTAAATTTTGAAATACTGTTGACAATTCTGCTATATGTAAAACTGTTTACTCTCCGACACTTAGCTATATCATCAAACACATTAATTCAAATGGCGTTTGTTTGGCGGTTTACATGCAATGTGTTAAGCATGATTGTTAATATTATTATCTGGGACCCAAGCGGCCATATGTATACACGCATGCAAATACATGGATGTGTATTGTTTGACTACCAGTGGATATATACATATTATCGGGAGCTCCAACTCCCGTGCTACATGCATATATTTATATATCAAAATCAATATGTAATCATCGATTAATCCCCAATTTTCTAGTGGAGCGTGCGCATTATGTTATTGATATGTCCGACCGTCTGTCCATCCATCATTCGGTATTGGTTTATGTGTGGTGGCTTAAGATACGTACGTAGGCCTACGTATCAACTTTCTAAACTTAATTTAGTATTTGGGTTTTCTAACACAGAGTGCAGGCCGAGACCACGTGTTCGGTGACCGCCGGCCAATTTCCGCTATATAGAATAGGGTCCCCCTTTTTTGTTGGGATTTCCTTCCATGTGCGTCCCCATGTGAGGGCATTGGTAAGTCCAAACTGGTTTTACTGGGATTACTGATCCGGTGCAGGTTGGGTTTGAGTTTGGAGTCCACCCGAGGGTTTTACATATGTTATCATATCGGGGTATTAATTCTGGGTCAATATATCACGCCCATATAAAGAGCGTTTAATTTATTAGTTTTTACACGGGAATGTGATAAAGATCGGTTAATCCAAGGAAGTCTAGACGCATATATTATTCTATACCTTTGTTACTCTTATCCTAACATTTTGTAAACTGTCGCAAGGTAGACTGCTCTGGACCTCATTGGTGAGGTTTCCACTACCGGGGTTCAAGACGGGGGTACCTTTATGTGTGCGACCTGCTCATATATTATGGGTAGGCCTATCACAAAACTAATCTATAATATCATGTAAACTGGACGTGAAATCGGTATTTGTTTCTTAAAGTGATAGTACTGTTATTTCTATATGAAATTATTCTCTCCCAGAATAATCGGATTGCCATGGTGGCGCGCGCACCAGCAAACCCAGGCTTTCATCGTAAATCGGTGTTTAGATATTGCAAGCATTGGTCGAAGGGTCAAGGGTCAGAAAGACCAGAATGCATCATCGATCTAAAAATAATGCTGACGGACACGCATTAATAATATAAAAATGGCGGAATGTTTAAAAAATAGATTTGGAAGCGATCCGGGGGCTGTTAATTGTTCATGCAGGAATCTATGCGCGTGGAGGAAGTCGGCCACGTCTCGTTCGTTGCGGACATCGTGTCCCTGTTTGGATGCGGGGACATTTTGCAGCAGAGGCTGCAAATGTGGAACAAGCAAAATGAGCTGTCACTGAGTGTCAGAACCAGCCCAGGAAAATGAAGATTGGCAAGAACTTGAAGAAGAAAGGGTCGATTTTGTCGGCAGAACTTGGGTTGTCAAGTAGCGAAGACGATGCCGATGGTGATAATGTCGAAGATGTCGTCGTGAAAAAAAAAAGAGGTAAAAAATTGTATCACTCTTCGCTATAAAATTGAAATTGATATCCACACAAATTCCAACAGGCAATATTAAAAAAAAAAAAATTTAGGCCTTACTCTTGTCGTCTTGAAGTTGAAGGTCTCGTTATTCACCATTCAAATAGTACTAGCAGTATATATAGCATGTGCAGTGTTGCTGTTAGTACTAGTAGGCCTACCAAAAATAATAATAATACTGTAATATTTTTCATGACCATGATTGTGGAAAATTTTCCCAGATTGAATCAATTACAGGCCCAAATAATAGTACTAGTAGGGGTGGATTTTTTTTCCCCACATGAGTTTCCAAAAGTTATTCTCAGATGGGCTAGTTACTATCAACGGAAAATCAAATATATAAGTTCTCTAATTGATTAACAGTATTTTATCTGCACAATACATGTAACTTTTTGTAAGTCCATAATTTTGAGGCGAAGTTGATCGGAAGTGGGCAACTATGGGAGGCCCTTTTCACATTTATTATTTATTTGCGCTTAAGCGCAAATCATTTGCGCTTAAAAGCATAAAACAATTTGCCCTTAAGCACAAATCATTTGCACTAAAGCGCAAATATGTGTCTATCAATTTATTTGCTCTTAAAGCGCAAATCATTCAAGTTTGCGGTTAAGCGCAAATACCTAGCACTCCCTTACTTCCCTCTGATTGTGAATGATTGAGTCCATCTCATAGTAAATTATGATGGGCCCATAGTAATAGCCCCATACAGACTCGAAGTTGAAGAAAAAACATATATCCATGTCAGCATCTCTGTCCCTGGTGTCCCAGGAATTGGTGTCTCACTCCCAGAGCTCTAGTATATTTTATTAAAGGGATATCTCCTGCACAGATATATACCATTTCCATGGCCATAAAAAGGGAATTAAGGGTTACTACTATCTAACTTACCCATAAATTAATAAAATTATTGGCATGACCTGGTGTATCAACTAGCAACACAAGAGGAGCATTTGGGCTAATTTTAACCTGTTTTAATTAGCCTGAGTACTCAACAGTCAACTGTGAGTGTGTGTTCAACAAGGATAATCCCTAATTACATATTATCAGCATCCATCTATCCAAAGAATTTATGTCTCCTTCCCGGAACTCTAGTAATTTTTTGTATGATGTTTTTTAATGTATTATTGCACAGATTTGGGCCCTTACTATGGTCATATACTATAGCATGCATGTGGTGTCACTGCATGAGGGCTTGCTTACCTCATATGGTTTACTTATTGACTTAAATCAGAGGAAATAACCCTATTTTCATATTATCAGCATCCCTGTCAAAAAAGATTGGTGTCTCATTCCTGGAGATTTGGTGTCTCAGTCCTCGAGCTCTAGTTCTTTTTATTGCACAAATCTATAGTATTGCCATGGTCATATAGTTCCACCGAGGGCTTGCTTCCCTCATATAGTGTGCCTGTATACTCGAAAATTGAGGAAAATCAAAGTCGCCCCGACTAATACAGAATAACTAATATATACTGAAGATATTATAATGCTATCACGAGTCGCTCCAACTAAAACAGAAGGTGATACTATTGCGAGTCAGCCATTTTGATAAAGAAGTTGGGCTAGCTCCCTACCCATCCAAACCAATGAAACCAAGAGGTGATATGTCAATAGGAGTTAATGCTAAGTTATGGAGAAACCTATTTATTCACCAGGGGTGTTTAGTTACCTATAACCATGAATTGCGCATAAGCGCAATGATTGCACTGACAGTAATTATTTGCGCTTAAGCGCAATTAATTGCACTTAAGCACAATTGATTATGCTCAAGTGTTAAGTGCAATTGATTGTGCTTTAAGCACAATTAATTATTAAATGTGAATTTGGCCTCCCATACACTTAAGCATAAATCAAATTCCAGATCTCAAAACTCCTCTGGGGCTGAAATGATGGGCGGGGCAGGGGGGGGGGGGGGGCTTTCATATTTATTATTTATTTGCAAATATTTGCACTTAAGCATAAATCATTTGCACTCAAGTACAAATATGCGTCTAACAATTAAATACCAAACTTGCTCTCCCTTACTTCCCTCTGATTGTGACTGATTTGAGTCAATCTCATAGTATGTTATCATGGGCCCAAAGTAGTAGCCCCACACAGACTCAATAGTTGAAGAAAATTTCTGTCCCTGGTGTCCTAATAAGTGCCTCACTCCCAGAGCTGTAGTATATTTTATTAAAGGGACATCTCCTGCACAGATATATACCATTTCCATGGCCGTAAATAGGCAATTAGGGGTTACTGTGGGTTTGCTTCCCTAATATATGGTGTACTTAATTGACTTGAAATAGGGGGAAAACCCCTATTTTCATAATATCAGCATCCCTGTCCCCAAGAATTTGTGTCTCCATCCCTGAGATATAGTATTTTTATAAAAGAGACATATCCTGCACAGATCTATACCATTCCCATGGTCATAAAACATCTTGGGGTTACTGGGGGATTGTTTCCATCATATGGTGGGTCTATATAAACTTTATTGATGTGTTTAGGCCTGTGCCATTTGAAATTAATTCATGGGGGAATCAATGTTTTGAGCTTAAGCGTAAATAAATAATAAATGTGAAAATGCTTGAGGAATGAGGGTAAATAAAATATGCTTAAGTGTAGATCAATTATACCTAAATGTAAATTAGTTATGCTTATACATAAATAATTACACTCCCATAGAGATCCCCTCAAGCTGAAATTGATGCAACCACATATATTGTCTGCATACCAGTAGAATCTTTCAATGGCAGATATTATATACCGGGGGGGGGGGGGGGGGGGGGGGGCCTTAGTGCAGCGGAGATGACATTAATCTATGTCTTTTTGCATATGGGACGGTGGGGTGAAAAAATTCCTTCACCACACTATTACAAAAGAACCTTCCAGAAACGTAAAACTTAAATATATAAACCTGTCTTGATGTCGCTAATGCATAGATCATTGTGTGAATGGAAAATGAGCGAGCAACTGACATTAAATGTCACTATCAACGGATAGAAAGTATCTGACTATAAATGGGTAAAAAATATCTGTCATCAGTGCATCAAGCCAATCAGTGAATTATTTGCTTCTCTATCAACTAAGATGATCTCTGGCAAGACCTAAAGTATCCAAGTCTGATAGAGTGATGTGACTATGTTTATTTCCATCAAAACAGCTTCTGAAACAGGTTAAACTGTTATCTGAACTAAATGAGATAGATCATTCCCAGTCATATGAGTAATATCAGTACAGCTTTATTCAGTTTTGAACAATATTTAGTGAAATTTGGGAGGTGGGTGTAAACAAATTGGGAGTAAAAAACATATTGGTTTTGCAGGTTTGGTGGTGATTGGTCCCCGAAAATGCCAGATGCAAAAAAAATTCATTCCTTCCTGCAAATTTTTGACTACCCCCATCCCCCTGCTCCACCTACAATCTTGGCATCAGCCTATACCATTATACCTGAGGTAACATAGCCGAAGAACCCAATCATGCTTCAGGATAAGCTAATTTATTGTGCTGCATAAATCATATATGCTAAGCATAGTCAGTTAATAAATGTTAACACATCCGCCAATAAAGGGGTTTCAGTTTTTTATTTTCCAACAATTGGAAAGATATAGGTACCAGTTGAAAAAAAATTCCAGAGTATATGCAAAGTTAATGCACATTTACTGATATAAGCTAATTATGATAAAACAATTCAATTAAGCTTTAAGCATAAATATATTGCTCTGAAGTATCATTGTATTTATGGTAAAATCATAATTCAGTTACCCTTAAGTTGGCCTTAACCACCATTGTTTGTTTTACCTCTCTCACCTTGGATAAAATGGTATGACATAAATGGTATCAGTGTGTGGAGCCTTCCCCTATTAGTTGACTCAAAGACTGAGATACTACTATGTCAAAGGTTTCAACTTGAGCGGAATTCTGAAAGATCACGTCTGAACTATGTGTGAGTGAATTGTGCTTCAGTCTAATTCATGAGAATGGATTACTCTTATTAAGCGAACCATTATTTCGCTTAAGACAGCCAAGGGTATAATAAGTGACGGCATTGCCCACACTAGATACCATTTATGTCATACCATTTTATCAGCTAATACTGGTAAATGTGAATTCGGGTCCCACATACTCTAGGAATACACACACCGCTGCACACTGTGGGTCAAATATAGACAAATTTTGACAAAAATCAGCTCAAATAAGGTTGAAAACAGACATTTCTCTAATATCAGTCATGTGACAAATGTTCAGGTTGCTACATGTACCAATTATTATTGTTGCAACACATGCCGAAATAAATTTATGAACTAAAAAGATCTTAAATCAGTTTGAAAATAAGCATAAGTCTAGTAGATCTGAAATGGCTGAAACCCAAACATGGCTGATGAATCTTAAATACATGAAAATATTTAGGGTTATGTTAATTAGCCTTGATAATAGTGCAAGGTTACCTCTAAAGTGCACATAATTTATCTGATCATTGTGCGAGTATAAACAAAAGTTTAACTTTTTTCAACATATAATGAATTTCCCTTTCAAAATATAGTCCATTTATCAATGTATATGGATTTCTATGTGTTTTTTCCCTTTCAAATTTCATGTGAACTCTATTATTCTGATTTATATGCAACTGCATGGATGCACTGGAAGCCCTTGTGGCAGATATTTTTGTATCTGTATTTCTGGCATGGGGGATGTCCTAGGCATTGATTGAACCATAATTTGTGTGAATAAATGGTTGCTATGGCTCCCTAATGTTCTCGTCTTGTGGGTAGAGTTTGAAAAATCTTCAAAAATGAGGTCCTGTCCCATCATGTATGGTCATGGAATGGTGCACTGGACCTAAATCATGAATATGTTAGATTAACACAACTGATAGTTGTTTTAAATACTACTTCCTGGTCACAAATGCTTGAAACATATGTTTTGTGCCCATGCTTTAAACCAGCAAGGACCATGACTGGTAAATATAATGTTTAATTAGGTGAATAGCTATTGGACTCACAGAGAGTGATAATTTGATGGATTTCACAAGTCGCAGTATCAGCATAATAAGTTGTGAACTTGTGAGGCAGATGTTGGGTTAAATTAGTCAAGTTATACAGTAATGCCCTAAGTAATCGACCTCTTAACCAAAGCAGAAGTATGGGTAACATTTCAGGATTTAGTCATGTGGCTTGTTGCCATTCATCAGAAAGCTCTCCCCGAGATTCACTACCTTTATACATTTCTATTTTCAGACTATATTAATGATGGAGAACGAGAGATGTGATTAACTCATCAGGACAAATCATTAGAATGTAATAATGTGAGTACCATAATGATAAGCATAAATGATTATTGTATTTTGCATGCAGATCTTTAGTAACATCAACAATCAGCACTGACTGGTACAATGTACATGTAGCTGTATATGTAGCCATAAATCAATGACTTTTGGGATAAAAACATATTTCTATATAATCTACTTTTGTTGATATATTAAAGAGATTAAACTACTAACTAATACCAATATTAGTGATAATGACTTTTTGGTGAAAAAATTTGACTTTTTTATATTAATCCCAGAGACTACAATTATCTGCTGAAGTAAATATATATGATGTGGTATATAGACTGTTTTAACTTTTGTCACATTCTCAGGGTCAAAGTATCCTGTCAGATTATAGAATATATTCTTCAGTCATATTTAAATTTGTGCAGTACATTGTACTATTTTTCGCTAGTGTGCATTTATTATTCACATGTGTATAGCTAAATCATGGTTAGATATTTTAAGTTGAATTTCTTCTAAAATATAAATATATATATTCCAGACTGAAGGAATTTTTGTCAAGATGATCTTTAATATGCACAAGTGTTTTCAGCGATAATGAAGAACTGAAATTGTCATCATATACAAAAATATTTGTAAGTTTAGAAGTCGCTCAGAATTTAAAATAGAGCGAAACATAGTACTGCACAAATTCAAATATGAGTAAGGTATACAATTGATATACAGGGGATCCTAGTAGTTCAGTCAGTATTGGGCATGAATAAGGAATCAGAATTCCTAAATGAAAAGATGTGTACTAGTATTTAAATATCGTACATGTATATGGTACATGTATATTTATTCCAAAAATATATAGCATATTTAATTTGTAGTAGACAATTATATCATCTCAGCCATAGAGCTTTCTCTTCCAGAATCATTCCGATAACCAAGATGGAAACAGTTTAAATTGAAAAGCACAGTATGACATCATTTGAACTAACATTGCTTGATCTGCATGTTAATCAGGAATGAGATTTTCTTCATGGCATTGCTGAGAAAGTGCATCGAACATAGCAATATATCTTTTTCAATATCATTGTCATTATTGTGTTGCTTCACAAAACTGCTGGTAACATTGTAAGAATGTAATGATTGTACATGTGGCAATTCGCTAAATTCAAGTGTGTTTAATGAACTGCAGTTGTGCAATTACTTGGAGTCTTGTCCTTCCAGCCATATCTACATCTCTCTCTCCATTAGAACCTATAATAGAACGATAATAATATTTTATGTTATAGAAACCAACATCACTATATAAAGGAGACTGGTGCTGCCTAACTCATGGAGTGTGTGACTCACTGGAATTGGCATCAAGTTTTGGATAGCAGATCTTGAATGTTAGTAACCAGAAAAAGTGAATAGTTTCAGTCGAGGCCAACAAACAGTGCAAAAGACAATAACTTTCAGTTTAGTTTAATTGTTATTCTCATTAAAATTATAAAATAACAATTCTTGTAATATCAATCCACCAGCAATGTTATATATTAAGGTTGGCAAAATTGTAAAGTTTGATGTCTAATCTAATTATCTATACTGGCCCTCAGACAATTTTTTTTACAACAACAGACATTTTATGAAACTTGTTTTGATAACATGATTATATAAGTGCAGTTATCATCAAAACATGAAAGAAACATATATGCTGTCTCATATATTCATTCCTAGATATTGAATCAAATAAAATACATGTGCCACTGCCAAATAAATTGTGTTCTAAACATCGTAATATTTTTGTCCCACAATATATATTTCTAGTGACGGAAATGTCTGTTGAGTGGTGCCTTTTAACTTCTTAACCAAAGCAGAATTATGGGTAACTTTTCAGGATTTAGTCGGAAATATGGCTTGTTGCCATTCATCGGAAAGCTCTCCCGAGAGCCATATTTCCGACTAAATCCTGAAAAGTTACCCATAATTCTGCTTTGGTTAAGAGGTCGATTACTGAGGGCATTACTGTATGTCTATTATTCATTTGGAGGGAATTCAGGATATACCAACAGATAGAAAATATCCTAAGGGAACTACTTGTCACTGAGTATTTAGTAAAGAACCTTTGACAAGCTAAGATGTAGATATAAACTACATCAGTTATAACAAAAAAATGTTTCAAATGTCCGCTCTCAGAATTCTAATGTACATGTATGTACCTGTCAATATTCTAGTGGTGCAATCCTCAAACCATGCTGACACCCATCGGTCTCAATCATTCTTTCATTCCTTCTATTCATATTCTGTGCTTGGACTGGGCTACAAGTGCATGAACAACTGATCTGAAATATAAGAAAAGTTTATTTAATTTTTGGTTTAACATGAAACGGCATACATTTTTAAATACTTTTCTGTCAGAAAAGAATATCTATAACATCATTGGAATATTGAATAAAGAATGTGCATCATATAAGATGACATATGACATGGTGTGAGATGTGCTGCAATTGGTTTGGAATAAAAATTCATTTTGTCCATTTTGAGTTTTTGACCATCAGCCATGATTTTGGCCGAATAACCAAAAAATGACTCGATCTCATCCATGACAAATTTCACAATGATCTGACAAAAGATGCGACCTGTAACCCTGGTCAAAGGATTTAGTCATGCAAAGAGTAAAATCCAAGATGGCTGCCAGCGGCCATGATTTTTGGCCGACCGACCCCACTAATGTAGCTGAATGACCCCAAAATTACTCATTCCCCATCTCCATGTCAATATTAACATCCGTGACAAATTTCATGATGATCCAAACAAAGCTACGACCTGTAGGCTGTGCCAGAGAATTTAGTCATGCAAACAGTAAAATCTAAGATGGCTGCCAGTGGCCATTTTTTTGGCCGAATGACCCCAAAGTTACTCGTTCGTATCTACATGTCATTGTTAACATCCGTGACAAATTTCATGATAATCAGAAGAACAGTACGACCTGTAGCCCGTGCTAATGGATTGAATATTGAAATCCAAGATGGTCGCTGGCGGCCATGTTTTTTTTCTTCAGAATGACCCCAAAATGAACGGTTCTGGTCTAAATGTTGATATCAACAGCTATGTCAAATTTCATAATGATCCGACCACAAGTAGCACCTGTAACCTGTATTGTTGACGAATCACACACACACATACGCACACACAGACGACAAAGCCATGGCAATAGCTCAAACTTTACAAAGTAAAGTTCAGCTAATAAAACAAATGGTTGGGTTAGTCTTAACTAACATATATGTGAGCCAGAGAGGCCCATTTCACATTTATTCTTCAGGGCGAAAACTATACCTGTGTTTCTGGTAATAAACGGTCATTGAAAAATATGGGTGGGAAGGTGGTGTTTTCATTTTTAGCTCAACTTTACTTTGTAAAGTTTTAGCTATTGCCATGGCTTGGTATCGTCGTCCGTGTGTGTGTGTTTGTGTGTGACTCGTCAACAATTTCCTCTAGCACGGGCTACAGGTCGTACCTTTGGTCATTATAAAATTGGATCATTATAAAATTTGTCATAGCTGTTGGCATTGACATGTAGATGGGAACGAGTCATTTTGGGGTCATTCGGCAAAAAACATGGCCACCAGCAGCCATCTTGGATTTTACTCTTTGCATGACTAAATCCTTTGGCACGGGCTACAGGTCGTAACCCTTTTATGACTGGAGCCATGCTGGTTCAGCATTAATGATCCTGTGCCAGTGCATTCTATTATATATGGAGCCTCGAATATATAAGAGAATGCACTGGCTTACAAGGTCAAGGTAAATATTGTTAAGCCAATGAATTCTCTTAAATATAAGAGAATGCATTAATTCTCTTAAATATAAGAGAATGCATTGGAACAGGGTTTTCACAAAATTTCAAGAAGATGCAGTCATGAAAGGGTTAACCCGAAGAAATTCACCTTGATAGTTGAAGTTTTGGACATCTTACTTCTACAAAGATATTAAACTTAAAATATCATGACAAACCTATGTCTCATATACCGGTACTCGATAATTTCCTAACAGGTCACTGAACAGGTATGGGGGGGGGGGGGGGGGGGGGGGGGGGGATAAAAGGACCTGAGTAACCAATTACCACCTAGTAGCTACATATGAGAAAATATAAACTTATGATTTTATTGCTTATTATTGCTTTATATAGTCATGAAATGGTGAGAAATTAACTTTATTGAGTTGATTGTGTTGGTGTTTGGATGGATGGGTGCTACCCAAGTATGAGCAGGCTGATTATAATCCCCCCACTCACGCAGAAGCTACATCAGGGAAATTTCCAGGGCTGTTTTGATAGCTGTTACAGGTATGGGTGCCCAAACTTGAGAAGCCCAAATGACCCCAAATTCCCAGTGGACAGTATTGAATCAACCTGAATTTTCAAGGCAATTCAAAAATAAGCGCTGTATTAAAAAATCTGCAGTTGCAATACAGCCTTCATTTGCATGTTGAATTTTTAAATCAGAAATATTATGTCCTATTTATAATATATGTGTCTGTATCTGTGTTGGTTCGGTGTAGAAGCCGTATTTTCCTCTGCTGGAAACAGGTGTCCCCAAATTATCTCTGGATTCTTCCCTGAGCTACATATGAGAATTTTTGGACTATATAAAGCAAAATAAGTGATAATCAGGACTAGGTATCTCCCCCAATCCCCAACTTAATAAACTTTTTCTCGGATGAAGTATATAAAGCAAAATAAGCTATAGATGATGTTTTGGTCATATGCAGCTACTAGATGGGCGGCGGAGAAGATTCTCAGTCCTGGGTATCTCCCCAGAGTCCACCCCCTCACAAACCCAGACTCAACCAAATTTTTCTCAGATATAGTTAATTTCTTGCCATATCATCACTATATAAAGCAAAATATGTGATTGTGAGGGTAAAATAAGTGGAAAAATATTATGTGGGTGGGATATACCAATGTTGGTAGAGGAAAATTGTTCCACTTGTAGTCCACAATTTCCTAACAGGTACACAGGATATATACCCATCCCTGTTAACTGCATATGTTCAGCAGTTCTTATGATATTGGTTGGGGTAATGCATATTTTGGGAGGAGATATAACAAAACAAAAGACACCCATATGTAAGGCCAAGTGATAATCTGACAGATTTGATTTGCTCTTAAAGTGCCTTAAGCGAATTAATTTATTTGCTCTTTTAAAAGTAAAATTCATCTATTTGAGCTTGAGCATAAATCAGATTGTCTAGAAATAAAAAAAGAGTGAATTAGACTCTGAGAAAGGAATTACAAATAGGTGGACTAGTATATATTATTAAATACATGTATGATAGTCTCATGTCTTATTTACACTTAAGCGCAAATGATGTGCGCTTAATTGAGCTCAAATAAATGGTTTTTTTACATAGAGCATAATTAAATGATTGGGTCTATGAACACCTTTCATGTATGGTACATATTCCAGATACAGATAATTTAAAGGTATGGTTGGCCTTGGCGGTGGGTATCCTGTGAAAATATTTCCACCCTTCGAAAACCGCCACAAAAATAAAGAACATCAAAATGTAGACTTTGTCCATATACAAATAAGAAATATCGCATAAACAGTATGTTATTGTCAAATGTTTGACCATTGTTATGTAAACAAAAGCATAAAAAGTTACTTTTCTGGTGTTTGTTTATATTATGATGGTAAACATAAAGAGCGTTCTTTGTTGGTGAATTCCTGATATGGAACTAATAAAGAGCGTTTATGCCATTTTTGTGTGTGATTAGCCAGTTCAAGAGTTGCATTAATATTGTGCTGTCTTCTGTAACACAATCAGGCTCTTGCTTAGGTAAAATATTGTAGGTCTTTATGATAACATGCTGTTTACGTGATGGTCATGGTATATATGAACGAAACTGTATGCGTTTTAATGTTTTTCTGTTTACGGTGATTAGAACAAATATCAATATTTTCGACAACTAAGGCCTCACGTGCCTTTAATAGCACTTTGAATGTGCAAATGATTTACGCTGTTTAAATAATTTGCACTTAAGTGCAAATGAACAGGTCATGGTGAACCAACGATCGACCTTTATTAGACTAATCGCTATAGAATAGACCGATTGGTCATTCATCATATGCAGGCATTGGGGATAAGTCGAGTCACTCTGAACTGTTCTATATTGGTAATTATATTACATCCAATACTTAAAAAGAGATAATTATAATTTCTGTTGAAAGACACGGAATAATTATTTAGTGAATATATTCAATATAAAGATAGACTGATCAGTTTTATACAGATCAACCAGTGGTTCACCGAGACCTGCATATGATTGTTGAGCTTCGGTACATTCAATGCAATTATTAATAAACATGCAGGTCTGTGTGAACCACCAATAGATCTTTATTTAGACTAATCGATCTAATATAGACTGGTCTTACACCACCTGGATGCATCTGAGATAAGGGGAGTCACACTAAACTGTTCCATGATATCGTTCAACTTGGTAACTACTTAAAAACATTTGGATTTCTTTTGAGAGAATGAGAATATAAATAAACGTTTAAAAATCTTCAAACAAACACCATTTAAATATTCAAGAATTGGAGAAAGCACCTCTCGGCTACTGACAGTGACTGACTCGGCATGTCAGTGTCAGCCATGTTTTATTGGATTTCGATCAATTGGTGTTCACCCAGACCTGATATTTAAATGTGAATTTGGGCTCCCTTTCCCATACAATTAAGACACAAACTTACGCAACCTTCCAAGTCTGCATGGGGTTGACATCAGCCGATATACTGCAACGTATTCATCCATCAGTTCATGCCAATAATGGAAACTTGTTTGTGACTCGTCTTCCATTCCAGATCATTCCAAGTTTAACCTGCTGGCTGCTGTCAACTGTCTAGGATTACTTGAGTACCGGTACGATTAAACGGACACTGACCGTGGAATGTCGCATTTCCATATCACATAAGCGTTGCTAGTATAATTTCTGCAATATATGCTGTCTTTGTGGTGCGAATTTCTCACAACAAACGTCGTTAAGTTGGGAAGTAACAAATGCGGAAGTTACAATTTATGGGTTTTCCCCAACCCGGAGGTAAACAAATCAGACAGTGCTTAAAGTCACGCAGTCGGAGGACATCGCGTGGCGAGGGGACTGAACTCTGTTTTGCAACTTGCGATCGACGTACCACCGGTCATCTGAGTACTATCCCTTTAAACTGGATTCCGGATTCCAGGGTCAATTTGAAGCTGGATTCCGGATTCCAGCGTCATTTTAAAACTGGATTCCTGACTCAAGGGGGAGGGGGAAGGGGCCCTCATTACTATATGCAGTATATCACTGTAGTATGGTATTTCAATAGTACTGCATGATATCACTACAGTGCGTACGTAGCTGTTGAGTTTTCTGTCAATTTGCGAGAAACAATAAAGTATAGGCTATATATAGGCCTACCGGTACCGGTACCGTACTATAGTAGGCTACGTATAGGTAGTATACCGGTACCGTTGTATAAACAATTGTTGGAAAGTCTAAACTCTTCATAAATATAATGGAACATTTTTACTATAGTACTAGGCCTATATATAGTTGACTGGTAATACTATACTAGAATTATGTTATTTTTTAGTAGAATTATATTATATAGGAGTGTATGTAAACTATGGTATATTAGGCCTACTATAGCGCAGGTGTCCAAAATGCCGTGGTATATTTTACTGCACATGGTATTTCTACTAGTACTATAGTATTTTTTTCATAAGGTCATCAATCAAAATATGCAAACAGTCCGAATATGAAGTTATGCCATGAATGCATGTTCCCGTTACGTTCGAATGTTATAATGCATCGATATTCGACAATGAAGTTCGATATCTCAAACAGGAGAGGCGGAGACGTGATTCGCGTGGACAGGTACACGTATGCACGTGAGCAAATCGACTTCAAGAAACGAGAAAACCCCAGTTCCGAAATTCCCGCCTTTTAAGAAATTAATTACCATGGAGATCGGCTTCCGCGTGTAACTTTTGTTCTAAAAATAGCTTCACGCGCACTGACTGAAAGTCGATGACGCCATTTTGGAAAACGGGGTTTACCGAGTCGAGGAAAACAACGTGCTTTTCATTGTTTACAATGGATTTTCGACGTTTTGAGAAGTTACATCATGATGACACTCACGCCAATTGATACAACCACATCATTTCACACTATATACTACTGATATTTGGATTTAACGGACGTTTTAGTTGTAAAATTTCAAACTGTTCGAATGCGCGCCAATTGGGCCTAAAAAGTTTCAGGACATGTCTTGTTTCGGCTAGATTTTCGATTTGTCTTGGATTTTTACCTTGTTCTGTGATATTTATCCGTCAGTGGTGATACAGAAACAAATATTATAAACAGCGTTATATAGGTAAGCTCAAATTTGAAATCGGAAATTGACTCATTTTCTAGTTGCTTGGTGGTTTTTGCGTTTGTTGACAGTCATCTCGTGACTCATTCAATTCATTACGTCGCACGCGTTTCTCTGTTCAGACAAAGCTGTAACTACGGATTTCCCCGTTTCCCAATCTAATATTTAAACCTTAAAAATATAAATGAACACAATCGTGACTATATCTTATCTTTCCATGATCTGGTTCATTGTGAATATTCTGTAATTTCTTTTCCTTTTAGACACGTGTCGGCCAATGTTTTCATGAGATTCAAGTTCGGAACATGCATTCGCTCCGCTGACCTGATTTCACTCCACTCCAAGTTAACAATTGGATCGAACTGCATTTCTCATATCGGTTTGCTTCCACTGCAGACTGACATTTCAAGTACATGACTGGCCAATTGGGTCACCCGAGTGCATCAATACAATTGGGTTTCAGGATGCACAATTTATTGGCTGATCAGATCAGGGACGCCAAACAAGACTATGCATGTGGGCATGTATGTGCTTGTATTAAATGGTTGTAGGATACTTTTTTCTCTACCAACCATTGTAAGAAAAAATGTCTTGTTTAAATTGAAATAAATAAGGCTGAATTAGCACTAAACAAAATATTGCAGCCAATTAATTCCTAGTAGAATTCGAGACTGAAATAATATTGATTTTGGAATTATATAAAGACGATATCGTTCAGGATTATTATGTATTTTATAGGACACAAATTATTGATTGAATTCCCTGATGTAAATGGAATGTGTATTCAGCCATTTTTGGGTTTCAGATATACAATATTATAAAGATAGTGCATCCTATTCAAACATATTTCATCTCTGATAATACTGTGGGTTTAATAGTCAGCTCTCATAATTGGTTACGGCAATCAGCAATGCTGAAGTCATCTGTATCTGTAGATATTACAGTGCAGGAACCTATTCTGGTTGTACATGTAGACGCACTGGTCCAGTTGCTACCACGGCCGAGTAACTTTATAACCCTTGTGGTGACTCCAGTAGCGTTATTTAACATGCACACACTGAGGCGTGTACACAGGGCAGCCATTAATGTCCGCGCCCGATCGGACAGCGTACTGCACCCACAACAACATACCCATGATACCTGGATAAGTGTTGTAATGGGGGGAGTTGGCATTTTGCATTCGGATCTTTATTTAGTGATCTCGAGTGAGACTTTTCAGCCTGACAAACTTGGTATCTGACCGAGGTATGATTTTTGTCAGAATTCCCTGACCAGGTTGCGATCCCCGGTCCGCTAGCACGAGAGACCAGTACGCTACCTCTCGGCCACTGACTTCCCTTGCTGAAGCATACTGGGCGATGGCAAAGGGTTGCTGTCGCAGATTGCTGAAGCCAAACAATCTGAATTAATAGGTCTGGTTAGTCTTTCTCATCTTTGGTTAGATCATACCATGAATCTCTACTCTGGCTAACACCCGTAGAGATCATATTCCATCAGTACAAAACGTAGGAACTTTTTGAAGTTTTGACAGGGAACCTTGTAAAGTCGAAAATAATTATGCACGGAGAACATGTTTCTTTATATTATTATCTGTTCCTTAATATTGTAATTAACTGTGTCATGCTCAATTTTCGAATCTTAAATTGCTGTCATGGGGGGGGGGGGGGGGGGGGGGTTACATATATGAGCAATACAATGTATATGGCATAATGTCAGTGACTTACTGCCGTAGTTAAAATCACAAGGTGGTTTCAGTCAGTGAGATTACCTCAGTCTTGAAGGACATCCAGATTATCATTATGGAAACTTTTAAAGAAATTTCTTCTACGGTATGGTACATTCGTACATTTAAATAACACAAAGCAGGCCATAATGCATTAATGATGCAACTCTGGTTTAATAGCGTTCACACACTGGTAGGAATGACATGGAAGTAGGTCATCAGGCTACCATGTGTACCATTTGGAAAAGCTTGACAATCATCATGCCACAGAGCTCAAAGGTCTATATGTATCATTATGTACACATTTATATGCTTTTTGACTAAAAATTGTAGAATAAATATTTTGTCCGGTACAGTGTAACTACTATTGTCCCCACATCCGGTTGTAACTAACAATTTGATTGGCTACAACACAACGGGGGGGGGGGGGGGGGGGGGGGGGTCACACTGGATCCTTAGGTACGATACTGAATTGTTCATATTGATGAGAATTAATCAGAGAAACACACTTAAATTAAGGGGAGACATGACTTGTTGTGGGGACAAAATTGTTATCTCCAGCAACATTGTGGGGCTCTTGGAGATTTAATACCTGGAAGTCTCTTTTTGAACTTTCAAAATCAACATCCAGGTATTAAGTTTAGTGTTGAAAAGGTTATCCGGATATCCGATTGACAACAGGCTTCCATTGGCAACCGGTTGAACTACGATCAACTGGTTAACCGCTAGTATGTAATAAGCACGCGATAGTGTTGAAACGATTAATCGACTAATCAAAATCGACGCGATTATTAAATTAGTCTATTCCGAAATCGGCTAGTCGGGATACACCCACCACCATTATGCCATCGCGAAAGCAGTGCCGTAGCTGCCGTTACCGAATTACCGAACAATTTAAACCATCAGGCTATCGAAATACACAATCACAATTAGCTTGTTAAAGCCTTCTTTGTTGTCCCTTTGATGCGATAACTGCTTTCAGTACTTGGTGGTCATGCACGAGCGCGAAACCCAATGACCTCAACTCAATGTATTTGTCGGCGCCACGGCGGCTTATTCTTTGAAGTTGAGACGGCTGTCTTTGATAATCAACTTCAAGTTCATAGAATGAGCGCCTATCGACACCGTGTCTATTTCGGCGTGACGAAATTGATCTGAGTGATAACGTGTTTGGTCAACGTGTTTGCAGGTGTGCAGGACTCAACTTCACTCAAGTGAGTTGCGAAGTGACATTAAGTTTTAAGTTAACAAGTCCAATATATTATAGTTTACTGAAGCACTATGTCAGTATACCTTTAAAGTTTATTTGTCAAATTGTGTGATATTTTCCCAATGTCCTGCTGCTACAGCTGTTATAACATTTTATTTTGTAACTTTTGTTTGTTTGTCGGAGATGAAGTTCGTTTCTCAAAATATCTTGCATTTATTAATGTACGCCCGTTTGTGAAGTCAATCAGTGACAAGCACACTGGGCAAATTAGAAAACAACGATGTTCGATTGTAAGAACCGGTACGGCCCGGTAGACCATACCATATAAATTTAAAATTTTTAAAGGAACATTTTTACACAAAACATATAGAATAATGCACCGGTTTCTGATTGTTGCACGCGCTCCCACTCCGTAATCCGTGGCGCTTCCGTGATCGATCAGGTGTTTGTCACCACCGTTTAGATACATGCATCAACTGCCACCTGGATGGTAATTTGATTATCGTAAAACATCATATACCTGGGACAAATTGATAACCTATTAACCTTCAGTGATATTAAGCCAAATAATCACGGCAAATAGTGTTAAATCACAGCTTTCTTTGCGTTCGAAAATGAAAAGTTGGTTACCGGTACTCAAAACAAACGGCAAATTATATACATATATGGGCACAAAACGGTAAGTTTCGGAAGGGGTCCGACTAGTCGACTAGTAGTCGATTCCCTCTGGCGACTAGTCGATTCCTCAAAACCACTAATCGTTTCAACGCTAACACGCGATGTCAACAACAAAAACTAATGTATGCAGGTCCTTAATCAGCACAAGACTGATAACAGTAGCTTTGAAACATGTGTACTTTATTAATTTTGCTCAAACTTTTATCACTCAGAGGGGTATGCAGTCAAAATTACACATATTCATTTAAATTCAAAATCTGGTGGAGATAAAAAGTCTTTCATGAATATCAAGTTACATAGTCTTGCTTTGGCGCATAACATCTAAGATGCATGACATCGTCTTTGATGTTCCGATATCCAGTCAAACATGTGCACTGTGTCATGGGCTGGTCATTTGAAATCTACAGGGTACACTCCGACTCACTAAGTAATAACAGATGTCTGGGCGCATTTCAGAAAACAAAAAGAAATTCCCAGAATGCAAACTCTGTATAACCCTATTTATATACACATGGTCTGTACTTCTAACATTACAGAGTTGAGTATTAAATCTCAGTGGATGAAGTTCTAATGAACTCGCATCGAAGTGGTGTTTCCATGCAGAGAGACTCGTTTGCATCCTAATGACTAATTCTCAGCATTTGATTGTGTTCTAACAGAAAACACTGGGCGCATTTCAGAAAACAAAAAGAAATTCCCAGAATGCAAACTCTGTACTAGTAGGACCCTATTTACATACACATGGTCTGTATTTCTAACATTAAAGAGTTTGAGTAATCTCAGTGGATGAAGTTCCAATGAACTCTCATTGAAGTGGTGTTTCCATGCAGAGAGACTCGTTTGCATCCTAATGACTAATTCTCAGCATTTGATTGTGTTCTAACAGAAAACACTGTTTTCAGCTGATTTGTTACTTTTCATTTGTTAACTATATATAAAAGATCATGAAACTTCATAATTGTGTTTATCTGTCGTCAAGTCATCCTATGCATCTCAAATCACTGAAGAACACCCAGTAGTTAGAAAACCTGAGTCACATGACCTATTATTCGCCAGTCCTGCAATCGCTATAATGACAATAAAAAGCTGCCACGATTTGCATGTATGAAAATTTATATACATGTCAGGGTTGGTGATTTTTTTTAAATAAATCAAAAAAATCGATTTATCTGATTTAAATCGATTTAAAAAAAAAAAAATTCTAATTGTTATCTGTTGAAAATATTTACCTGATAAATGACCAGGATTGAATACGGCCAAAAAAAAATAATATTTGTTTTCTATTTACGGTGCCAAAATATTCCAGGTAGGTAGGTAGGTAGGGATTTTTTGTTTTTTGGTAATATTTTTTTATTTTTCCCCCGAACAGTTGAGAAGTACATTAATGCTTACTCTTTATACCGGTACTTGTGTTAAGGATGTCCATGTATATTGCAAGTAAACAGAAAATTTGCAGCAATATGATAAGTATTGTCAATGTGGACAAACAAATGCCTCCCAAGCACTCAACTATGCAGCTCTCTTGTAATTATTCTCTCAGTATAGATTGTGGTGGCACATATTCCTCAGAGCACAATATTGACATATCAACAGGCCCAAGACGAACACCATAATAGGGCTTTTCTATGACTTTATAATAACAAAACTTGTATGATATTAATTCAAACCTCACTTAAATATTTGGTCATACACCTCAGGACCTAAGACACGCCTCCACTGGCAGGATATTTTGCATGTTCCTCAGACACATTGCACAGGGTGTAAATGTTCCTCAGATGCTCCTTAATTGCATTGAAATATAAAGTCCCACACCACACTGAAAATGGTACCACAGGCCACACTTTGACTGCGATACCACACCTCAGCATTCAAATTGGCCCCAACTTTGAAGTTCCTTATACACACAGGCATATGCATGCTCGTAAGTTTTATACACCCAAACAAACCAGTAGATAATTTCATGTGCTTTTTAGCTCACCTGAGACGAAGTCTCCGGTGGAGCAAGAGTCATCACTCCTCGTCCGTCTGTCCGTCCGTCAACTTTTTTAAAAACATCTTCTCCTCTGAAACCATCATACCGAATTGGTTCATATTTGGTGTGAATG
>CP136068.1:52226425-52262164 GCA_032622095.1 Siphonodentalium dalli
GACATTACTTCATTCCGACATTCTGATACTTAGACCAATCACATAAAAGTAAAGAATGTACTCCCAATACGTTAGGGCATATCTTTTAATCTGAGTGATGTCACCACAAAACGCGAGGTTCAAAAACTTCAAAAATAGTTAAAAGTACACATTTTTTTTATTTCGAATATCTTTATTTATGGTCAATTTCGTGTTATGAAATGGGCCATTTTACAAACGCGTAATATGTGATTAAAAAAACGGCTATTTGATAAAAATTTTAAACGCTATTATCACTATATTTGGGAATATAAAAAACGTTGTATTTGACGAAGTATGACATTGCAAAATGACTACTTTTATAAACGCGAATTTGAAAACACTAATATCGGAACGAATTTTAAACTAATTTCGTGTTATGAAATGACTCATTTTATAATCGCGGTCTAGTCAAACGGGGAAACTAGTATGTATGTGTAAGTCGACTTAACGCGGACCTCATTAAACCCCACCCCTAAACACCTCCCCCCTGTCCGGATGAAACCCTGACCAAAAAAAGGGGGATGGGGGAGCGGGGGGCGCGCGCGTTTTTTATGACAAAAAAATATGATGTAAGGGTGACTAAATATAATATTGTATACAATATGTATGAAAAATGGTAAATATCGGTATATTTGCCTATACCCAGGATGATATTGGAACCATAACTATGGATGGTAAAACTGACTAAGGTATTGAATTATAGCTATATATTTATTCAGCCATAGAACCGCAACATTTTGTACACTTGAAGTACGATTCTTGATACTCCTTATGTTTTATAGAATTTTCCTATTCGTATTGTCCAATATTTATTACAGTAGCACAGAAACCAGTCACTCCCAATATGCTATTTCACAGAACGTTTCTCTAATATCGCTTTTTTGATGTCATCACCATATGAAGACATATTGTACCATAGATCCTTGTCCATATAAATTCCATATTTAATTGGCAAAATACCATCTTATAATTGCCATATGTTATTTTTCACCCTTTTCTTCAGTAACTGTTAGGGTATCTCTGTTGGGCCATACATTGGTTTCACAATCTTCTGGTGATATAGCTCCATGCTTCGCAATGGTTTCTCAGCAAGTGATGGGGAGTATGTGATTTGGGGGTGTGGGGGTGGCTACCCCCGGGATGGTCGATAGCCCCTTTCCTTCACCCCAGTGACTGTGATGTCAAATGCACCTCATTTATATATCTTAATATTAACCAATGGCAAAACACTTATATGTGACATGTTTGGACAAGTCCAGTAATACTTCTCTGACTCTTTCCAGGAATATAAACACACCTTCTCAAACCTAATGTTTTAGTACAATGTTCCAAAGTATTAGTGTATAACTCATCTTAACCTTTGATATAAGGTAGTCCACCTCCTCAAGTTGCTAGTGTGTAAATGTATGTTCCAAATTGTGCCGCTGCCATTACAGCAACTAAAATAAGAAAAACAACGACAACAACCAAACTAACATCAACAACAGCATCAAAAAGCAACCACAGCAACAACAATTACAACAATATGGTGAACGATTTGGTATGAAACTGGTTGCATGAAAAATATCTGGCATATTTTTTTGTCATAAAAAACGGCGCGCCCCCCTCCCCCCATCCCCCTTTTTTTGGTCAGGGTTTCATCCGGACAGGGGGGAGGTGTTTAGGGGTGGGGGTTTAATGAGGTCCGCGTTAAGTCGACTTACACATACATACTAGTTTCCCCGTTTGACTAGACCGCGATTATAAAATGAGTCATTTCATAACACGAAATTAGTTTAAAATTCGTTCCGATATTAGTGTTTTCAAATTCGCGTTTATAAAAGTAGTCATTTTGCAATGTCATACTTCGTCAAATACAACGTTTTTTATATTCCAAATATAGTGATAATAGCGTTTAAAATTTTTATCAAATAGCCGTTTTTTTAATCACATATTACGCGTTTGTAAAATGGCCCATTTCATAACACGAAATTGACCATAAATAAAGATATTCGAAATAAAAAAATGTGTACTTTTAACTATTTTTGAAGTTTTTGAACCTCGCGTTTTGTGGTGACATCACTCAGATTAAAAGATATGCCTAACGTATTGGGAGTACATTCTTTACTTTTATGTGATTGGTCTATGTATCAGAATGTCGGAATGAAGTAATGTCATGGACGAACCTTACTGCACAGCTATATCATATCTATGTGTTTTACCGAAGAGATACATCTGAGAGTGAGTGTCTGAGAATACATGTATACCAGGCATATTAAAACAAATAGTATGCATACCTGACACGCATCGTTAGTTAGCAGATGGTCCATTAAGAACACAACAGCAACACCAGACATGACATTGACAGCTGATCGAACTACGTGTGTAGGAGAAGTAACGTGGAGAAATTAGAGAAATTACAGTGTTTAAGATTCAATAAAGGTTATCGAAATGTCAGTTAGAGGGGGGCATTGGGGTGAGAAATCTCGTTTGACATTCATCAGAAAAGAACTGCTGATTGTTGCCATTCACGAATATTGCATGAAAATACAGGGAAAATCATAACTCGATAGTTAGTATCTAATTCAAGTGTATGTGATGATAGCATGAATAAGCTTCTAGACACACATCGGCTATAGTAAAGTATTGTGATATACACGGTATTTTTAAAATAATTATTACATTAAATGATAAAAAATACATATAATGCCAGTTATGATATGTACACAATAAAATTGAGTCATAGTAAAGAGAGTGCATAATTAAGAAACACTCCTAACATCAATGGAGCATTTAATATACATGCACAGTATATACCCTAGACAGCACCATGTGCATGCAACCGATTAGGTATCATATAATGACTGAACCATCATATACAACCAAAATCAAACTCCCTTGTTGGCGAAAACACAGGCCTGATTAGCACGTTTGATCCCAGACATGTCATTTCGTTTGATAAATGGCCGTTTCGATATAGTTTTGTGTGAAATACCACGTTTGCTAATATTGTACGTGATTTAACAGTGAAAATGACACTTAATTTACGTCATAACGTATTTATATGTAACGGATTTGCTTCAAGAAACATGGAAACGCGTTCATATGCATAAATCAGTAATGTGCGCATTAAATGGTAATGAAAATGTACACTGTGTGAACCGCCATAGACATGAGAACTATTACAAATTTATGAGTTGTCTCGCTTGTTTTAGTTGCATACATGATGTAATAAGTTCAGTTACCACCAATAAAGCAGTATTGACGAATTATTTTCAATATATTATCGAGTTTAGATTAAATTTCTACTAACAATGCTATAAATTAACAACAATAAAGATAAAGGAACGATTAACGAATACATCGTTATATAATAGAGCGTTTTGACAAGAAAATATGGAATTAATATACACATGTGTTCACATAGTAGGCCTTTTGTGTCATGAGGCTGTGGGTAATGTTTCCTCTGTATAACAGACTATATTTATAGGTGTTACAATACATATCATTGATGAAAAGAATACATGAAGTAAGTATTTATATACTAGTCTACATCAAATGGGTCCTTTGGGTTTTGCCATGTAATGGAGATTTTAGAGTAATAATATGAATGAACTATGGCTGGAATACATAAAGTTGGTGCACAGATGTTTTCATTCCGTTTGTCCTTGTATTATATAGTTAAATCCATCAACGGATTTTGATTGGCTGTTATAAATATTATGATAAGAACTAAATACTTCATTGATCGCTATTAGATATCAAATGCTCACTAGGTACGTGCAAATTTAGGGCCACAGATTGCGTGATTTTGCATCATGACGTGAAACTCGTGTCCAAGGACCTGTCAGTTAGCGGATTTCCTCGAATAAACAGAGGGTTTTGTAAATTGGGAATTATGGTTCCAACTCAACCAGTCTGTTGTATAGTGACCTATTTAATGAGTCATTCGTTGTCTTCTCGCATTAATTCCCCTCATAAGGTCACTACTTTCGAATCCACGCATTGCGATGAAATTGTTCAGCCTGGAAATTTTCCATCTGTAAAAAGAAAAATAAGTACATCTATATAAACAATAATAATAATGTTAATACAGCAGCCAATGAACGTGTTTCTATATATTACCATTGTTATAAGGCTTGAACTAACATTTACAGGTTCATACTGATTGTCAGGGTGGGGGAGAAATAACAGGTGATGGATATCCCGCCGCACGCCGCTGATTCGAGCGATAATAGTGTAAGCACGATACCAGAACTTTTAAACGTGTATGGTCTTACTGTGGCTTGGAAACCGTCATACCCAGAGTATCGAAATTTTCACTCGAGATTAGCTTCTTTCGTAAACTGGACCTCGCCCGTGGAGGCTGCTAAAATAGCTGGAGCTGGTTTCTTTTTCACAAAGACCGCTGATAAAACCATATGTTATAGTTGCGGATGTAGGTTGTGGCAATGGGAAAAGAGAGATGATCCTCGAACTGAACATTACCGTTTCTTTCCAAATTGTAGCTATCTCAATTATTTGCAACGTTTCCTGCCTGAAGATAGGTATAAACAGTGGAACAGACCGAGATATTTAATGGAAATCCCCGATGTACCAGCAAATGTTTCATTGCAACGTCCCGTGGATAGTGCCTCTGTTCAAGACATGAATACATTTTCAGTAGATGACCTTACCGTTAATTTCGAAGAAATGACTGAAATAAACGATGAGAGACTGTCTGGTTCCTATGAAGATGACTGGCCTGATACGGCAGTAGACGATTCTGTAGAATGCAAATGTATCATTTGTCTAGAGAAGAATAAAAACTGTGTGCTTTTACCATGTGGACACGTAGCAATGTGTGGCATGTGCGCGCTCGGTTCTGAGACTTGTCCCTTGTGCAGAAGCGTAGTGCGTGCCTATGCCAAAACTTTTGGTTAAATGATTCATACCTGCGTTATGAATACCCTGAATCACGGTTGCGTGTCATTTCCGGCCCTTTCCTATAGGCCGAGACAGTTTACCACGAAACCCCTTTATTCTGTATTTAGCTAATGTACTTCCGAGCCACTGTCTGAGAGTTCCCTCTGATCGAAACATGATTGGCCCTTCCATATTTGACTAATACGATTCCGGGGGGCAATCTGATTGATTATATATACTTTGAAACGGTTGTGATGGGACCGCCCAATGACGTCATATAGGGTATAAACGTAATACATCCACGCGCCTCCGACATTTTCAGTTCAGCGTTCATCGAAACGACACCATGAATTCTAAAATTTTCACAAAACACTTAGGACGGGATAGATACCTTACCGTCGGTGAATATAAAAGCATCAAAAATATAGACATCAGAATATGGAACGATGGGAAGTTCCCAACTAAATTCGGCGCCTGCCTGCGATTACAACAGTGGCTGGAATTAGCTGATAACGCACAGAAAGTGTATGAACATTTACAAAGCAGATCTTCTTTGGAAAGGATACATATCGGACATAATGAACACGTGACTTATGATCATGAACACCGTGTTGTACATATCCGAAAATTCTTTTACCCGAAAGACAGTGAGAGACTTTGCCCTACGAAGACAGGTGTAACTCTCAACCACTCAGAATTTGAACAGTTGATGTCCACCATTAATGACGTCACTGCGGCTGTACCGGAACTACAAACTTTAGTACCCTGCTACATGCAAGAGGATCATAAAAAAAATCAGCTTGGCTTTTTAATGTGTAGTTTCTGTTCACCGGAATTATGCAAAACATATACACCTGATTCGTTTTAAACTGTAATTATTATGTAATGTAATAAATGGATTGTGTTTGATAAATAATAAAATGTGTAAATTATTAAAAGATGCGTTCAGTTTTACTGCTATGGAAAAGCCGACCCACGTGTAGAAAACCATGTCGAAATTATTCTCTGGCATGACCTTCTTCGATTATCTTGTGATTTTTGTAATAACACTACAGAATGAGAATGACTTGAGAAATACCACGACACGACCAAACTCTGCACCTCGTTCTGTAGTTTTATCACTTAAAAACAAAATAGCGGCCATGTTTTTCGTATGATTCGAACTAAAATCTCGTGATAACATCTGAGTGACGTCGGGCACGTACTCGCCAAATTGCATAATGATTGGTGGAAACATGAGCCCACTATGACACTTTAAAATTCGAAGTGCATTTATGACTTAAATAAAAGATGACAACTGGAGGCCAAGTTTCTCAACCGAGAACCCGTGGTTCGGCGTGAATTAAGCCTGACATTTTATTTTAAATATCTTAAATTCGAAATAGTCTGGCAGCCATGTTATTGAAAAATATTCGAACCAAAATATGGTGCTGACCTCTAAGTGACGTCTGGCACGCACGTGACAAATTTCATAATGATAAGATAGAAAATGAGAACATAATGGTACTTTTTTTTACTTGAAGGTAAGTGACCACTCTGTTATAATGCTACTGTCGTTTAACATAGATTTGCGACATCACTGCCATGGTGATCTTGAATTTTACTATTTTATGGCTAAATAATTTGGTTGATCCTACAGACGACACCCCCTGTCCGATCGTCACCAGATTCCACAACGATCTTCTGGATAACCAGGGTGAGAGTAATCTAATTTTCCCGAATTTCGTTAAAAAACATTACCACAGGCAGCAATTTGGTATCTTACTGTTTGATCCTCTTTTGCATGACTGAATTGTTTAGCAACTGTACAGACATATCCCTCATCTGATAGTCACCACACTTTATATTGATCTTCGGGCTGACAACTAGATGGGAGCTATCGAATGCTTTGAAATTTTTTGGAAAACATTGTCGCCAGCAGTCATCTTCTATTTTGGTTTTTATATACATGTATATCTCTTCATTCGGATAGCCAGTATTACGTAGGTACTTCAACTTTCCGCATTCCTGTCATCATTTGAAATATAAAAATTTACCTGATACATGCACCCTTCAAAATTTGTTTCGTCATATCTATTTTAATGACCCGTATGGTAATATTGATACAGATATATTTGTCAAACATTTCTTTGTACAATATACAGGTATTTAGTTTGTAACTAAATCTAGAAATATATAATAGTAGCTGGTGGACCCTACTTCGTCCGGGATGTTTCCCTCTGATTTTCGGAGAATTGCGCGATTTAACCTTGAATTTACCATTTTAAAGGTGAACGTCATGTCGGGTCACGATTTGACCCGTCCAAAACACATTTAATGTATGTGACCCTAAATGCGTTCAGTTGTATGTTCAAATATCTATGGGTAAGGCGTTGATTGATTCCTGATAGTTCGATTATATACACCATATTGTACAGTGGTAGTTAGAGAAAAAGTATAACGAATGTTAGAGATGATTTAATCAAGTTTGCCATTGAAATAACAGTGTACCATTAGTCGGGATACATAGCTTAAAGGGGCCACATACAGGTATTTAAAACGGACCATATACGATGCCATTATGAAATTATGAAGGAATTTTCAATACTAGTCAAATAGAATGTTGTGGAATTTCCACATGTAGAATGTTCCAGAAAAATTGCGTGGTTGAAGATTACATGTGTCCAATGAGCGGGGAGTGAGTCGTTAGGGTTCACACAAAGATTGCATTGAAATTCCAATGACTCAGGTGTTGCACCTGAAGTAAGTATTGGTTATTTACTAGCAGCACCAAACATCGATACGAACGTCTCCAAGGTTATGAAACACACATAACCCCGTGAGAGCTTTCCGATTAATGACAGCAAGCCATATTTCCGACTAAATCCTGAAAATACCAATAATTCTGTTGTGGATAAGGGGTCGATTAATTAGGGCATTACTGTATGTGATCTATGTGCATGAAATATATAGCCATAAAACAACACACCTCTACGCCTGGCTCTCTCTCTCTCTCTGCCCCTCTCTATTTCTTCCGCTACTCTTTTATGTTTGCTAGAGTATGAGAGGGGCCTCGTTTGGTTACATACGACCATGAAAGTAATATTACCTGTATACAGATCATTTACTTTACTAAAGGGGAATATTCAAGAAGGTAGATAACTCGAGGGTTTAATATATTGCGAGAAAGACGAGACCTTAGCTTTGTTGCCTCTGTCAGCACACTTAATGACATGTGTTTGTGATGAAGGTTATAGCGCATCGGGCGAGAGATGTTAATCTTTTTAATAATGTGGATTCAAACAGCAGAGCAATGGCTGGAGAATGTGAAGCTTCGAAAATTGCAGAATGATTCCATTAATCTATTCTGTGAATGATTGTGCAATACTTTACCATGAGATTAAACCAGACGCTCTTCAAATGTCTTCAAATGAGAACGTGTTATGGGACCATGGACTTGAGCGATTCAAACTGAAGCTTATATGGCGAACATTCCAAATGCATTGGCAGAGCATGTGATACAAGTGCTTTTGATAAACAGACAGTGCGTTGTCGATTCTAATGAGTTTACTGCCCAACTGTCAGGTCACGTGACGACTTTGAGAATATTATATTATAGGAGATACCCTCTGTTATTGTTTTTTCACATTCTAGAAAATTCTTGTTTCCTAGAGGTAATCTGCATATGTATTATTAGATATTTTGAAATATATATATATGGTCGATGCGCTAAATGATTTCTGAGAATTTGTTTACAGGGATACACCAGAGAGAGAGAGAGACATAGAGATGACGAGAGAGAGAGAGAGAGAGAGAGAGAGAGAGAGAGAGAGAGAGAGAGAGAGAGAGAGAGAGAGAGAGAGAGAGAGAGAGAGAGAGTGAGAAGAGAGAGATAAAGGGGATGAGATGCTGGGAGAGGGGGTAGTTGTGAGAAGTATTCCATAATTGAGTTGAGTTGATACGTAATGATACGTAATATGTAAAGATTTGTAAGGCAGAACGATTAAAGAAAGCATATAGAGCACCAGAATAGATATATTTTAATAAATATTATTAACAGATGTGGAATTCAAGAGAATAGTGTACCGCCAGTCTGAACCGATTAGTGTGTATCTGTTTGTGAAAATGTATAATGATCGGTGTCCCTACATACTTCATAAATGCTTTAAGTTGGATTGCCAGGAAAATCTATGAAGTGATGGTCTCATACACTCATCCCCCCCACTCTATTCACAAACCCCTTGCACAGAAGCCGTTAGGAACATGCATTTTTCAATAACAGACATGTTGATCTGTATCGTGGCAGTTAATGACTTAAACGTGTGTTTAATTACGAAGCTTCGAGAATCTGTCTGTCTGTTGTGTTGTGTACGGAAACATATCGCTGTGATTTAATTTATTGGATATTGACATGTGTTTTACCCCCTGGTATACAGTCTGATTTATTCCTGAGAATTCGATTACAGGTATCAAATTAAAGGAACCACATACGACACAGGTATGAAACTTAAATGGATCATGTACTATGCCTTTACAATTATGAAGGGATTTTTAATAGGGTCCAGAATATTGGAGATATCGGAGAAGGTTCCAGAACTGCGGGGCCAATGAGCGTGGTGTCAGCCGGTAGGGTTCATCCGGAAGTATTGCATCAGATTCCAATGACTCAGGCGTTGCGCCAGAAGTAAGGGATTGCGTTCGATTGTAATGACTCATTACACCTTCGTTCTCAAATATACTTCGTACCTGACGAACAGTATACACGACGTACTTCGATGACGGAAGTATACGATTGCCCATTGTACAGTTCTCAAGGGCCCGAAAGCGTATACGACCATTCTCAAATAGCCACACCCACGAAGTACACATCCATATACAGAAGGACCCCCCACACAACCGTGACGTATACAAATACCCACACGCGTATACTCAAACACCCACGCGTCGCTACGTCACACGGTGCGGGGGCGGTGGTACTTTGATCTTTGTTTACACACTACGTCGTTACGTCATACGGTGCGGGGGCGGGGTACTTTCCTTTGATCTCCTTTGATGTCGGAAGACAATAGGGCAGTAGAATATGTACCCATACTTCCAATGTACTTCCATAATGTACCTTTACCCCCCCCAAGAGGCCTGTATGCAGCAAATAAGAGTTAATTAATTTTTGCATTGTATAGCAAGACGCCTGTCAATTTACGCTATTATATGCTAATGATACTGCTTTCTTTTCAGATAGGCATCATGGATAAAATTAGCACACTGACGTGTGTGTTTGTTGATTATTTCAATAAAAGCTGATTCTAACTGGTTTTGTTCTATCATCATGGTTACATTTAAAGGGAGAAAGTCGAGTAAAAGTTCTCGCTTTTCGTTATAGAAAGGGCATTTTAATAGGAAGTGCATTTCATCTTCGACTTCATGTGAAGCACATAATGTGCATTTTCTGAGATTTAGCTTTTCATTTCTAAAACGACCAGTTTCCACTCTCAAAGGAAGAATTCCACATCGAAACTGAGCAAATATAGATCTATGAGCACGGTCCATATTCATCAATACATATGATTCAGTTTTATAATTCCTTTTGAAAAGTTTATATGTTCTTAATTTAGGAACAAAATTTAAGCTGTTTTTCCATTTATCTGATTCATAATTTTTAAGCTTCGTTTCAAAATCGTCTATATTACATGTTTCTAAATTTTGAAATACTGTTGACAATTCTGCTATATGTAAAACTGTTTACTCTCCGACACTTAGCTATATCATCAAACACATTAATTCAAATGGCGTTTGTTTGGCGGTTTACATGCAATGTGTTAAGCATGATTGTTAATATTATTATCTGGGACCCAAGCGGCCATATACACGCATGCAAATACATGGATGTGTATTGTTTGACTACCAGTGGATATATATATCACGCCCATATATAAGAGCGTTTAATTTATTAGTTTTTACACGGGAATGTGATAAAGATCGGTTAATACAAGGAAGTATAGACGCATATTCTATACCTTGTTACTCTTATCCTAACATTTTGTAAACTGTCGCAAGGTAGACTGATCTGGACCTCATTGGTGAGGTTTCCACTACCGGGGTTCAAGACGGGGGTACCTTTATGTGTGCGACCTGCTCATATATTATGGGTATCACAAAACTAATCTATAATATCATGTAAACTGGACGTGAAATCGGTATTTGTTTCTTAAACTGGATTCCGGATTCCAGGGTCAATTTGAAGCTGGATTCCGGATTCCAGCGTCATTTTAAAACTGGATTCCTGACTCAAGGGGGAGGGGGAAGGGGCCCTCATTACTATATGCAGTATATCACTGTACATAGTATGGTATTTCAATAGTACTGCATGATATCACTGGACAGTGCGTACGTAGCTGTTGAGTATTCTGTCAATTTGCGAGAAACAATAAAGTATAGGCTATATATAGGCCTACCGGTACCGGTACCGTACTATAGTAGGCTACATACATAGGTAGTATACCGGTACCGTAGTATAAACAATTGTTGGAAAGTCTAAACTCTTCATAAATATAATGGAACATTTTTACTATAGTACTAGGCCTATATATAGTTGACTGGTAATACTATACTAGAATTATGTTATTTTTTAGTAGAATTATATTATATAGGAGTGTATGTAAACTATGGTATATTAGGCCTACTATATAGCGCAGGTGTCCAAAATGCCGTGGTATATTTTACTGCACATGGTATTTCTACTATAGTATTTTTTCATAAGGTCATCAATCAAAATATGCAAACAGTCCGAATATATGATGTTATGCCATGAATGCATGTTCCCGTTACGTTCGAATGTTATAATGCATCGATATTCGACAATGAAGTTCGATATCTCAAACAGGAGAGGCGGAGACGTGATTCGCGTGGACAGGTGTATGCACGTGAGCAAATCGACTTCAAGAAACGAGAAAACCCCAGTTCCGAAATTCCCGCCTTTTAAGAAATTAATTACCATGGAGATCGGCTTCCGCGTGTAACTTTTGTTCTAAAAATAGCTTCACGCGCACTGACTGAAAGTCGATGACGCCATTTTGGAAAACGGGGTTTACCGAGTCGAGGAAAACAACGTGCTTTTCATTGTTTACAATGGATTTTCGACGTTTTGAGAAGTTACATCATGATGACACTCACGCCAATTGATACAACCACATCATTTCACACTATATACTACTGATATTTGGATTTAACGGACGTTTTAGTTGTAAAATTTCAAACTGTTCGAATGCGCGCCAATTGGGCCTAAAAAGTTTCAGGACATGTCTTGTTTCGGCTAGATTTTCGATTTGTCTTGGATTTTTACCTTGTTCTGTGATATTTATCCGTCAGTGGTGATACAGAAACAAATATTATAAACAGCGTTATATAGGTAAGCTCAAATTTGAAATCGGAAATTGACTCATTTTCTAGTTGCTTGGTGGTTTTTGCGTTTGTTGACAGTCATCTCGTGACTCATTCAATTCATTACGTCGCACGCGTTTCTCTGTTCAGACAAAGCTGTAACTACGGATTTCCCCGTTTCCCAATCTAATATTTAAACCTTAAAAATATAAATGAACACAATCGTGACTATATCTTATCTTTCCATGATCTGGTTTATTGTGAATATTCTGTAATTTCTTTTCCTTTTAGACACGTGTCGGCCAATGTTTTCATGAGATTCAAGTTCGGAACATGCATTCGCTCCGCTGACCTGATTTCACTCCACTCCAAGTTAACAATTGGATCGAACTGCATTTCTCATATCGGTTTGCTTCCACTGCAGACTGACATTTCAAGTACATGACTGGCCAATTGGGTCACCCGAGTGCATCAATACAATTGGGTTTCAGGATGCACAATTTATTGGCTGATCAGATCAGGGACGCCAAACAAGACTATGCATGTGGGCATGTATGTGCTTGTATTAAATGGTTGTAGGATACTTTTTTCTCTACCAACCATTGTAAGAAAAAATATGTCTTGTTTAAATTGAAATAAATAAGGCTGAATTAGCACTAAACAAAATATTGCAGCCAATTAATTCCTAGTAGAATTCGAGACTGAAATAATATTGATTTTGGAATTATATAAAGACGATATCGTTCAGGATTATTATGTATTTTATAGGACACAAATTATTGATTGAATTCCCTGATGTAAATGGAATGTGTATTCAGCAATTTTTGGGTTTCAGATATACAATATTATATAGATAGTGCATCCTATTCAAACAAATTTCATCTCTGATAATACTGTGGGTTAGTCAGCTCTCATAATTGGTTACGGCAATCAGCAATGCTGAAGTCATCTGTATCTGTAGATATTACAGTGCAGGAACCTATTCTGGTTGTACATGTAGACGCACTGGTCCAGTTGCTACCACGGCCGAGTGACTTTATAACCCTTGTGGTGACTCCAGTAGCGTTATTTAACATGCACACACTGAGGCGTGTACACAGGGCAGCCATTAATGTCCGCGCCCGATCGGACAGCGTACTGCACCCACAACAACATACCCATGATACCTGGATAAGTGTTGTAATGGGGGGAGTTGGCATTTTGCATTCGGATCTTTATTTAGTGATCTCGAGTTTGACTTTTCAGCCTGACAAACTTGGTATCTGACCGAGGTATGATTTTTGTCAGAATACCCTGACCAGGTTGCGATCCCCGGTCCGCTAGCACGAGAGACCAGTACGCTACCTCTCGGCCACTGACTTCCCTTGCTGAAGCATACTGGGCGATGGCAAAGGGTTGCTGTCGCAGATTGCTGAAGCCAAACAATCTGAATTAATAGGTCTGGTTAGTCTTTCTCATCTTTGGTTAGATCATACCATGAATCTCTACTCTGGCTAACACCCGTAGAGATCATATTCCATCAGTACAAAACGTAGGAACTTTTTGAAGTTTTGACAGGGAACCTTGTAAAGTCGAAAATAATTATGCACGGAGAACATGTTTCTTTATATTATTACACTGGATCCTTAGGTACGATACTGAATTGTTCATATTGATGAGAATTAATCAGAGAAACACACTTAAATTAAGGGGAGACATGACTTGTTGTGGGGACAAAATTGTTATCTCCAGCAACATTGTGGGGCTCTTGGAGATTTAATACCTGGAAGTCTCTTTTTGAACTTTCAAAATCAACATCCAGATATTAAGTTTAGTGTTGAAAAGGTTATCCGGATATCCGATTGATAACAGGCTTCCATTGACAACCGGTTGAACTACGATCAACTGGTTAACCGCTAGTATGTAATAAGCACGCGATAGTGTTGAAACGACTAATCGAAATCGACGCGATTATTAAATTAGTCTATTCCGAAATCGGCATACACCCACCACCATTATGCCATCGCGAAAGCAGTGCCGTAGCTGCCGTTACCGAATTACCGAACAATTTAAACCATCAGGCTATCGAAATACACAATCACAATTAGCTTGTTAAAGCCTTCTTTGTTGTCCCTTTGATGAGATAACTGCTTTCAGTACTTGGTGGTCATGCACGAGCGCGAAACCCAATGACCTCAACTCAATGTATTTGTCGGCGCCACGGCGGCTTATTCTTTGAAGTTGAGACGGCTGTCTTTGATAATCAACTTCAAGTTCATAGAATGAGCGCCTATCGACACCGTGTCTATTTCGGCGTGACGAAATTGATCTGAGTGATAACGTGTTTGGTCAACGTGTTTGCAGGTGTGCAGGACTCAACTTCACTCAAGTGAGTTGCGAAGTGACATTAAGTTTTAAGTTAACAAGTCCAATATATTATAGTTTACTGAAGCACTATGTCAGTATACCTTTAAAGTTTATTTGTCAAATTGTGTGATATTTTCCCAATGTCCTGCTGCTACAGCTGTTATAACATTTTATTTTGTAACTTTTGTTTGACTCTGTCGGAGATGATGTTCGTTTCTCAAAATATCTTGCATTTATTAATGTACGCCCGTTTGTGATGTCAATCAGTGACAAGCACATTGGGCAAATTAGAAAACAACGATGTTCGATTGTAAGAACCGGTACGGCCCGGTAGACCATACCATATCAATTTAAAAATTTTAAAGGAACATTTTTACACAAAACATATAGAATAATGCACCGGTTTCTGATTGTTGCACGCGCTCCCACTCCGTAATTCGTGGCGCTTCCGTGATCGATCAGGTGTTTGTCACCACCGTTTAGATACATGCATCAACTGCCACCTGGATGGTAATTTGATTATCATAAAACATCATATACCTGGGACAAATTGATAACCTATTAACCTTCAGTGATATTAAGCCAAATAATCACGGCAAATAGTGTTAAATCACAGCTTTCTTTGCGTTCGAAAATGAAAAGTTGGTTACCGGTACTCAAAACAAACGGCAAATTATATACATATATGGGCACAAAACGGTAAGTTTCGGAAGGGGTCCGACTAGTCGACTAGTAGTCGATTCCCTCTGGCGACTAGTCGATTCCTCAAAACCACTAATCGTTTCAACGCTAACACGCGATGTCAACAACAAAAACTAATGTATGCAGGTCCTTAATCAGCACAAGACTGATAACAGTAGCTTTGAAACATGTGTACTTTATTAATTTTGCTCAAACTTTTATCACTCAGAGGGGTATGCAGTCAAAATTACACATATTCATTTAAATTCAAAATCTGGTGGAGATAAAAAGTCTTTCATGAATATCAAGTTACATAGTCTTGCTTTGGTGCATAACATCTAAGATGCATGACATCGTCTTTGATGTTCCGATATCCAGTCAAACATGTGCACTGTGTCATGGGCTGGTCATTTGAAATCTACAGGGTACACTCCGACTCACTAAGTAATAACAGATGTCTGGGCGCATTTCAGAAAACAAAAAGAAATTCCCAGAATGCAAACTCTGTATAACCCTATTTATATACACATGGTCTGTACTTCTAACATTTATACAGAGTTGAGTATTAAATCTCAGTGGATGAAGTTCTAATGAACTCGCATTGAAGTGGTGTTTCCATGCAGAGAGACTCGTTTGCATCCTAATGACTAATTCTCAGCATTTGATTGTGTTCTAACAGAAAACACTGGGCGCATTTCAGAAAACAAAAAGAAATTCCCAGAATGCAAACTCTGTACTAGTAGCACCCTATTTACATACACATGGTCTGTATTTCTAACATTAAAGAGTTTGAGTAATCTCAGTGGATGAAGTTCCAATGAACTCTCATCGAAGTGGTGTTTCCATGCAGAGAGACTCGTTTGCATCCTAATGACTAATTCTCAGCATTTGATTGTGTTCTAACAGAAAACACTGTTTTCAGCTGATTTGTTACTTTTCATTTGTTAACTATATATAAAAGATCATGAAACTTCATAATTGTGTTTATCTGTCGTCAAGTCATCCTATGCATCTCAAATCACTGAAGAACACCCAGTAGTTAGAAAACCTGAGTCACATGACCTAATATTCGCCAGTCCTGCAATCGCTATAATGACAATAAAAAGCTGCCACGATTTGCATGTACGAAAATTTATATACATGTCAGGGTTGGTGATTTTTTTGATTTTTTTAAAATAAATCAAAAAAATCGATTTATCTGATTTAAATCGATTTAAAAAAAAAAAATTCTAATTGTTATCTGTTGAAAATATTTACCTGATAAATGACCAGGATTGAATACGGCCAAAAAAAATAAATATTTGTTTCCTATTACGGTGCCAAAATATTCCAGGTAGGTAGGGATTTTTTGTTTTTTGGTAATATTTTTTTATTTTTCCCCCGAACAGTTGAGAAGTACATGCTTACTCTTTATACCGGTACTTGTGTTCAAACCTCACTTAAATATTTGGTCATACACCTCAGGACCTAAGACACGCCTCCACTGGCAGGATATTTCGCATGTTCCTCAGACACATTGCACAGGGTGTAAATGTTCCTCAGATGCTCCTTAATTGCATTGAAATATAAAGTCCCACACCACACTGAAAATGGTACCACAGGCCACACTTTGACTGCGATACCACACCTCAGCATTCAAATTGGCCCCAACTTTGAAGTTCCTTATACACACAGGCATATGCATGCTCGTAAGTTTTATACACCCAAACAAACCAGTAGATAATTTCATGTGCTTTTTAGCTCACCTGAGACGAAGTCTCCGGTGGAGCAAGAGTCATCACTCCTCGTCCGTCCGTCCGTCAACTTTTTAAAAAACATCTTCTCCTCTGAAACCATCATACCGAATTGGTTCATATTTGGTGTGAATGTTCCCTATGTGACTCTCATTCAGATTTGTTCAAATGAGGTCACTGGGTCAAATAGTTGCGAAGCCAGGGCCATAACTCTATTCCTCCATAGTAATTCTTACAACGACTTCTTGTTCAGAACCATTGGGCCGATTTAGCTAATATTTGGTATGGAGGGTCCTTGGGTGACTGGTGTTCAGATTTATTCAAATGAGGTCACCCGGTCAATTAGTTGAGAAACCAGGGCCATAACTCATAGTAATTCTTACAATGACTTCTTCTAAAAAAATATTTGGCCGATTTAGCTTATATTTGGTACAGAGAGACCTTGGGTGACTGGGGTTCAGATTTGTTCAAATGGGGTCACTGGGTCAAATAGGGGCAGAGCTAGGGACATAACTTTAAAAACAAATTTTTTTTTGCATTTTGACCTTTAATTTTTGTTTAGGACACATCACAGTCTCATATTTCTTACCTAGATTTTTCTTAGCATGTTCTTCATCTGTATGGATTTTGGTATTGTTTATTTAACCCCTTCCACTCTTGTTTTGATATAGAATTCATCCAAGACAGGATTACTCAAACATTTTTCATCTGATCAACACCAAATTTGGTATATGAATTTTTGACACTTATATACAGATCAATATTATCCGATATATTTTAACAGAGTTATGGCCCTTTATAATTCACACCTCTTTGCTATCATGCTACCGCTATACTTAAAGTAATTGACCACCAGCAACGTGGTGTCACCCCGTTAATACTGCGGTACAATACCGCGGTACTGATACCGCTTGTTAACGTATGTGGGAGTAAATACCTCCCCTCAAAGAGTTCCATGAAAATCACTGCGGTATTCAAAAATATTAATGCGGTGCCCGCTAAAAGACCGCGGTATCATCGCCCAATACCGTAATTCCACTGCCATGACCGCCTCGATACAGCTACCGTTTATTACCGGTATCACCGTGGTCATGACCGGGGTATCACCCCGTTTTTCTGGTCAATTACTTTAAGAATAGCGGTATGCACTATTCATTTTTAAGAGAACACTGAAGCCTGTATTATTGAAAAGGCCAATTTATCATAGTGTGGTCACCTGATATTCTTGCTGAAGACTGCTTGCTTCAGACCAGTTTACCATCTGTCATTACAAGACATGACATTAGCTAAACTATTCTACCAGAGTCTACTAGAATAAATAGGAATAGTCCATTGTTCATTTCTCCAAGCCTGGACATAGTGTGTCTGACATTTGCAGAATGAAGTCCCCAGATGGTGAATTTAGTGTTGCTACCCCATACAGCAGACTAGCATCACCAAATACACCCTCAATTACCTTATTCTGCTTAGGCCTCATCTTCTGGGACAATTGTTTTTTTAAACATGTTTTAAAATTTGAAAAAAGTGACACCATTATAACATCTGCAGAGTTATGAAACATTACTCTTTAATGAAATTATGGAAACATTCCACCCTCACCCACCCACCCCCTCCCACATGGCCCAGACCCAACCCTGCCATCAACCAACATCCCTTCCAAGCCATATCTCCTCTCAATTTAATACCTCTTCTCACCACAGAGGCATATATATCTGTAAAGGTACAGGTCATTAATTATATAAACTGGCCAGATGACATGTATTATTCTAATCTAAACATATCTGTAGCAATTTAACAACAAACTGGTGCTCCCATGGTTAGGTGATGACTGACATTCAATGATACTGTGAATGGCTTTGATTTCTTCAAGTCTGGAAATAGTGTGTCTGACATTTACATAGTGAGGTCCCCAGATGGTGAATTTAGTGTTGCTACCCCATACAGCATGCTAGCATCACCAAATACATCCGACAGGGACCTAATTCTGCTTAGTCCTCATCTTCTGGGAAGTATCCTAAGTATCAAATTGACAGTTTGATTTAGTCACTTTTTCCACCTGTTCAGTTTCAATGTCCCCCTAATTTGCAGAAGATAAAATGCATAATTGAGGTGCTCAATGGGTGTGTATTGATCACCAACTTCAACTGTAGGACTTCATTGATTTAGTCACTTTTTTCCACCTGTTCAGTTTCAATGTCCCCCTAATTTGCAGAAGATAAATGGGTGCTCAATGGGTGTGTATCACCAACTTCAACTGTAGGACTTCAATCTGTTCCTTGGTTTTATTGGCCATTGAGGCCTAATCAGATTGAGGATGAATTTGGTGATGCTAGCCTGCCTTACATAATATTGTCATTAAATCAGTGATTAAATCCACATTTTTGGGACCTAATTCTGCAAATGTCAGACATACTAAATTCAGGTTTGGCCATTTCATATTATTGTTTTAATCACCACTTATCCAGATGAAATCATACGACTAATATTCAAAGAAAAATGGGGGGGGGGGTATATATTGGATTAAATTTGTCTTCTATCTGTCTGGCTTCCATCCGTCTGCCTGTTGAAATGTCTATCCATCCATCTATCAACAATTGATTTCTTCTCCATATTAAAGACGGAATGTGTTTATATAGTTCAGTGTGCATGTTCCCTAGGTGTCTCACAATCAGATTTGTTCAATTAAGTTCATCACATCAAATACATGTAGGCGCCAAGCCAGGGCCATAACTCTTTCCCTCCATAGTAAGTCTTAAAACAGTTTTTTCTCAAGAACCATTAGGCCTATATAGCTTATATTTGGTATGGAGGGGCCTTGGGTGACTGGGGTTCAGATTTGTTCATGGGGTCATTTTTAGGAAATGAGGTCCCCAGAGGGTGAATTCGGTGATGTTAGTCCACCTTGCAGAATATTGTCATTAAATTCACCTGCAAAGGTCAGACACTAAATACAGACTCGGCTGTTCCAATATTAGTTTCTTAACCAGCACTTATCCAGGTGAAATCATACCCTGATTTTTCAAAGAAAATTGGGGGGTCTATTGATATTACTAGATGAATGGATCTCATAGATGCGGATTCACATTTGTTCTAATAGGGGCAGAGATAAGAGATTTAACTCTCCTCTATGCTGTTTGGTACTGGTATAATAATACTGATTTCTAGACAGCCTGGGTGGGGGCAATGTTTGAGGCAATGTGGAGGGAGTGTAGAGGGGTGGAGATTTGTCCCCCTATTTTGATCAAAAGTTAAAAATTTCATGCCTGATACTAAATTAGTTGTAGATTAGATGTTCACACCAAAAATAAGTTAGAACTGTTCTTGTAGTTTGGTTTGATTTTCTAACATGTATGTTTTTAAACCATCAGTCCATATGTTTCTACTTCAGGTTAAACTGTTGGACCGAATTGGCCACAAATTTGAACTTTATGGGGGTGTCAGGTTGGTAATTATCAAATGTTTGAAAGCTTTAAGTACTGGTACCAATCGTAAAATTCAACCTAAGAGGAATGTACAAAGTGATTTTTGTGAACTTAGTACTGTGGTATGGTTGTCCTCTTTAAAAGGTAAGAGGTTGGAAATTTGTCAGTGATGTGCAATTAGAAATTTCAAGGTGAAGAGCCCTGCTCATTTGAGAACATCCAGCTATGTCCATGTTTAGAACTTAAGTGATTCTGTCAAGTACTGACTCTTGTAGTCTTCAGAGTCCCTGTCTTCTCAGTCCTTACAGTCTGGTGAGCGACCCACAGTCATTGACTGTCTTGTTTAGTGCCCATCCCAGAAGGGTGTTTGAAATGGTAGACATGCAGTCATCTTTATACTGTCTGTATACATACTAGTAACTATGCATGAGGGCGATTCTACCATGCTAGGGCCAAAAAAGTGCAAAATTTCAAACTCACATGGCATTTTTTATATGTATATTTTTTTAAACGTACAGATTACCATGATTCTGGACAGTATAGAACCATTATTGACTGATCAGCCAATTAAATTTTACAATGAGTACAATTTGGGGTTACAGTTCTATTTAATATAAGCAAAATAATGGTATCCTAGTCATAGTGCATACAATTGATATGTTGACAACTAAATCGTTGGCTATTCAAAACTTTGTGGTAAATGCTATGTTAATTTGAAAAAATATAGTTGCATTTGAGGTATGAGTAAATTAATTAGTAATATATGGTCCACCATCACTTTCAGTTGTGGTGACACACGTAACGCTTTTAACAATGAAGTTTTTGTAATAAATGGAGTGCATTGTCTCAGACTTTGAATTTGCATATTCCCTGACTGTATAACAAAGCGGAACTTTTTATCAAGAAATTTCAGTGTTCTTTAATATCTTGTTGCCAATACGGGGATGTCTATTTGGTCACACACGTACCGTTACGTGTGTGACATCCCAAGCAAAGAGTTAATATATGGGACTCAAGGCATCATACAGTCTAAGAGTTAAACTAATGCGGTTTGGGTGTTATAAATTAATACTCAGATGCTCTAAGGCAAAACAAAAAAAGGTTTTGGTTCTCAGGCCCCGCCGCATTGAATAAAAAGGGCCACATTAGGCCTTTTTATTGCAATGCCTGATGTTATGACAAAAAAACTTACAAAAAAAAAAATCTTATTTTTTTGATTTTATCAACATATACATGGCAGATATTAAACTCCAGGCAGAGTTATCTCTCATCACTCCGCTGAGATACCACTGCCATAAGGACATTAATTTGTAAGGAATTCTTGCGTGTTTTTAGTTCTTATGTTTTAGGATTAAAATTGTCTATGTCTGGCTCAGTTCATATTTTTCTTATCAATACCGAAAGAATTACCATTATTGCAAACTTTAAAACAAATTTGGTGGTCAAAACAAGATAATATGTGACTAAATACAGTTCCGCGACGATATGTAAAAATAGATTTATCGTCTGCAAAGTAACATCCTTATGGCAGTGTCATATCGCAGCGATAGCGTAGAGGGCGCTGTATGGAGTTTGAGCAGATATGTGTTGAATATTAGTGTGCATTGAGCTCTAACATGTAATGTGTTAAAAAGTGACTTGCAGGCTTACAACATGAAGTAGATGACTACAATTAAGAAAATGATTAGCTGATCCTCATGCTCTTCTTACAATTAGTCATTGTGAACAACTTACACTAATTGTAACTTTATACAATTGAAAGGCACAGGACTAAATTCAGGATCACATATTAGAATGGGGAGGTATCAGTTTTTAGACAACAATAACAGTAGTTAATGTCAGGGGCATTATATATTGTTAGGTAATCCCAGTCATACACTGGTAGTTCAATGTCATTTTTATATAAGACTAAATGAGTTTATATGCATAACAGTTCCCTCTACCTTTCTGGTTATTACTAGACAGAGGAAGGTATCTTTGTCCATGCTTACTATGCGCAGAAAAAAATAAAAATAAAACCCTCCCTCCCTCATTGATTTGAAAAAAAAATTGCCCGAGAACCAAAAAACTTTGGCCTAATACATGTATTTTGTTTCAGGCTCATAGTCTATGTACATGTATGCCTTCAACTGCATTATATTATATAGTGCTCAAGATTGTAAATATTAGTATATATAGTGGACTTTGGCATGGTTTTATGGTTCCCACATCAGAATGAGCAATGGGGGGTGCCAGTGTCTTGGGCCTGCAAACAAGGCACGTACCCTGCCTTACTCAACGGAAGCTTGTATTCTGCTAATGATGAATGGACAGCCTACCTTCAGAGCAGTTTTAGTAGTCCAAATTTAAAATAGTATAGATAACATTGTAGAGAACCATGAATATCAGATTATGTTATATTATATGCATCATTCATACAAAAAGTAAGTTATCGTCATTTGTATTCCAAAATTTTCAGTAGTTTTACGGAGTGATTTTTATGTGTCACTTTAAATAAGTTTAGTTAATATAATTATTGTGTTAAGGTTTGTTCAACGTATAAAGTGACCATTGGAGGTGCCGTTGTTATATGGTCATGTACATGTAGTTCACATGCAAATTGTGGACCAAACGCTCTTCGTATGCATTTGTTAATATCACGGAGTTCACTTACAAAGCAATGAAAGTAAAAGTATTACAACTACATGAATTCCATTCACATACATGGTGAGGCTACTTTGTTTAAACAAACATCAGAGGCCGTGTTGTTTACTACAAACATGCTGTAAAACAGCTCGGAATGAGAGCTATTGGGGGGGGGGGGGGTAATCGCATCACGCGATGCTGGGGTAAATCTGTATCTGGTAACGTACACCGGTATATACATAGTCAGAATATAAGTCTCCATGTCAGTATTTCGAGTTGTCACATATATAGATAATTCTAAATCAAAACATAATCAGGATAAGTGCACGATAGTTATGATGTGACACCCCATAATATATTGGCTTGTATCCTGAGCAACACAACGGACTAAACATTTAGTGAATTATTTTTTACAATAGCATCGGTATAAGGCTTGGCAAAAAACACCCATGGTAATTCCAACAAAGGGCCATAACTCTCATAAACAGTGGTGGGCGGAACCCAAATTCGAACTTGACCTGTATTTTGCCATAGTAAATACATATACAAATTGTCATTGCATTCAATCTAAAGTTATCATACGGAAGCCAGATGCAAACGGACAGGCGGACAGACAGGCAGCTAGACCAATGACATAATAGTCCAGGGACATATCCAGGCCGTTTTTCATACCGTTTACTTTTTCTTTTTTTTAATTGAACTTTTTTTTTTTTTTTTTAATTCAGGTCCCAATTCATATCATAACAAGATATATATATTTTATATATATTGATATAAGACATGTAAGTTTACAAAAAGATTTAACTTAAGTTTAACAGTTGGAATAACTGTAAAGTATGTTTGGCTTTATCTAGCTTTCATCTGTGAAAACTTCGAATAGTTAACCCTTCAGACTTCAGTATTTCAATCAAATTCAAGTGAAATTACACAATACAGTAGAGGAACAGTGACAATTTGATCAAGTAAACCTGGTTATCATGTGGGATCTCATAATACCAAATGAATAATTAACATAGAGATTAGTACTACTAGTAATTACTACATGTAACTTAATAGACATTATTTCTGTACTACTAGTATATTATGAATGTGTCTCTCACTTGAATTTTAGAAAATAGCCTATTATATGAATTAGTGATAATGGTCTCATTTCTAGCAGGATAAGCATAATCCATTGAACAAAAAGATATCTGACAATAACTTATAAGCATTTCCAATCCATACATATATAAAAAAAAATCCAAAGTTATACTTCAGAAACTTGATCAAAGTGAACTCTCAGTAAAATTCAAAATACTGACTCCAAGAGCTCTAGAATAGCTCTCAATGCATTGGATTTTTTTTAAAAATCCAGGGGGAGACCCCCCCCCCACCATCAGCATGGGGATACCCCCTCCCAAAAAATCGCTGGATACTTCACTGACTACGTCCCATTTTTAAAACGGGCATTCAAAAATGATCCTATATTTTATTATAACATATTTTTTACTCAAACATGTACTTGTATGTTGGAATTGGAGTTTTTCATATATATAGATGTAACATACATGAAGTATGATAAGAGAATACTCGAAGTACCATACAGTGTGCCTACCAACTGATATCTGGATAAAAGTGTAAACTCCAGTGCTTTCCAGAATACATTTTATGCAGATTGACCCATTGTATAATATACCATTCGTATATCTGTCACACACATAACAGTTTCTGGAGACAACAGGGTTCATATGTTTAAAATGTATCAATATATAAAGGAACAAGATTTTATTCACTCGCAACAATTAGCATCTCCCTGATTATTAATAACAGCTAGCTTTTCTGGTTACCATTTAAAAAATGTTCAGAAGGTCACACACGTAACGATTTTTGTGTCACACACGTAACTTTTAAAGGGGTACTGTACGCCATTTACAATAAATTGATAATATATAGAAACATAAGTAATTTGAGTCGAAGATGTATTTTGTAAACGCTCAGGTTAATAGGCTATCTTAAAATCAAAGTTAATAATTTGATATAAATTGAATTTATGACTGGAGCCATAAAATGGCGTCAATTAAATTACGAATTTCCGTGTACAAAACGTAATCAAATTAATTGAGGGATACTGGATTGGTAAACCGATCGCACACACGATCGTTTAAAACATTATGATGATACGGGGAGAAAACTCAAGCCACTCACTCACTAGTGACGATACAATAACTTAAATGAGTATATGGGACTAGTATGCATATAATATAACTTTTATTTGATACATTTGGTTGAAAACTGTACAAACATTACTCGACAACGACAATTTGTATTTTTGCATTCCGGTAAATTTGCCATCCGTAACACTACTTTGTACTCAACAGACTTTCAAATAATGGAAAAAGTGTTACCTTATTCTCCGACTCGGAGACTATAGAAACCAACAACAACATTTTGGGTACAGTATCCCTTTAAATAGCTTATAATTTTTTATGGAGTAAGAATTCACAGAAATTAGGTTTCAAAATAAGCTCATCTAAAAACCGGATTTTTCTGAGATCACACACGTAACGCTCGAAAAAAATCTTCCATCTCCATATTGATGCAATGTTGGTCAATTATACTCAAATATATCATTATACATAGAAGGGCTCATGGCGGATAGAATAACCATAGGGTGCACTCATAACATGGGATACTTCGCAAACTATGTCAACATAAAGGCCCGAAAAATTCTCTGAATGTCACACACGTAACGAAATAATGACCCATGAACACTATGAATCCTTCATTGACTGGGGAGAGGAACTTTAAATTCTGATATAGAAAGTCTTCTACATGTATATTGCTCTCTAACAGATAAGACTTCTTCCCACAAGACATGGGACTTGGAACAAACAAGATTACCACAGGCATGTTTTAAAGACTGCATATTTATTGGTGAGATTGGGATTCATCTGCAACCACAAATGGACATGTATTTTGATAGAAGTAAATTGTTTTTGAAAATTCCATCTAAAATTATTGCTGCTTAATGTAAACATAGTATATACTATATAGTATATATTTAGCAATATAGGTGATTAGGTGTGCTTACATGCCAATTACATGCATTAAACAAATTAAAACAAAAAAAAGATTGGTTTGAAATTTGAAGAAAAAAAAGTCCAGGTCGGCCCAATTTCGGCAGGTCGGTCGGGTAACTGGAAACACACATGTTTTGTTTTTTTGGCCTAACAGAAGTCAACTTGTTCACATGTGCTTTACCATATTATAATTTATTATCAAGTATTTATATGTCCCTAGATGAAGGGCGATAATTAATATCCCAGATTTATTGAAATATCCATGTTATTGGTGGACTTCATCCTTCCCAAAATATAAACTTGAATGGAATTTTTAATATTTTCACCTTTTGGACTGTACAATAATTTCCATCCGTATTTTTTTAATGAATCACACAGGAATGCCAAGAGTAGTGGTGAGATCCTTCCGTAGAATAAACAGCATTTATCATATGAACTGAAACAAGAAGAAATGTACATGTAGTTAGAATAGTAACTAATACTGGCAGAAAACAAATTATGTCATTTTATTTATTACGAGTATTTAGTTTCAACTTCTGACAAGCAATTTTTTTTTTACACATTGACATTAGTAGGCATAAAAAAATAGGTGTGTTTCCAGTAACCCCCTCCCCCATACCACTCACCCCCCCCCCCCCCCCCCCCCCCCCTTTGTATTCAATCTATTAATCTACACAATTATAATTTTTATCAAAGAGTACACCACTGACCAATCAAGTTTCTGTTATTATAAATAGAATTTTCTTTTACATGTTTCCATACATCAAGTAAAACTACTAGTACAGCGGCTTGTCAAGGCATTCTGCTACAGGCCTTAAAATCCATAAAATTTGTCTTCAGATTTGAAGCCCTGCGCCACCTGTCAAAGTTGTATGCCATTGCTATTTATCAGTATGTACATACAGAATTCTATCCGATTTTAATACAAACTCTCAGAAAAATCAAAAAAAAAAACATCATATTGTTGCAATAGCCAGGCGATGAAATACAGGTTGATTGTTTTCTCTAAGTAATACGGTACTCTCGGGCTCCAAATAAAAGTGCAGGGGGGGAATTCCATTGAAAGATATTAAATAAAAGTGCAGAGCCATAAAATAGTGCAGGGGGAACACTGAGCAAAACATCAACATAACTGTTGTTAAACAAATTATTTGTATAGTACATATAGGTCAAGTATAGGAATCAACATAGTATGTGTCATGTGGTGTTTTATTCAATATTCAAATATTGACATGTACTAATATGCCATAATTGTCCCCCGAAAAATTTATTTTTGGGGGACTATTGTAATCAGCCGCGTACGTCCGTCGTCCCGTCCGTCCTTCCAGAGTTATAACTCCAGTAATGGTCATCCGATTTGATTGAAACTTGGTATGTATGTGTCTCAACCAAGAACACAGGTGCTCTGCAATTCTGGGTTTGATCCGATGTTCTTTTATGGAGTTATTTCCATTTTTTCAACTTTTTTTTTACTTACAAAATTTCTCACTTTTTCGGTTTCCGGATGATATCTCAAGTTTGGATCCTTTAATTGCAAATACCGTTTTTATGTGGATCAGTCATATCACGATACAGGTTGAGATCGAATTTGAGTTTGATCTGAAGATTTTTCCTAGAGTTATGGACTTTTTTTTACTTACAAAATTCAATTTTCTTCTTTTTTCTTTGGTTTCCAGATGATAACTCAAGTTTGGACTGTTCAATTGAAAATTCCGTTTTTTTTGTGAGTCATTGATATCAAAATACAGGTCAAGTTCGAATTTGAGTTTGATCCGATGATTTTACTCAGAGTTATGGGCTTTTTTACTTATGGGCTTTTTGACTTAGAAAATTAAATTTTCTTCTTTTTTCTTTGGTTTCCGGATGATAACTCCAGTTTGGATTGTTTGAATGATTTTTCCCAGAGTTATGGGCCTTTCGACTTTGACAATTTTTTTTTTTATAATTTTCTGTATGAGGGTACCTTCATGGTGTAATCAACTCCTCCTACAGTTTTGATCGTAGATATTTGAAACTTCAGAGTATTGTTACCCACATATTGGAGATGTGCAACATGAATATAGATGACGGAAAAATTATTTCTTTACGGAATTATTAACCCTTTCGACTTAGAACATTTCAATATTTTTTTTAATTTCTTTAACAAAGCGGCGTCGACTTGCCACGTTTTCGGGGGACACTGTGGTCGGCTGACCTTTTATTATATTTGAATATGTACATGCATAAAGTTATAAGCTCATTTTGATATCAGAATCATATAGAAATCTTGAGTTTGTGCTGATTTCAATGTTCATAGCCTCAAAATTAATAAACGTGCAGACCCAAATAAGCACTGCATGTTTATTTGGAGCCCAAGAGTATGTAAATAAAATTAGATAACATTCAAATATATACCGGCAGTAATATTAGAAAGCTCTAATTCCAGGTCTTGGGAGTGGGAGAGGTCTCCTACCATAGTCATTATTGTTCCACTGGAGATGAACTGGCCCCTTCTATAATTTTTTACAGCATACATACACAGGGTTTCTGCTAGTACGGCTCAGAGTCCGTTGACTCGTTGAGCGGCCTCAATCCCCTGATGATGATCTGTTTGACATGTACCTGAAGTCAATCGGCACTGGATTGCCGGGTATGAAACTACTCAAGCTCGGAGATCACATGCTACAGTATATTACATAATTAATGCATCTCTGCGGAGTAAGCTGGATTCATATTCTGAATTTCTGTAATTTATTTTGATAACTGTCACGGTACAAGATGAATAAAAACAAGGGTTATTACAAAAGGAAATTGAAACCCTCAGATACCTTTGGGTCATAAAAATTAAGAAATGTTCAACATTCACGTAAAAACGTGCAGCCAAAAAACTTGAACGAGTGATTTAATTCGCAATAATATGGAATAGTCCCAAATAATAAGTCTAGCAGGTATTCATAGTGACATTAACACCAGTCAAATGTTGTGGCCAAAACTTGCATTGAGGATAAATGCAAAATATATTCCCAAATATGGAGATAAAGTCAATGTACATGTTCGTCTTCACATTTTCCCACCAAATGTATACCCCCTAACACTCAATTATATTGCATAACACGTGGGCTAAAACTCATTTGACTTACTTTCGTGCAAAAGTATTTCATTGGCATAGCAACATATTACCAATCTTAATGGGATTCGCGATCAAAAATATCGACGGAAAAAAAACTGCAACAGTCTGCAATATTAAATATAATATTCTCAATAATGTCAGCATGATTTTTAATTAAATACATATTATGGACTTGTTTGAGCGCGTTAGTACTCGGGCGCTATGCCAAACTGTTGAATGTAGCATTCTACAAGCATCGACAAAAATTTCAAATAAATCGATCATACCACTCCATAGAAAAAGTCGTCTGAACTACGCTAAATTACAAATATTTACATCTCGATTCGGGATGCAACTATCAGCGATAAACGAACACAAATGATTTCGCCATCGAGAGTCATTGCATTTAAGTAATATATAAGAATGGCGGTGTGTGTTGTCAATATAGATTAATATTCGTAAAAATAACAACTTTGAGCAAGATTATTCTCCATTTCTATTTGATCACCCTCTCGGATGTTTCACATCACTATAATTTTGGCGAAAATTTCCAACAATCACTATTTGCAATATTTGGCATTGAGACATAGAGCGAAATTGCCATCACTATTACTAATTTCAGCCTAAATACCCACCCATCACTATTAGTAGGCCATCACAATTATTTATACACACCTGAGAGTATTGAATATAATTGCAGACCTCTACATTCGTCTCATATTTCTGCTATGATGTCCAACGACTTTGGTCTCACATGCTTAATTTCATGATTTATGCTCGGGTAACCATGGAAATAAACAATGCACCTGCGGAAAGGATGGAATGAGGATACATCCAGAATCAACTTGCATTATATATGTAGCTTTGTGATTATTACAGACCTATGCAAGGAAAATTTGGAAATAGTGACTTTTCAGTGACAAAAATAAATTTGTTCTCCTGGCTAGGCGAACCAAATTCTCAAAATAATGGCGTGTATCCCACATGGCATCGACACACTGACACAGTCCTCTAAAATTTAGTTAAAGGTTCACACTCAGGGGCTGATCCATGGCCTAAAATAAGGTCAGAGCCAGAGTAAATTCTATTTCTCTGCATGTCTGTCATCAACTTATAAGTTATAACATCAGAGCATCCCTGCAAATGAAGAATACTAGTAGACCAATCCAATTTGTTCTTTTCAAATAGACCTGCAAATAGTGGTATTTTGATTGATTAGAATAGCTCTAGAAAAATTTGAAAACAAATCAAATAGAATATTCAAATTATATTTAATAATCTTGGTTACCGTATTGATAAGATCAGATAAGATCATGCAATCTTGAGCTGGGACCACCTCTATTGTCAATTAGATTATTAAGGAACAAGTATTCATAAAGAAATGTATTCCCTGCGTTATTTGTCCAATGTTTTAAAGTTCCCCAGGTCAGAACATAACAAATTTCCCAGGTTTTAACGGGTGGAATATCTCTATGGGCATTGACAGAGTAGAGATTCGCTGCATATACATGTATATAAGAATGAAGTTATTTGCTGCCAATCTGGATAAAGGAACTATTAAAATAACTTCCTTTTTTTTCTATTCCAACTCAAACACTCCAGCTGAGTATTGCACATCACTTTAACCCTTTACCCAACAGAAGGGCCCTGTGCCAATGCATTCTCTTATATATGCGAGTCGACCATAGGTCGCCTCGCATATATAAGAGAATGCATTGGCTTAACACATTAAATATTATAAAATTGTTAAAGAATGTAAGAAAAAATGGTAAAAGGTGTTAAAAAAAGATTTTTTTAGGCCAATGCATTCTCTTATATATGCGAGGCGACCTATGGTCGACTCGCATATATAAGAGAATGCATTGGCACAGGGCATAACTGTAACTATCACAATGTGGTCAAGGAGCCGGTTCCAATGATATCCATATTTGTATGGTTCTATTGAGACAGACCGAAGATATTTTAGGCTGTTGAAGCTTTATTTGGCCGGTTTTGGCCGGTTTGTTGCGTAAAGGGTTAAAGCACACACAGAGATATTGACTTCTCATTTCTCAACCATTTTTGATGGACTCTGAGTTATTGATAAAAATCATTTAGTTATGATGAGGTTAGCAGGTGTGACTGAGGTGTCATAAATTAAATATTCTGTTCATTTTTCCATTGCATAGTTAAAAGTATAATTGTGTAAACTAGTAGCAATAATACAAAACAATAAATGTATAATCGAAAAAATGGAAAAATATCTCATTTTACAAAAACCAAGGGTCTTAATTTGATTGTGAACAGTATAGTATTCAGTAAAAATATAATTCTGCTTGGAAATTAGTTTTCACTAATTATCTTGTAGATAGTTTACCACATATGTTGTGCCTTACTGTAACATACTTGAAAAGATATGTGACTGAAGCCTGCAGTAGAGTCATAAGATTGGCTGAGTATAATTTGGGTGTGTGCCCAGTACAAAGAGGTCACTGTATTGTATAGCCAGGTTCCCCTGGTCAGCCAGCACTGAGCCCCGCCTGAAGCTATATAATATAATATAATATATGCCTGTCTACCATCCTACTCCCAGGGAACCCAGACATTCGTTAATCTCTCAATGTGTTTTTCTCACTGTCTGCCTGTCTCGATTTTGGCTGTTCCCCTCAACTGCTTCACCCCCTCCTCAGAGTATGAGAATGCTGGTCAGACAGTTCTTGTGTACTCAGTAAAGTAGTCTGACCGGTCAGTTAACTCAACTGATGGCTTATAGACTGGCCACTTGATGCAATCCGAATTGATCAGTTTGGTTTCAAGACAGGTAACTCTTTGTCAATTTTCACGCCTCTTCACTGTTGGTGTTGGGTGAGATGGTATATGTAGAATTATCTTCCTCAATATAATTATGTAATATTTGTAAGAATGAAGATTTAACTCTAGCTTTGGTACAGCTATTTCAGGGAATCTTAAGGCCAATTCCCATTGGGAAACATTCAGATTTACTCCTAATTTCTGACCCCAAAATTCCCAATTCACAGAAAGTATCTTGTGAACAAAAGACAGGGCATCCTTTCTTTTCATGAATATTTTCAAGTCCTTTTGCAGAATTCACATAAAAATAGGAATACAATTCTAAAAAATTCATTTAACTGTTGAGTTTCATGATAAAAATGCTAAATTGTTCCTATATTCTATTAATATTCCCAATTATAAGCCTCCGGGGCTGTCTGGGTATAAATTTTCCGACCAGGACCCGTTCCAAAAATGTGTAGAAAAAATCCCTGCAGTTTGGATCTCAAGATTACAGTGTTTGTTGAAACTTGGGGGAACTTAATAAATGTCCTGCAACCATTCCCCAAATACCAGAAGATTGGAACCAGTATGGTGAAATAGAGTGTATGTCTACATTCCAATTGAATGGCATGGTGCTGGAATTTAAATTGCCTGTACCAATTAATGATTTATCTTGGACACATGAGAAGGACTTATAACACTTCCAATACTGGAGTTTCCTGAATTTTTTTGAAAACCCTGTGCCAAGGCATTCTCTTATATATGTGAGTCATCCATATAGGGAGCCTTGCATATATAAGAGAATACATTGGTCTAACAATATTTATATTGACCTTGAATGTAAGCCAGTGCATTCTCTTATAGTCAAGGCTCTCTATAGGAGACTCGCATACAGGAAAAAATAAGAGAATGCACTAGCACAGGATCTTCAAGGAATTATTTTGTCAAAAAAATAATTTTGTTATGGTCATATTAAATCTAATTATATACCGGTATGTCTAACAGACCCATTTCGCCAAGAAAATTCAAAATCGAGCAGATGATATTGTTATTATTGTGATATAAAAAAACGAGGTCACATGACCGATTAGCTGCATGATTGATCCGGTAAGTTTACCTGATTTGCTTACCGGTGACCGTGGTGGGCGGAGCTTGAAATAATTCCACCAATCACTTAACGAGTTGATAAATTACATATGAAATATCAGTCTTCGATTAAATGCAATGAGCGGAATATAGTGCGAAACGAAATTGAACTGTTTCTGAAAGAATACAAGTTGGGCCTTCTAGCTTTTTCTTCTTCATTGTATGGTACAAATTTCGGGAAGCTAATTTATACCACTGCATAGTGTTATACCATTGTGCGCTATCGGAGTCCAATTAAACACAAATGGGGTGTTATATTTAGTCACGGAAATCTCTGAATGTCGGGGTGGTATTATTTATTAATTTTTTGGCTTATTTATTATGCAATCGGAATGGGACTTGGTTCATTTTAAGCACAACAGGGAGGGCTTTCCGATTGCGTTTGGTAGTTTCTTGACCGAATAAATCCTTTAATGCTGCACCTGAGCAGCTCCCATCATAAAAGAGATAATCACTAAGTTTAAATATTCTTGTGCCTGAATATCAAAACTTTCAATTCTATTGTGATGATTACATTACAGGGGATTGAAAATCACTTTCAACACTCAGTGTTTTGTAGATCCTGAGTCCCAAATCAACGTTTCGAGATCCCGGTACCAAATCGTTTCGAGATCCCGGTACCAAATCAACATTTCGAGATCCCGGGTACCAAATCAACGTTTCGAGATCCCGGGTACCATATCATCGTTTCGAGATCCCGGGTACCAAATCAATGTTCCCGAGAACCCTGATCCAATGAAAACAAGCAAACTTGACCAATTCTGAGCACAGGCCTGAAAAGGGCGTGCCCAAAATAGGGAATTTTGCCCAAATACATGTAAGGGCAGAAGAGGACATGCTTCTTCATGTACCGGTATACAGGCTTTCCGCTAGTAGGGCAGGGGGTCCCTTTAAGGGTCCCATTCCCCCAGCCAATTTATCCCCTTCTGTCATACCACAGGACATATTCCATATAAAGGTATAAATATGTTTACTTCTCAATTTTGTTGGGACAGTACTAAGAAATTTAAATACATGTAGTTGAAAACCCTATTTGATTTCTAGCGAGAATACACACTCGGACCGATCTAACACTAGAAGTTGGATGTCAGTATGTCTGTAGGCCTGAGCTAACATTCAACAAGCAGGGTCGATGTGTTCCATTTAGAATATAGAGTACATTTAGTTTTTACTGAAATGCTCCGGATTCTAAATGAGCACACCTGGCTCTGCACGCTAGCTCCAACCTGCAGGGTAGAAGGGTAATGTTGCAAGAGCTATACTCGACCTTCACCTCAGAATTTGCTGTCACGTTATATTCAACTAATTAACGGGTCTTTTTCGGGTGGTTTCTAGAACACCAAAGTGGGTGGAACATCTTGATATATAAGTCAAATTGCACATGCGGATGGAATGGAGTCGATTTGAGATTATAGATGCGCGCCCTGCGAGTATAACGGTACCATTAATTGAGGTCAAGGACGAGTATCGCTCTTGCGACATTACCCCGCTACCAACCTGCAGACACAGTTAGATGAACTGAGGAAGTGATCAAACCTGACATCACTAGAGTCTGCTGGTTACGTTGCTGCGGTCGCCGGTTAGGTTACGAAAATTTATTTTGTAAATTAAATGCATAAAATTTGATACCAATTAACAATTGATATCAGTTTCGAGAAATATTAGTAGTTCTCGTCTCATATTTATAATATCAACACCCAGAAACTATACATATAAATATATTCAGACCCTGACATCTTCTCTAGTTTGATATAAAATAACATTAAATGTAGGTCAGTTTTGATGATATATAATAAATGTAGGTCTGTTTATTTCAGGATTTACAAAGGATATTTTACTGTGACTTCTGTTCGATGGGTCTGTGATATAACATGGACAAACTGAAAGGAAAAAACAATTGAATGAATTCCCCGTAGACAAACTGGATATCTGCTATAGCAAAAGGTAAGTAAGTCAATTTAGTGTCAATAACCATTGATGGGCTTAGTGAAAAAATGCAGATACATGCAACAGTTTACTTAAAGTGATGTGAAACACTCAGGTAGGGTGATCAAATAGAAATGTAGAATATTCTTGCTGAAAGTAGTTATTTCTACGAATATAAATCAAAGTTTACAACACACACCATCATTCTCATATCAATTAAATTCAATGACTCTCGGTTTGCATTCGTTTATTGCCGTTTGTTGCATCCTGAATTGATATGTAAATATTTACAATTGCGCGTTTTTCAGGCGATGTTTTCTATGGAGTGGTGTGGTCGATTTCGTTGAGATTTTCGACGATGTTAGTATAATTTTACATCCCCCCAGTTGGCACAGCGCCTGAGTACTAACTTATCAGTTTAATGCACCCGAGCAAGTCCATAATATGTCTTTAAACACTAGTATATTTGAAAAAGTTATTGTCCCCCGGCGTTTCCGTCGGAGGACTATAGAAATGACCCTTGTCCGTCCGAGATTGGGTACCTTCATGGTGTAAACAACTCCTCCTACAGTTTTAAATGGGGGGGGGGGGGACATGTGGTCTGCAACCTTTTATTTTAGACTAAGGTTGAACTTTCCAAATCACATTTCCATGATTAGCTTTTTAATTCTCACTATGCA